>CM062829.1:2980045-3086392 GCA_031772345.1 Himalopsyche anomala
AAAAAATATAAAAAAAAATAAAATAAAAATAAAAAAAAAAATATAAAAAATTAAAAAAAAAAAATAAAATAAAAAAAAAAAATTAATAAAAAAAACCAAAAAAAAAAGTTTAAAAAATAAAAAAAAAAAATAATAAATAAAAATATAAAAAAATAAAATAAAAAAAAAAAAAAAAATATTAAAAAAAAAAAAAAAAATAAAAATTTTTTTTTAAAAAAAAATAATAAAATAAAAAAATAAAAAAAAAAATAAAAAAAATAATAAAAAAAAATAATAAAAAAAATAATAAAATAAAAAAAAAATAAAAAAAAAAAATAAAAAAAAAAAATATAAATAAAAAAAAAAAAATAATTAAAAAAAAAATAAAAAAAAAATAAAAAACAAAAAAAATAAAAAAAAAAAATTAAAATAATAATATAAAAAAATTAAATTAAATAAAAACAATAAAAAAAAAAAAAAATTTCAAGAAAAAAAATATAAATAAATAAATTATATAAAATAAAAAAATAAAAAAAAAAATAAAAAAAATAAAAATAATATTAAAAAAAAAAATTTCTTTATAAAAATATATAATAATAAAAAAAAAAAATAAATTAAATAAAATTTTAAAAAAATAAAAAAAATTATATTAATAAAAATATTAAAAAAATATAAAAAAAAAATAAATAAAAAAAAAAAAAAAAAATAAAATAAAAAATATAATAAAATAATACTCACAAAAAAAGTTGGCATTTACTAAATCATATTCTGACATTGGCGAAGCCGAAATAGCTCAAAAAATGTTCTTACGAATGTTTCTTCCGAGATTTTTTTCTTGACGTATGCACTCCGAAGGGTAATAGCCAACTTAAAAGAGTTGTTCAATTCAGTATAAGTTATTTTTTATTGACTGAGGGTTTTTCGTATATTTTGATTATTTTTACTAATAGTAATACTACGCACAATAATATAAGAACATTTTTTGATATTGGGGTCAACCTAAAAAGAATATTAATAATTATTAAGGAAGAATTTTTATTTATTTTCAAAACGCACAATTAAAAAGTGTGAATGAGCTGATTTATTATTACTTTTGATATATGTATATTTTTAGTAACTTTTACTTTTGATTTTAATTGATCGAGTGAAAGAATCGAAATGCCGAAATGCTTTCACTTGAGAAATATTTTTTTGCAACAAATAATAAAAATATATGTTTGCAAAAATTTACGGAAAAATGTCTTCTGACGAAATTAAAAGAACTAAAAAATATTTAATGGTTAATATTTTGAAAAATTGTGATAATTAAATATATATGAAAAATTGTGTACGGCGTTACTAATCAAAGGGTTAAGATTACAGCATGTAATTTTACCTCTGGCTTTTTGGCCATTCTCACAGACCGTCCTGAACGTGGGTTTTCGAAAACCCTAAAATAGTTAAGATATGATTGGCAAATAAACAACACGTTTTGCTTAGACTTTTAAATATTAGTGTATAAATAAACCGATAAAATAGAATGGCCAGTCTCTGTAATTTAGTAGTAAGAGTTTTACTCTAGCGGTCATGTGGGTCTGGGTTCAAGTCCCGACATTGTCAATATGTTAAAGATCTCTTTAAAAATTTTGTTCATGAGATTATGACGTTTTTATAACATCAAAGCATGTATTAAAACCCTCAACATTAACATTAATTGACTTTAACTCTGAAATAAAAACTTATATTGAATACCAAACCATTACATTAAACTATTTTTTGATGCTTCATAAAGTTAAAAAAAAATAACACGAAAAATCTATCTTAAAGCTATAATACCTACATTTGTCATTGTATAACATTAATTCACAAAGAAGTATTGCAAATTTAAAGAAAAAGTCACAGTCCTAAGTATACTAGTCTATGGCCATCAGTTTATCTCAACATAAGTATTTAAACGAGAACTGCTTGTTACTCAGTTGTCCAATCTCTCTTTTTCCAAAGAGAGTAGGGATAGAAGGATAGGGCTTGGACAGGACTAGTGGTAACCTAATCGCTCTCGATACGCCCCGTTCATAAGATAGGATGGGTGGGAGGGGGGAATATAATATTAATCATCAAAAAACAGAGTAATAAACAGATCTAAGAATAACTTCAACTATACTTTCATTTCTTTCAATAATAATAATTGCTAAAATTATTTATTGAAGTCAATGTAATAAAAAAATTATAAACACATAATATGTTTAAAATTTGATATATACATTTTTGCATTTGTCAAGTGAATGTAAAATATGTATAATATGTGTATCAATAAGATAATAAAGTTATGTTTAAAGTACTGTGTATATTAATTTGTAATTTTAAATGTTTATATGCATGGTATTTCCTTTTAATATAATCAAAAATATCAGCACAATTATAATACAACACAATTTTCAAAATTAATAAGCCAAAATACGAATAAAATTATAAACTGCTTATATACATGAAAATTAAATACGTTTCTTGTTTTCATTTTGAAAAATATTTGGCATAATTGCCATAAAACATTCCACATTACAATAAAACAATGATTTTTCCATTAAAAATATTTAAATGTTCGGAGTATTCGGTGTGCGAAGTAATCTATATCCGGAAGGTTCTGTGTGCGGAAGATTCCGAGTCCGAAAGAATCGGTGTTCGGGGTATTCTTGGCCGGAGAGTTCGTGTTCGGGCTATTCCTGTTCGGAGTGTTCGTGTTCGGAAAAGTAATGTTCGGTAGAATCCGTTCACCGTTTCAACACCAGGTAGACTGGGCCTAGACAAATGGCAGCCCATAGAGTAACTGTTATCAAAAAATGAATTAGATCATCGTCAGACAGTTAAGTTCATTTGCCAACAAACATTTATATATAAAATTGTAGCAAAAACTCTTTAAGAACATGCGTTAGTGATGGATATTAAATAGAAGAATTTCAGCAACAAAATTTTCACCTGACATCTAAAAAATTATTATTGGTGGTAAAAAAATTCACTGTAATCATTAAATTTTGTTTTGCATAAATAATTGAATGTTTAAAAAAAATGTGTTTTAAATTTCAATCCTTTTGATAAATTTAGTTGTATGTAAAATCTATTATATAAAGAAAGTTTTATTAATAATAGTGGGGCACCAATTTCCGAGTTTGACCCTGATAATGTGAAACTATTTTATTTTGCATTGATACAGGATCAATTAATATTATTGTAACATGATTGATCACACTGGGTGACACCAACCCCAGGTGTGCCATTTCCCTTCCTTATTGAAAACAACTACTTGATTCTGCAGTTCTTTTAATGTGGCTCGACAACCAAAAGATTTGTCCACCCCCGACGTAAACTATCTTGGGAAAGGGGAATAATATACTGAAAAATATTAAAAGGGAGGATGGATCAAATCAGGTAGGGGGAGCCCCCGATATATATGGAAAGAAATAAAATAAAACACATTGTTTAACACAATAGTAAGATATCTATTCAACAATATAGATCTTATAGATTAGCTATAATAAACCTGTCCACAGAAATCTACAATAATCATTACAAATTACAATAAATGTTTTGTTTCATATCATAAAATGTACCATACTAAAATACAAATGTGGGTCGTGATTTCATTATAATCTAATATCCTAAAGCTGTTAAAATCATCTCTCAATTATATAATTTCTTATTGTTTAATATATGCAATCATTATAATTATTTAATGTTACTATTTATATTCATATATTTTCAATAGTGTTAATGATCTCAAGACCAAAACATTTTGCTCGAAGAAAAAGGCTTCTATCATTTATACCTATATTTACACAACTGTAGAGTGAACACGTTCCCTATGAAAAACGGTGCAAAGGCAAATTTCTATTGTATGTTTACACACTCTTTTAAATTTACAACCTCCGCGTGTACAAAACAATATTTCATATTCAAAAAATTTCAAAGATCATTTATAATTTAATTTGAGACAGAATAGAGCGTCACGGTTATGACTAGGTCAATTCAGAGAAGAAAAGCGTTAACTGTTGAACAGAATATTCACAGCATTCAGTGCGTCACATTTCCTAATCAGCAATATTTAAACGCAAATAAATTCTAAATGTGACAAAAATGTGCGAAATATGTATGCAACACAGCAACATTTTGGAGAAAATCTAAGAAGAAGTTCAAAGAAGATGCAGAAGTAAATTAAACGTGTTTCTCTATTGCCTACTAGAATATAAATAACTTAATCGATTAAGGAAGGAAACAACATATACCATGTGACCTTATGCGCAACGAAGATGATTAGTAACAAAAAGTCAATGACACAAAAACACATACCTGTCTTTTATAATATATTAATATTGTAGAATAATGACTTCAAATAAATTAGTGTAAGTAATATAGAACGAAGCAATTTACATCAAAATGCTTTAGAAAACTATAGGTAGTGAATTGAGTATCATTTATAAAAAGAATAATGTACAAGAAATAAATTACAAAGCAATTTTCGCTACTTCCGGCGAGGTAATTCAATTTGGGGTTACGAACGGGCGAATATTATTGAGAACGGGATGCATTAAAAGGTAAAGCGGGATGAGGTCGCTAATTGCAAACTTTTCTGAGCGACGAATCGACATATTCGATGACGACTCTGCGAAACGATTATTTCATTTCATTCTCGCAACTTATTTGAATATGTAATACTGTTTTATACGGATCATTTATTCAGGCTATCCTCACATTAATTTTACCTAATATAACTATTTTTAAAACAGGCATTTCATACAAACACCGTTCCATGATCACAATATTATTTTTGCTAAAAGAAATATTTTTCCGGCAACGCCGGCCCACAAATATGCAAGGGTGTTAATTTCCGTATGCTCCGACAGAAAAAAAATGATAGAGAAGATTACAAAATCGTCTGTACAAATCTGGAAATAACACATATAAACAATTAATAAAAAATATACAACACACTTAACATTCTAAATTTGAAGAAACAAAAAAGTAATAATTTTCGTTCCAAGATTACTACCGTACCATTTGACCGCAGACAAGCATTTTAACGTTTTTATTTTATTAGTCTTCGGAGTGATATACTTAGTGCAACATATAATAACCGTTGACTTTGATCGGGATATTTTAAAATTGGATTACAAGCCCCCGTGAAAGAATGCAATCTTTCAAGTTCAAAGCGAACATCTCAAGCATAAGAGAAGAATTATTCATTCTACAGAAAGGACATTTGACATTCCGCCTACATAAAAACTGCTAACAATTAGCAATCTAATGGCACAGTAGAGCGAGAAGATATTTTAAGAGAATATGTAAAATGAGAAGCATCTGAACATAACCTGGCTTGATTTTAATATTACAATTGGAATGATTTAGTAAACGAGTATTACAATTTTATATGTCAATATGCCTCTGCGGCAGAAAACTTTTAAATTAATTTCAAATTCCTAGGAAGGTAAAAACACTATTACACTTTAAAAAAAATATTCATAACTCTTCTTTAATCTAAATAATAAATATATATATATGGCTATAAAAAAAAAGCTAAATCTGCGGCCAGCCGTTACGTTTGTTACATTAAATTCATACAAGCACAAAAGCACAATCCCAAAACCTCTCAAAATAAATGAATTTGACTCTTAAAACTATTAACTGGTTTATTTAAATTTGTGACACGTAAATTATTGAAAAAGTAAGGGCCTCAACTTTTACGTCAAAATGTAAAAAGATAGAGACAATAAATTAAAGAAAACAGTGACTTGTAATAATATTACAAGAGTGCACTCTTAAATATGCACAGGTATCACATTTAGAACTCCCAAAAGCGAAACAATATTGGAAATTTGCTATTTTATACTATAAGCTACCATTTAACGTATTTATTGTGATATATGAAGAGTAGAAAAATATTTGGAATTATTACTTGCAAATATTGCTTGTCAAACTACACCTAATAAAGTTTCTAATATAAGAGGTGCGTTCACATAATTCTGAAGGCGATTACTTTTATCAGAAAAAAATTAATTCTATACACATACGACATAGTAAGTTGAAGCGGTTCACCTTGCTCCGTCTTTATCAGATTTTAAGTATTACATAAAACAAAAGGGTAGTCTTTCTTTAAATCTGACGGGGAAAACAACATTTGACATTTTTTATTATAATTTGACAATTGTCTCAACTTGAATGACGGAAACAGACATTATTATTTAATAATTGTAAACATGCAAACACAAATGTTCTCAAAAGGCTAAAAAGTGCATTATACAATTTCGTATGTGTATAGTGTTTCGTCAGATTAAATATTGAAATCACAGATGAATTCAACGAAGACAAATCAGAGGAAATAAAGTAACAACGGACAGCAAAATCATCTATGACAGCAAAGTAATATTCTTTTACTAATATTCCTAGAGATTAAAAAAATTATATGTCGACTATAAAAATCTACGTATCGTATATAAATAGAAAATAAAAGCGGGAGGCTTCAGACATCTCATGCCGAGCTGACTGGCCGGCGGCGGGTGCACCATAGACGAGAAATAGATTCTTCACAATATTGGGTATAAAAATATCTATGGCCGAGGCGTCAATTTCACAATATAATGTCAAAATACATTCAAAATCTTTTGAGCGGTAAACCGCCGTGCGCCGTCGCTCGCGTAAACCTCGTACGACCGACGTCTTCGACACATTCGCTAGCATTTATTAAAATTATTATTATCTAGTTAGTGTTTAAGATATTACATACGATTAGCATACGAGTGCGTCCGTATCGAAATACCCGCACCTGCATGCCGACGATATTCAAAATGAAAGAAGCCCTCTTAGAACTACAAACAAAAGCGTCCACTTACAACCTAAAGGCTAATTTACAATGTTTAGCTTATAAGAAAATATTGTGTATTGTACTGTTTCCGATGACAAAACACTGTTGGTAAAATTACTACACATATTTACACTTCCGTTAAAATTTACAGATAATAAACCATTATTTATATACAAATATATATTATATTATTTACAAACTATCAATCGTTTATTCATATTAGTCGGGCGTTAAATACCGGCAGATAGACGAGCGTAACGGCGTCACCGAACATTATCCAAACACGTATCACATATCTCAAACTGTCTCTTCAATATGACGGACCGGTCTCTACACTCGAGAGTAAAAAAAAAAACATGTTTAACAAGGTGTGGAAATCTGCAGTGGTTATTCAGCTGACCGTCTACGTGTTCCAATTTTATTCAGCTGGAGTTTAATCATTTTAACAAAAAGAAAATTACGTTAGTCGAGGTTTTGTAATTCATAGAGTAATTCGTAGAGTGACATTGCGGTTAATATTTATCAAATCGTTCCGTAAAAAAGACTAGAGATACTTAAACAGACTCAGTGAATTTTTATGCTTTTCTTCAAGTACACGATCAGGTCAATAACCACATGTCATTTCGCTGAAGGCACAAATGCAGAAAATCTTAATTACTTCTAAAAGAGCAACAGAATACCTCACTCAAAATTGTGACAGAGGGATTACATAGTGAAGAAATAATTTAAGTTATACGACAAGTATGCATATATTATTAATTAACAACACATAAACCTTTGAAACCCTCTAAATACTACTAACGAGCAATCATACTCTGTTAACTGAAAAAATGAATTCAGTATTTTTGAATAATTATGCTGGCCAAGACTCGACACACCTTTCACGTGTCTGCTTAAAATTGAATTTTAATAATTTTTTGAAACACCATTGTATATTATCAAACTGACACTTTATAATAATTAAAAGAATTTTCACATTTTATCGTAAAAGAGGCTCACTGTGATTGATCATTCTAGCGTCATGATATTGCACTCGTAAATGAAAATATTTACCACACTAACGCAAAATCGATGAGCATTAACATACATATAATGAACTGGGGCGCGATTATCTAGATCCGGCGGGTTCGAAATGGCCACGGTCAGTGTGGAAGATAATGTCCATTCGGCGGTAATTTTAAAATGTAAATTCTTAGAAGTGAACGAATAGCTCACAATTACAATAATATAGAAAATATAACAGAAATTAAAAATAAGAGTACAAATAAAAATTTGGAAAAGTATGGATTCACCAAGCACAGCAATTGAAAATTCCTCTACCGCAAATTAGCTAAATCAAAAATAATTTCTTGGGTTCAATGGGTAAAGTATATTTACTATTTTATTCTACCGATGGAGTGCAATCTGAAAGGCCGTAGTATATGACAAGACCGGGTTGTAAGGATCGTTTCCGATTTAGAAAATGAAATCAGTAAGTTATTAAAATTGATATAATCTCGAGTCAATAATGAAACCAATATGCACATTATGATGTGCTCAGAATACAATTAAAAATGCACCTTAAAATATAGTAAAATCCTTTCTGAACGATGACACCCAAAGCCGATTTAATATAAAATTTTAGGAACAAATTAGAGGCAAATAATTGTCGATCGCAAAGTTATGTGTTTTACAATAGCTGATGATGTAATTCAAACAAGAATTTTGGACTCGCAGAGATGTTAGTTGCAAATAGTGACATACGACGAGTGTGCAAAATATGCAAGACAAATTCTTTCAAAAGCTATCCTGCGGTAAAGTGTCGGTAAAATGATCATTGCAAGGGTCAGATCCGGGATCGCTAGTAGATAATTCTGTAGCCTCCGAAACGAGAAGAGCGAGCGGACGTCCGTCTAGGGGAGGAGAAACCGACGGAGGGCGAAGCGGGGTGATGATGTCGAAGAAGACGTCCGAATGATGAGGATAGAGGGCATGCGCCTGCAGACGGTGGCGGTGCGCCGGTGGTCCGCTCAAAGGCCAGGGGCGCCCCTCGCGGGGTCACTTTCCCTCTCGTGACCCCCGCCGTCTTCGGCCGCTCCAAGACGACTCCACCGCTGAAATGTGCCACAATCATTATTGCAGATCAGTCAAAAAGGCTAACAGCGTAATATAATCATAATAATAATAATATTTCTTAATTAAATTTTACGTATAACTGATGAGTTTGATTTTTCCAAATGTCAATTCCTCAGTCTTAAGTTTAAACAAGATGGAACATTAGGCTACATGAATATTTTAAAAGAAAAATTTCCATCTGGTGGAAATATTGATTATTAAAAAAATTTACCATGTTTATAATAGGAATCAAATCATTCAATCGCCGTTCATTACTGAAGTTTACCTGCACTTCTCGTTTTCCTCCTGGCAGTAAGAGGAACAGTATTCAGACCTCCCTCTTCAACGACGGTGGCCTCTTTTCCCTTTCCTTTTTTGACAGAGCCGGAGGCTCCAGTGGATTGCCGAACGGATCTTCGAGTGCCCACCTTGTCCAAAGCCACTTCACAGCTCTGGATCTTTACAGAAACGCTCTTCATTCCGGTCAACGGAGGCGCCGGGGTAAGATGTGAACCGGGAGAGGAGGCAGGTTGAGTTTTTCCCGTTGGCAATTTGCTGTTTTGATTTCTTGTAATGTGAGGATTGCCTTCTACGCTCTTGGATGGTCCTTTATTTCTCACTTTACCGGCTACGGCAATTAGGGGTTCATCGCTATCAGAATCGGATTCTAACCTATCAGTGTCACCGATTGCAGCCATCCTGTCTTGCCCCTTTGTGATCGTTTTTCCTTTGTCTGATATCTTTTTGCCTTCTGACATCTGCCTTTTGAGCCCCTGCGATTCTAGTTCAACTGTTTCTATCTTGACAGGAACGCTTACTGAAGAGTCAGACACTAGGTCGCACATTTTTGTAGGTGCATTCTCACCATCAATACATTTTCTGACTTTGGTAGATCTGGACTGGTGTAGGTTTGGGGATAGACCATCATCACAACTGATACTAGAATGATTAGAGCTTTCGGATTCTTGCCTTTTTCTTTTGGAAGTTGTAGCCATTGTTTTATGAGCTGCAGCCATCTTAGGACTGGTTTTATCAGCAGGTCCACTTCTTAAGCTGTTTCTCACATTAAAATTTGCAGGCGAATCGGCTCTCAGGTCCGGCTTTAACAGATTTGGACTGTGTTTCGGTGTCCTCAGTCTGTCAGCTGGACTGTTGAGTTTGCTGCTAGATCTGGTTCTAACCGTGCACTTGATGGCATTTTTCTCTGACACTGAAGGCGAGACGGAGCCAATACGCTTGTCAGCGTACTCCGAATTGGGAATCAGTATCAGCAGCTGCTCCAGTAGACTCTTATCAGGGAAATCGCACTGTTCTAACCGGTGTGAGACTTGAGCTGTCTCTGCTTTCAGGATCTGTTGGGTGGTATTATTTGAATCAGTAGATTTCATAATGATGTCGTGTGATAGATCAGAATGGTCCTCTTGATCTGAAAGTTCCGACTCTCTCATTTTATCGGGGTTGGAATATGTATACAGGGCTGGAGTGACCCTCAAAGGCAGCGGGTCGTAATCATCAGTCTCTCTCTTGAGGTAATTTTGCCCAACAACAGTTAATGCGTCACCTTCCGATTTCACTGTACACCCATTTAAATTGTCAGTTTTGATTTCATCCTTCAGAGGATCATCAGCGCTCATCACATTTTTTCTATCCACAATGCAGTCTGCACCTCGTCTGACATCTGCGATAGACATTTTTGAATCTCTAAGTGGTGTATTGCAACATTCGTCCAAGAGAAATTTATCTTCCTTCTTGATAATGTTCTTATTTTCATTCATATCTTTCCCCGCAACCAATTTATCGCTTCCGATGAGTATGCATTCCAAGCTCTGCTCGGCTCTGTGACGCCTGGCGTGACTCTCGCCTATGAACTCATCGATGAAACGATCACCCTCTGGGTTGCGTTGACCATTGATCTCAGAGTGCAAGCCTTCCATCTTAGCGAGTTCCGCTTCTATATCGCCCATATCTTCCAGTTCATAGTGGACATGAGAGGTGTACGGATTGCACTTCTTTGATTCTCCCCCACGGAGAACGTCCAGCCGGAGATCTCCGTTGGATGAGAGGTCATCTAAAAGTCTACTCCTAGATTCATCAGATAGGAGAGCATCCTCCATGATGGTTGTCCCCGAGGGCATCGGGGCGGGCCGGTCGCCATCTAAGCTCTCCGGCGCGCAATTCTGGCTGTCGGCCGGCAGAACTACACGCGGCTCACTGTTTTTTGACACATCAGTTTCATTAGGGGGGGAGTCGGAGACTCGCCCCCGCAGTCTGTCCTTGATCTCCTCCTTACGGTGTCGAGTAGTCTCCCGGGCGCGGTCAGCTGGCGCAGTGGCTTTCAGAACTGGGACAGGAGCTACATCTGTGGACAGAGCTCGAGGTGACTGGCTGGCTTGGTTCGGGGATTTTTCCGAGAGTGCATCCATAGACTCGATGCCGGAATCCTCTCCCTGCGCTTGGGAATTAGGTGAACGGCTAGAGTTTCCTCCGGGCCGAGGAGCCGTCACACCGGGCGCTCCTTGCGATTCTTGACTGGGAGATCTCGATACCCCACATCTGCCCTCTTCTCGGTGGATTTCCCTCATTTCTTCTAGCCTGCAAGCGAGACTGTTTAAGATTTTAATTTCAGCCTCATCCGGTTTTTCAGAGAAACCATCCTCGCGGCGTATCGCGTCAGAGTCTTCCGCTGACCTGATGGTATCAAACTTTTCTGTTCGAAATTTCGGATCCTCCGCAAGCTTTTGCTTAAATTTGGCTTCCATCTCAGCTATGTTACCCTGAGGAAGCACCGTCTTAATAATCTTTCCATCTCTGTCTCTGGGACTCTGAAGCCGTGATTCGACAGGTGTCGTTTTTGAAGAACTCTCTAGGTGCAACTTTTCCATTTGCCGTTCTGCCACCATCTTAGAATAAGACTTGTCCTTATTTCTATCTTTCTTGGTCTTGAACGTAGTGACAGGCCCGGTTGACGTAGCACGTCCGGAGGCCGTATCTGCGAGCACACGAATATCAGCAGGCAAAGAATGATGAAGAAGCGTTCCTGTGTTGGTAGAGCCAACAGCTGAGGAGGGCGGCGCATCTCGGGATACGGGTGGTGAAGAGATGCCAGGAGATTCTGTCGAAGAAAAATTGCATTTGAGAAAATATGTTATCATCTGAATATAAATACAATAAAACCTTGATATGACAGACCAGTGTGAGCAAAGAGGGTGATTCCATTAACACTGATAATTATACAGAATGGTTTCTTTATCCGTTTTATTATTAACTGAGAAAAAATGACAACACATTTGAGGTGTCCAGTAGAGATAAATTTATTTAACTTTGCCGTTTTACTACATTGATACACTTTGTGTATAATACACAGAACGTGTAGGTGTATTAGTATGTATTTCTTCTGTAATTGGTCAAAAGACGCAAGGGTAGCAGGCATACGCTTTTTTGCTCTCGAAAATAAGGGTGACCATAATATAATGTCAGAAATAACGAAATTAGGATGAGGTAAAGCACTGTGCGATTAGACTAAAGAAGTAATTATAAATGTGTATAACAACACAAAAAAAAATACACACAAGAATGTTGACTAGGTAAATATTTATTGATTAATTAATTTTTTCATGTTTTCAGATAGTACCTACTTATTGTGATCGAAACTTTTGTATACAGTGCATATAATAAATTAATATAATTCACATTCATTGTCGTCAAAGTCAAAGTCACATACTGGAAAGGGAAATAAAGACTTAAGTCTGTACTCACTCTAGTAAGAATATTAGCTAGGAAACTAGGTATCTGCTTCGCGGACCACACATATAGTTTCAAAAGAGAGTAGAGGTAGGAAAAAAAGATATTCTTATAGTTGTGAGCAAAACCGGCCATCATCCTATAAAGGAGTCTTAGTTTTTGAATAATGAACATTCGTCAATTATGGTATGCTACAATCCTAAATATTTTAATAAAAAAATGTGTGCAATAAATCGACATAATACATAAAAAAAAACTATTATTTATGTGTTTTAGTTTAACTTAACATCAAATGATATTCTCTTGTATAAATATATATAGTTATATATATATATAGTTATAAATTAATGGATAATTTAATTATTAAAAAATATATATTACATCATGGTCACCCTAGGCAAAGTTAAACTGTGGGTAACTCTATCACACACGGTGATGTTTTTGGCGATGTACACTTTTTATTGATTGAATTTTTATACCTATAGTTCAAAATACGTTTCACCTTCAAAATCCTACTACAAGTGTACGAAAATCAAATTAAAATAATGATTTTAATATCAAAGACATGAATGGCAGAAAGTATTCTGTATGGAGCGTAAACGTTCAACACTTAATAAGTTGAAGTGTAGTGTCTGGATTTTTCCTAGTTATAAAAGTTAATTTGCAGTAAAATGGAGCAAAATATTGCTGAAATCACTCCCGATAATGCAAAAAACTGACCACGAAATCCGTTTTGATAGAATGCATTATATTTGAGTTTCGTTTATTATAATATTAATCTTGTTTATTTTTTATAACAATACATTCACATTCAGTCACTTTCCTGTTTTATTAGGTTTACCTATCGAATTCCAATTTTTGTTTCATGAAATTTTAATGATTCGCTGCTGTAAGACTGTATTGGAAACGTAAAAGTATACATTTCAATGGTTATCTCAATTCATTTTAGCTTCAAACACGGCCAAGTCATACATTTAAACTGATTTAATGATGAAACCGGTCATTGAAGATTCTGCAAAATGGATCTAATTACCAGCCACCACATGTCAAGACCGTAGTAGCTGTAATCATGTGCTCATCATATATGCAAAATATTATTTACAGGCAGCGGATCTTGGATTTAAGCATGAATACTAAAAACAGGATGTTTTAAGAATTTTTGAATCTGACGGTCAATTGTGATAAGGTTTTACAGTTTCATTGTGTGCACTGCTATCATAGCAACTTGCATTTTCACACCTGTTCGACAGTGTTAAGGCAGTATTTCTAATATAAAAACATCAGTACAGCAAACAGTTGGGGACAGGAAAGACTTCCACGAAGATTTATATATTCGGTCAACTAACACGGTTGAATGATACAAACAGCTTAATGATGAAGTATACACCTTGAAAAGTAGAATACTAAAGAGACATCTGTTATTAAAGATCTTTTGAAGAGGGAGGATGTCAGAACAACGATCAACCCAAGCCAGGTTGAGGCTTGGAGATCTCTACAATGAATATGCTATTTATCACTTTCGTGGTGAAACAATCAAAGATAAACAGATTCTTTAATGCCTCACAGACAAGACTGATAAAAGAAATAAATATAGCAATAATTTGTTATTGGCTTTTTTGGAACATTGATTGGAAATTGTGATAATTACCTGATATATCGGTATTAACAGCTTGACTGAGTTTCCGTCTCTTCTCGAGGGCGACCAGTCCATTTGTTCCCGCGAGACCGCTATCTGCTAGACTTCTCTTGACTCCGGGACCTTTTCCTTCTGTTATCAGATCGCCGACTCCCACACTTCGGCTATTTTTCAAAAGTCCATCGATAACTTTAGACTGCTGTTGGAAATCTGCAACTCCGTCTACAATAGTTTCTTTCGCAATGTCACTTTTCACAGATACACTCATCACAGTCACTTCCCGGAGTGCACCAATTGTTTTGTTTAGAGCTGTGCTATTGGCGCAAGCCTTGCTCCTTTCACCGGATTTCTTTCTAATGTTTTCGTTCACTTTTCTCTGAGGATCTGTGTCCAGAGAGGAATCTGTCTCTCTGTAGCCCTCATTGTGAGAATATTTACCATCCCTATCTGCGGAGCCCCCGGTCTCGCTCGGAGCCTCCTGAGATCGCCCTCCGCTTGATTTTGCGTCCGATCTTACACGTTTGATTTTACTATCGGGGTGTCTAACTGCAGACGCATTTTTAAGAGGTGCTGCAAACTTTGAAATCAAATTAGGAGACTTGGTAACAATGTGAGCATTTTTGTACAAGCTTTTCATATGATAGTTCCTAACAGCATCTCCCCCAGGTCGAGATTTCACACTGGCACTGCCCGCTTCTTCACGGTCAGAGGCAAAATGACTATTCAATTTGACAGGTCTAGCCGACTTCACCAAAATATCCGATTTGAGATCCCGAAGAGACTCATTTGAATCATCATCATTTCGTCGGGAGTCCGGCTCCGACTGGTTTCCTTTTGTATCAGATTTTTTCTGTGAACGATCAAGACTCGGGTCAGGAATCTTGCGGATCTTAGATCTCTTTGTGGCCCCATCCGCACTCTCGGCCGGCGCAGCTAATGCGGATAAGGACTTCTTTTTATCTTTTCTGGATGATTTTATGACTGCAGAGTTCCTACCTCGCAGGCTGATATGGAGTGGCGGAACCCTCAATTCGGAACCAGCATTGAGACTCACAACAGGTTTGCCTCCGGAGACTCCCGCAAGCCCTCTCTTAGCAGCCGGCGAATTCACAAAGCTCACATCTGCTTTGTAGACTGGTGCGATGACAGGTTCAGATTTTTCAAGCTTCAGTCTAAGCTTGATCTTTTCTTTTTCCACTGTTGCCGACTTTTCACTGGATATGACCTCTCGCGCGAACGATGACTTCACAGGTGCAGCCCGAGCGGGTTGACTTGAAGGCCTATCAGAAGGAATTGCCCTCTCTTTGACCGAGGGCCGATCCCTCTGCGCACCAATCTTTTCTTTAGGGGGTCTATCTCTGACAGTTTTCCCACCAGTTGCTTTTGGATCTCTTGAAAGAACCCGGTCTCTCCTAGCTGCCTTCATACGACCGGAAGCACCTTTCGAACCTTCAGAATTGGAAGACTTAACAGAAGCCTCTGGATCACTTTGATCGGAATCATTTCGCTTGTAGAAGTCTGTTGATCCAGAATTTTCATCATCAGAAAAGAAAGAGTCAGATCTCTCTGAATTGAGAGCGTCAAAATAGGGGTCAGGCGGAGGAGGAGGTCTTTCATCTTCCGTTTCGCTAGATGAAGACTCGGTTGGCAGTGGCTCCATATCACCTGTTAAAGAATTTATAAGGTAATGCCTCGGTCGTCCTCGGCTGTCATAGACAGCCATAGGTGGAGCCGGAGGAACGACAGGTTCCGGCGGGATTGTATTTTCCTCCGGCAGAGCAGGTATTCTACATTCACTGTTTTCTTGAACAGGGGCAGGCTCTAACTCGTCTGGTGGTCGGCCAGGTGGGACAGGATCTCCCGGGGGATCTGGTTTGATATCTCGCAAGGCGGCTTCGAGGGTAGTCCCAGATGGCATCTCAGACTCGAGATCAGACATAGCCGATAGCGCCCCATCCAGATTGAGATCGGCTGCGCTCAAACTGGGTAGCAGCTGATCAAGGTCGCATCCATCAGGTATATCTGGCAAGGATGCCAGAGAGTCTTTAGGGTCAGTCGGCCAGCGTTCCTTTTTAGCACGACCGGCTGCGGCTCGCTGCCTCGCATTGTATTGCTGTTGATACATTTGAAACTCCCGAAAACTTGACTGTGTCTCAAGATCCATGCTGCTGGCGGTGGGTATAAGCGCCTGCAAATTCTCGGCCATTGTTCGCTGAAGCAGTGGCTGCCGAACATAGCCATGAGGTTGAGGTGAAGGCTGTGGTGAAAAGCGCTCAACTGTTGTAGGAACAGATTGGAACCTTTGAGGTCGCGGCGAAGGCCGAGAAACAGAGTAAGGCTGTTGAGGAAGGGCAGCGCATGGTACTGTTGGCCGACTTATGAGCAGCGGAGGAGCCGGTGAAGGTGAAGAGAGCGGTTCAGGGGAGGCGAAAGAGATGACACGGCCGCTACCTCCCGATGACGGACCTGGTCGGTCGTCGGGTTCGGTTTTGAGTCGTGGCCCAGGCGGTCCAATGACGCCGTCGTTCTGCAGCAAGTTGACGAGGAGCGGACTGGAAATAGCTACATTTGCCGCTTGCTGAGCAGCCATCTGTTGTAGCTTGTGCGCCGTAAGAGGGTATGGAGGTGGAGGCGCCGCAAAGACAGCCGATGGGCGAGCGGCTGGCCCGCTTATCCCCATCGTGTTCTCTTTTCGGTAGATGACTCTCGCTTGTGTCATGCTGCCGAACGGAAATTCTCGACACTCGGGTGAAGGAGTTGAACTTGGAACATGGGGTAAGATACCATCTTGAGGTGCAACGGTATTGGGCGACTTGAATGTGTCGGGAGGTGCAGGCGGCGGGGGCAAGGACGGAGGGGCCGAAGGCTCGCCTCCGCTTCCACTTGCGGTGCTGGAGATGCGCACCGGAAGCCCAGAAGAGCTCGTAGACGGTCCCGCCACATCCAGCTGAGCGCCACCTGTCAAATAACACAATATTTTTTAATTTATCTATATGTGAATTTAAGCTGGTTAGATCAAGGTAATAGTTTCTCAAGTAGTGACTGAACAATTGTTTTATCTTTAAGATGAATAACCCAACAAATCCTATTTACAACAACCCTACATCATATAAAACAATGCTATTTGTCATCAGATACTATTTTATTTATTACAATATTATTTCAAAAGTTTTATACTACATCCTTGGTAAAATGTTTGTCACTTTTAGGGTGTTCACTGTCAATACTTGGAGGAAACGAATTATATGCTAAAAATAAAACACTAGTCTGTAAATACTAACTAATTTCACTTTTATATAATATTACACATTATAAATAGCATTGTAATATTGTAGTCTCTTTTCAGTTTATGATGCTCATCGTGAGCAAAACCGGTCCTGATCATATTAAATAAAAGTGGAATTAGAACAAAACAGTATTTTATTTTTTGAATGTATGTTTGTATTGAAGTATGAGAAAATCAAGTACTCTGAAGAAGTCCATAGTTCTTTGCGAAAATGAAAATATGAATCAAATTCAATAAAGGATATTTTTCATTAGAATTAGGAATACACATGCAATTTACGTAATGGCTGGCCCTGCGTAATTTTAATGATAAATAAACCTGACAAAGGCTTTGATTGAACGTACATTGAAATGTTGTATTCTACTGGTTTTTTTTTTTAAGAAAAGTTCATAGAGACCTCACAACATTAATGTTCCCCTTAAAATTATTAAATTTTGATCTATGGCTATTTGAGCTTAAGTCAACAAAAAATTAGTTACAAGTCACGTGGGGGGTCCCGGTATATCCTATTATCAAATGCTCAGACTTGTCGAATTCAAAGCAAAACTCATAAATGACATGGTAATTCGGCAATGTTTCAAAAATCAGACCAACAAGATAATAAATTTAATTTTTAATGTTGATTCTTTCATAACAAACCGGTATCGATGGGTCCTGGGCCGGGTCCGAGCCCAGCGGTGATGGCTGCCGCGATGGCTTGAGGCTGAGCAGAATTGGCGAGACGTATCTGCACGGCCCTGTCCCCGTCGATTTGTACGGAGAGGATTCCAAGGTGAAGCAGCTGCGGCGCCCCGGCAGCGGCCAACGCCCGCAGGCGAATGGCCGCGCCCAAGGGCACCGACAGCGTCACACGCACTGAATTCCACGGCTCCACCTGAAAAATATAATAATTTTGTTAATATTTATAAATTATTTAAAAGAATTTCAAATAAGTGACATACTACAATTAATTCAAATGGGGATCACAATCAAAGGAGGATAAAGATTTTCAAACACAAAATTGAAACTTCATAAAGAAATCATTGGAAATCTTTTTAGTCTAAAATTTAAAAATAAATAAGTTTAAGCAAAACTTTCTTAAACAAATTAATGTATACAGCTGTAGAAAAAAAAATAATATACTTATTGACTTGGCATTTACTTGGTAAAACTCCATTATAATAGGGTAAAAATAGCAACGTATTTAGTTCTACAGTTTTTATATTTATTAGTTGACTAGCTGTAAGCCCGTTGACCTCAACGGGGGGATTTTTGTTGCATTTTTAAGTAGTCAGAAAATTACAAACCTATTTATTGAATAAGCCAGAGATTCTTAAAATAAAATAAATATATCGGGGCGTATATCGACAGCCCTGCCCTGTAGTATTTAAATTGTAAATTATTTAATTTTTGGAATAATGTTAAGTTTGCTAACAATTATTTTTCCTATTAGCAGAAATAGACCTCGTAAATTACCTAATTTTTGGAATAATGTTTATGTTTGCTAACAACTATTTTTCGAAGTAGCAGAAATTTCGTAAATTATTATATCTTTGGAATAATGTTCAAGTTTGCTAACAATCATTTTTCATAGTAGCATAAATCGATCTCGGCGCATATATCGACAGCCCTGCAGTTTTTAAATTGTAAATTATTAAATTTTTGGAATAATGTTCAAGGTTGCTAACAATCATTTTTCGTAGTATATATATTTTATTCAACTAATTTTCAAGTATGCTAACAAAAATATTTCGTAGAAAAAGAATAAGACCCGAGGACATCAGTACGCACACATTTGTGAATTGTGAATTGTTAATTGTGATTTGTGAAAAGTGATTATTTTATCGACTATTAATATATAGATTTTGAAATTTTTAGAATAATCTAATATTCTAATTTATAGAATAATTTAATATCTATTGAACTTTTTTTTCACTTCAATGGAATGTGAGAAAAAAGTCGGAAAATAAATGGGCAAAGAATTAAATTATATTTATATAAAAAATACAATTTTCACATGCAAAATATTATAAATTAATTGGACATTTTATCAAAACAAAATTATCAAAATTTTGACTTATTCTCCAAATAGAACTTGTTTTTTAGAATATATATAATGATTTTTACTGATGTTATTTTACTAATCATACTGAAACTATGCTTTCGCCAACAACTAACTATACCACGTATGTATCTAGATTAAAAACAAATCTTGAAATAATTGCGTCTTATATTTATTTTTTGAAAAACTTACTTGGCTAGTCAATCGGATTTTGTTATTTTGATAGCATTTATTTTCATACGATCAAGATGTAATGTGATTTAAAAAGAAAGTTTTCAAAAAAAAAAAATGTTATAAACCAAAAAAAAAACGCTCAGGACATCCTCAGACAGACTTACTTTCAGTAAGTAAAAGTAAGTCTGTCTGAGGATGCCTCTGAAAGAGGCGAAACACGTGTCACAGTTTGTAGCACAATACGTGGAATAATCTAAGTTATTTTTTATTTTATATTCAAATGAACTTCCGAAAAGTTACCGACGAATCCATCGAAAGCATAAACAATGTATTTTAGAGAAAAAATGATTGAAATTATGCAATAAAAAGGGTGGGTTCAGTTCACTTTTTCCCATCATCCTAACTTGGCTCACTTTGCCGTATTTTAATCTCGTTGACCCCAATCTATCAAACTATTTCGCTTACTTTATTTATATTACTATTTGAGCATAAATTTACCTTGTCATTCATTATTTGACAATATTCCATTTTTGAATCTTTTATACAAACAATCGAAGTCAGTAGGAATCGCAAATATCGTTCCATTTTCAAATTTTTATTTTAAATACACTATTTTTATCGCCTTGATATTTATGACGTTAGCTCAGTTGATAGAGAGCTCGACTGGTAATCCAGAGTTCTGTGTTCGATCCACGGTCGCGGCGTTTTTTTGTATGAAATTTTTTCAGCTATTTGATTTGTTTCGTCAAATAATAAACAGTGTATTTGGAAAATATGTCTTTAGTATGAATAAAAAAAATAATTAATGGCGACAGCGGAGCAGGATTGGGGGGGGGGGAGGAGGACCGTCTTTCTTGACGTCATCGAAAAGGCGAAATCGCGACCATATACAAACGAAAAAAGTATGTATTTGGTATGAATAAAAAAATGGTGACAGCGGGGCTGGGGCGGAGGAGGGGGAGGGAAAATCGCGGACAATCATTCAGACGGACGGACATTATCGAGTATTAATATATAGATAGCTATTTCAGCTTTCGCCATCGTCAGAACTATTAATAAATTATTATAACCAAAATAAAATATTCACGTGATTCCGAGATAATTGCTATTAAAAATTAGCAGTAGTAATTATTATTTTATAGATAGAATGATCCTCACCAATCGTAGCAACATTCATAATGATGATGATATAATTTGAATAAATTTCATATCGTCTGAGATAAGCTAAGTTTCTAACCTCATTTATACACTTCAAAATGTTTTGAGTACATTTTTATAGTTGTATTGTATATTACACAATGCTGCGAAAATAATATTTTTCTTACGTGAGCACGTTAATCGAAAAATATACAGAATGTTTTCGTTTTATACAGCTTTGGTTGATATGTTATTGTCGTATGTACGAAGCGGTGTATATATTTCTGCCTCATGCACATATATTTTAAATAATTACACTTTTTTATGAGTCATGTATGAATTCAATTCGGAATGTGCTATGAATTTAAAACAATATTAAGAAAAATGTTGACACATCGTAGCGTTTTGACAAGTTTCTAATTAACAGTAATACATTGAGGTGTACGATAGGGAATAACTCGGGCCTCATATAACATGATACTTGACATCTACAGCGCAGTTTCGGTATAACACGGTTTCATAAAAAAGCATCAAATAAAAACATTACATGTACAATTTGAACATCTGTTGATTGATCAGGTCATCTCGAAACATTATATTTGTGATGGCTTTTTTTAAGATTTAAATAAATAGTTGCAGAGAGCCAGTTACATGTTTCACATTTAAAAACAGCAAATGAAGGCATGGGATTGGCTGATAATTTTTTTTTGAATGAAAATGATCTTACAATGGAAAGAAGTTTAATAGTCAGAAAAAAAATACAAAACGGCTCGACCCCTTACCATGAAATATGAAAAAGCAATCGTAGATAATAAAAGATATGAGTTTTTAAAGGTTGACTCTTTAGATAAGGATACTGGACACATCCATCAATGTTTTTTTGCAGTCAGATTGTTTGTATTAATTGTTATATTAAAGTCGGTTATCATATACTATTACACGTACAATTCCATTTCGGCTCGATTCCCTTCACGGAACCAATGTTAGTTGAGAGTCAAATGCCCACATATGAACGCAATAAAGATCTAGGCCCGAATTGGAAGTAAAAGCTTCTAGAAAACTATTGAAAAGTAATAGTTTATTCACACTTCTAACTATGCATTTAAAATATTTAGGTTAAAATAACAGTGAATTTAGATCTAGAATTAAAAATTGATTGACAGCTATATCAGCTTCACCCCCTCATAGATAGTTCCAAAGAAGGCTTAAAACCGAAATGCCTATAAACTAGATACAGTATTATTTTTATGTCATTATAATGGAGTTCTACCAAGTAAATGCATCAAAATGCATTTTAAGATTTTTTAAAATATGTCTATTACGTGAAATAATAAGTAATGGGATTCCTAGATTGACACTCGGGACCCTGCCGGATACCTGAGCGTTAACCCTTTTAATGCCGGACAGCCGAAAAATCAGCCCTCCCTATCTATGTGTAAAATGCGCCAGGCCAATTTTTCAGCCCAGCATATCATTCTATCCATACCAATCTTTTCGAAATGTAACGTGACATTATAGATAAACTCACTTTTTCACTTGCGTGCAAATATGCGAAAAAATATTTTGCTTTGTAAAATAATAAAATATATCCATTTTTCTTTCATTCAATGACTACTAATAGATATTACTACATAATGACACAGAAAGTGTTTCAAAATAAATATGTTTTAAGCTGTTTTTTTTAAGGGGAACTTAGTTTTATTTGTTTTAAATTTTCTTTAATCAACGTTAATATTTTTTATTGTTGTATCATGTTTGTAAAATGCAGATAATATCTCTGAATATTATTTCTATAGATCTATAGATACAGATTTTTATCAAATAAATACTGTTGAATTTTCCATCTTGTTTGTTAAAAATCTAATTTAATTATTTTTGACGCACACTCGTATTTACACGTTTTTGTGAAATCATATAACCATATTATTACGAGGTCCAAATGTATACATTCAACATAAGAATTTGTGCAAATGGCACATTGACAAATATCTTGAACAGCAAACAACAGTAGACGATAAGAAAAAGCCAAAGTGCACGAAAGAAGTTCCCCGGATCTATTCGTCAAAACATCTGATCATCATACTCATGCATTGATGCATGAACTTCTTTATTAAAAGGGCCTATCTTTAAAAAAAAATACTAGAGGTGAGGCTAGCGACACTGAATAGAGTCGTTCTGTACCTTTCTCCTTCCAATGGACACCAACAATAAAAATTCAAGTAATATAAACCGTTCTATATTCAACAATTAATAAATTTTTGATAATTCTTAAAACTGATTTTCTAATAATATAAAATTCTAATACGCTGTGTGCTTGGAACTGAACATAAATCTAAAGTTCTTCAATATCAGCTTCCGACAAGATTATTTTAATTTTTTTATATATGTCATAGGCCACAAATTTTTGATTTTTTAATAGTAAAATTTTCTGTTAACTCACAAACAAATTTACAATATAATTATTAATTTACACTTGTTTCAATAAAGGTAGCATTAACATTATTTTCATATATCTAGGTGCAATCATGTCTGTAAGCTTTTATGGGATGGGTTGAATAACTACTTAATGCGGTAAAAGGCAATTTACAGTAAAAAAATGAAATATACAAATATTTGCCACTACATCAGTGACTTAAACTGTTTTTTTTTTTTAAATCCATGTCCGCTCCCAATGTGGAGCCATATGGCCTCCTAATGGATGTATCTCAACAGAAGTTTTTCTACGAGAACTGTTTGTTACTCAGACGCTCAACCTCACTTTTTTCAAATTGAGTAGTAGGGACAGAAGCATAAGGCTAGAACAGGACTAGTGGTTGGCTAATCGCTATTGCTACACCCAGTTATTAAAGGATCAGAAGGATGGGAGGAGTGGAAATGATGTGAATTGACATCACAAACACCCAGTCTTCGATCACAACTTTGAATTGAACAATTCTCAAATTCACTGTGATCTGACCGGGAATCAAACCCAGAACTGCGTGATTGGCAGAGCAAGCTCTTACCATCTGGGCCACAGCAGGCGACAAAACTTAGCAGAATAAAATGCCGGTAGATATTTTATATGACAATATCTTAGGATGCCAGTGCACAATGATCATTCAATGGAAAAAAGAAAATGATACACGATAGAAACACAGGTTGATTAGCAGTTATAATTAATATGAATATTAACATTTTAATAGCCTTGTATTACCGAAAAACAAATTTAAAACCAAACTTTATGTTGATTTTTAATACATTAACCAGGATATTGATCCCTTTCCAGGTGTTGGTGTTCACTGTCAAATCTAAGTGGAAAGGTATTATTTTAAGAAATAAAACACTTTTTGTACTAATTCCACTCATCACGATTATCAGTCACGTCAGTTGATAATGCGTGTGAAGCCTTGAATGATGAATTAGTACAAGAAAGGTATTCTACTTTTTAATTTGGATATTACTTTCATTAGTTATTCAAATTATTTCAGATATAATGTAAACAATATGATAGTGCAGGGTACCTTGTCGACTTTGAGATGTGGTGTGTCTTGGGCACGCGCGTCGGCGAGCAGGTGCCTGAGGTGACGTAGCAGATGACGCAGGCGGGCGGGGAAGTCTTCCGCGCGCAGGTCGCCCTCGCACGTCACCACCACCCCGCACCGACTCTCCGCAAACATCTCCTGAAACGGATAAATAGATCATTATAGTTTCATATAATCAAATGCAATAGCATTATACATTTTAAAAATTATATAGAAAACATGCTTTGTACAATCGGAGCTGAAAAAAAGGTCCAAGAAAGATTCAGCATTATTGAGCAAGTTGGTAAGCCATGAGATTTGTACGTACAACCCTTTTTTACACGTTAAATACTTTCCACAAAAACCACATAAAAAAGTGATAAAATTCAAAGAAAAATTGAAGATTTCTTTCCTAAATTTTAAAACAGAACATTGTGGTATAATCGTGTAAAAAAGGTATTAATGAACCCTCAAATAAGTAAATTAAATAAAACGAGTAATAAGTAAATTAAATTCAAATAAGTAAATTAAAGAAAATATGTATTTTAATTAAGAAAAAATAATACTATTTACGCTACTAGGTTAGAAATGGGGACTTTTATGAGGTAAATCATTTTCATCGCCAGGCATGTCTTGACTAATCTAATATATCACAAACTAATGAAGCCATGAAATTAATAACTGTCTTCCAAGTTTTTTTTATTTCTGAGAATCGTGTTAGAAAATATAATTTGTGTAAAAATATAGTACTCATTCCTTTGAATGCACTGTGCTATTTCAAAACCGTGTATAAAAAAAGTGTGAAAAAAAATTCTATTCTAATTTCTTCAGGTAAGAAATTTTTAATTCATTATTGTAATAGTCATAAATTTTAGATTAATTACAGTTATTGACAGAAAGCCCAATTAATATAATTCAATAAAGTTAACAGCTTCATAATATAAAATACTCATTTGTACTAATCCACTTTTATTTAATATGATCGATCAGAACCGGTGTCGCTCATGACGAGCATTATCAAAAGGAAACAGCTACGAGATGAATCTATGTTCTCTATCGACTGTTCAACACAATTTTTTTTTTAAAACATCTCTCTTCGTTTGTGAATTCTTTTTAAATTATGGGCTATGGTAATCAGCTGGGTAACGTCATTGTAATATTTGTATATATGCACATATTTGTATCAGTTTCAGTATTAATTTCTGTTGATTGAATTCTGATATCTATACATAAACTGAAAATAGTCTTCGTCAGGATACGCATCTTTAAATGGTGCATTCTTATTCTGATATATACATTCTAAGTCAATATAATATCGAGGGCCAAAAAATCAATATTTTCTTTAGTATTTTTATGTAGAACAAAATAAAATTGATTATATTATGCAATCATTTAATAACCTCAAAAATGACATGAAATATTTTTTTGTTGGGCACTGAGTCCAAAGTTCGATTGAATGGTGGTATTTAAAAGTTTATGATGGACTCGGAAATTACTCTGTTGAAATTCGTTAGTATGTTAATTCCATCTGTCATGTTTAGAGTATCTAAATAGACTGAATAGATCTTTAAAATAATCTATTTGTATATATATATATATATATTACTTCTTAGCAGTTAATTCTTCAATAAAACATTTTCAATCTATTTCTTATACTAAGCAGTATATTTTCATATTAGACCATTATGATACAAAAATGCATGTGGCTTAAATATAATTTAAACATTATTCATGTAAATCAGTGATGCACAACCTTCTTAACACTATGCTATTTTTTTACGAGCCACAGAGGTCTTAAGTTTTGTGAATTATAATATAATCTCTGGAGTGGAGAAATAGTTCATTTTAAAAAATTAATAACTGGCAACAATTTTATACTACAGCCCTCACCTACAATACTCTGCATATAATATGTTAGCTAACGGATTGTAATTGCTTGCAAAAAGTCTTACAACAAGAGCAACCTTTGACAAACTTTTTGTGAAAGACTAAGATGCGTTCTGCAGAAACAATCATAGATAATAGAAGACACCTGCATTATGGACAGTTTGATATATATATTTTACGTTCTAGATAACCTTAACTGGAATTAATATAAAAGAAAACATGACACATTTATCTATAGTTAAGTCGCATCTCTCTCCAATGATTTCAGCTATTGATAGATTTTTAATAAAAACGGTTTTTGGAAACGAATAGTCAATAATTCAGATATCTTATTGCAAACATTTTATAATTAAAAAAATATTGTAAGCATTTTTAGAACGTTTGTGAACCTTACATTTTTGTTTTACGTGGTTTTTAAATCTGTTTTCACTGATCATTTTAGTGATGAATAAGACAAATGTATTCTACGAGGGTATTGAATAAGACAAGTTTGGAAGTGGTAGTTAAAATACGACTTTATTGCTTGTTTACTATGGTGATTAGTTTAGAAGCGTGGATATTACATTATATACACAAATGTTAAAATTAATTCCTTGTAAATTTATGTTTTATTAATCAATTTTCAATTAAGCCATAAAGATTTCACCTGTAGATGATATCCATTTAAAAATTAAAGTTTCAACTGTCTAGAGAAAATTTAAAAAAAAAAATTCAGAAGTTACGATTCAAATCATTAGGATTTGACAGTATCACAAAAACAAGAGTAAAAACATTTTTAATAGGTGAATTGTAATATTTCCACTAAATCGAGTATTTTATGTTCTGAATCAAATAACATAAAATCAGCAAACCTAGTACAAAATTTATGTATTAAAAACCAATCAATTTTCAATGAATTGAATCACAGCTAGGTAAGAAGAAACAATGTGTTGTATATTTTTAAAATATAATCAATAGATTTTTGACAATTAAATGTTTGTTATGGTAATATAAAAGTTCTATCAAATAAATGTATATGTCAATTCAATCAGCAAGTATAGAAGTCACACTCATAGCACAATTTGTGTTTATATTGTTCATGTGTTCAAGACATTGATCAGTAACGGATCACCAAATTTGTCAGTTGAATGCTATTAGAATTTGATAAAAACATTTATATCATTTTTAATTAAGTTCTTTATTTTTGGTGGTTATGTTATGACAGTAGGATTACAATAAAAGATATCGACTGCAAAGTAGAAAAATTTTCATAATGCTCCATAAAATTTCCAATCGTTTTATTGGGTATGGCTATAAGATCGCGAATTACAAAATAAAGAAAAGAGGAGTAATGCTTTATTACAATCGCGATGTAATCTGATCCGGTTGATATCGAAAGGTTATTAGCGACTTTAAATGTTATAGGGTACATCTATTTGAGCGCGTAATATTACGCGCAGCATTAAATATGTTTGACGTATCTGCATGATGAACATAATTGTAACATCATTAGGCAGAAATTTGAGATCCGATGTGCGTACGTATTCGAAGTTTTACTGTGATACTTCGCTTTCAAGGTTAATACTAGAAATGATGTTTCTCGTCTAAACTTTCTTGAAAATATTAATTTGTTCGTTAAGGTTATGTATTTTAAAATGTAAATAAACATGTAAATACGAACGCGTATCCGATAATTATAAATAACCAGCGAAAGCGCCGGACGAATTGTGAAATGGACTAGTATAGGATTTTTGGCATAATCAACGAGCTTTGCGTGTATTGGTAGGCCAGTTATTAAAAGTATAAAAAAAAACACGGACAACGCAACTTAAATCGATTACAATGCCGATATTTTTACATCGAATAAAATATTTAATTTGATTCATTTGCCCCCCGTATGAAAATATCGTCTGTTATTGAAGATAAATGTCAAATAAATGCCTTGAAATGAGTAGCAAAACTAGATACTGTATTTGATTTATCCGATAAATTGACACGAATATTGTTATAATTCCCATGTTTCATAAACATACCATCCAAACTAAAAGACATGTCTTTAAATTTCCGATTGGCGAGTCAGTTGATTAGCTAATTTTATAAGAAAAATTGAATTGACATTACTCTCCGGTTCGGATATAGTAGGACTAGGTCCAATCGAACATTTCGTATATTTCAACCAAACATGTCACTTAATTACTTGATAATTTTGAAGATGTATACTTAGCCAGAAACACTATGGGATATATATTTTTAGGAAAATTGGCTGAGTTGTAGGTATAAACATTGGCGTTCATGGGGGAAAAAAGGCGATTTACATTTTAGTGACGCAAAGCTTAGGTAGAAAGAACAGCAGCCATTTTGAAATGGACGGGGGAGTGTAGTCACGGCATGCAACATTTGTCAAATACGGTATTCTGAAACTTCATTTATACCATTGGAGTAGCTTCCTCATGTTACACAAGATCGAATTTTCTTTTGTCGATCGGTTTCTTCCGTTAACTTGAGACAAACAACGAAATCTAGTACACCAAAACAACTTAAGCGACATCCGATAAATCCAGCTTACCCCATTTGCATGACACACTTTTATCACTAAAACAACACTTCACACACTCAAAAACTAACAGTTACTATTTTAAAATCAATTTTTAGCGTCTTCACTATCATATTACAGTGATTAAATTATTGAAAATATGACGAATCGTACCATATATAATTTACAAATATTTGATTCGGTACGAACAATAACAACGGGCGCCATTTGCAATTTCCGAGTTGACATGCGCACTTGCGAGTGGATTGTAGATAAATAATAATCGTTCCAACCTTACACGGCGTCATTATTTGTGTTATGTTTTTAAAATGTCAGATTTTGATGAAATGGTTCACATTTGCCCGGTTTATTTTTCATTAAAAAAAGGATTAAATCCATAAGCATTAAATAGGCAAAGTTTTTAAGTTTAACCATAATTTTTGAAAAATAAAAAATCACGCATGTTTAATGTTATGTCACGTTGTCAAGTACGTTTTCATTGAATGTTTGATTGGCCAAAATATAATTCTGCATGCTCTGTTCATAAAGAACTATTTGTGATTGGTTAATTTATTGTAACAGCCGAGAGCTTTATAATCACTTCCTGTTCAACTAAAATAATGAAATACTTGTTTCGGCCGCTAAAATAGTGTCAAAACCAAATTAATATATTCTATAATACATTCCCCTACACTAAAGGCAACATAATATATTCAATTTTAAAACATCTCATTTCAATTTTGAATATAAAACAACAGCTATATTCAAAAACCTCAACATTTTTTTAAAAAAATATTTAAAAGAAACCTTATATTAAGTTAAACTAAGTAATTGAGTGCATGACATGTTAAAGTGAACTAATTAATTTATTATAATTCAAATATCTGGTAATGTCATAAAAAAATAATTGATTTCAAATTTTTATTATATTATACCCTTCACTTGTCCAAAAGTCGTCATCTATTGAATAGCATGAATATATTTTTAAAAACGAACTCAAGTAATTTTATAACATAAGTGCAAAATGTTTGGATGATTCACATTTACTTTTGCACTTTTCATAAAAAAAAAAATATTAATAGAAAACGACTTCGCTTTATTTTTTAGGCTGGCGTCAAATTTTAGTTAGCTCGTTAAAATAAATGGCCATTTCAACCTAACATACTATCATTTAATTGTCAAAAATCTTCATTTTTCTACGTTGTATTCCAAATTATAAACTATGATATGCTTCTGGCGGTTCGAGCGGAAGAAATCGAAAATATTATTACAACTGACAAGAAAAAAAAATGTAAAAAAGCAACGCATTTATTATTACTAACGCCATATAAAATAATATTTTGACCACACATAAAACGCAATTTCATAATATTTATAAACATGATAAATAATTTTGTACTGTTGATCAAAATATTCTTATGACGTCATAAACTTTCACCATTAAATATTTTCGATCAAATCTTAAATATATTATATTGCCAAATAAAATAGCACATAATATATAAATATATACTATCCTCATATTTTTATTGATTAATCATGAAAAAATATATGTGTCTGCATAAGTCTATCTCTTAACGGATTTTCGATACACTCGTTGCCTTTTCTGGCGTTTGATTTGATCATCTTTTAGAAAATATCATGGTCGAAAAAGGTTTGCAACGTGCAACTTCGACTAAATGTAAAAAATCTGTTTTGACTGTTTTGTCAGAAAATGGCTGCAAAAAAGACAAATAATACAATCAAATGAATAATATTTTGATATATGCCATCGATAAATTTGATTTCAATATGCATAGAATATTAAAAATGATTTTAGTTTTTTTTTCGACGCCAAAAGTAATTAATAAACAATGATGTGATTGGTAAATTGAAAATAGAATAAAAATTATTGTTGCTTTGGTATATAATATAGATAATAATACATGTAATAGAAATTTTAATTTTATATTATATTTTGTAGACGGTGTTATTATAATAATATAAAATCAATCATAAAATTGTCTATACTTGATAGTTGACAGCTGTCATGAAAAATGCCTATTCTCTTTTATGTCCATAAACTTCATGTCGATACATTAAAATTACAAAAACGAAGATTGATTATAATATAACTTATTATAGACATGTTGAATATTGTTCAATATATTCACCAGCTTGATCATGTTGAAAATGGAACGGTATAGATATTATTTACTTGTTAGTTTAGAAAGATGGCGAGTACAATAATTTGGGATCTCTGGAAATTTAATGATTTTGTTTCTTTGGAGATCATGAAAGTGGATTATTACTATTTACGAATAGCGGTCATTAGTCAACCACAATTTTGTCAAATTACCAAATCCTTTCAAACCCTTCATGCAGTGCAAGAAGTGTTCTGTAGGATTTGTATTAAATTTCAGTTGATAATGCTCGTCATGAGCGAAACCGGTCCTGATCATATTAAATAAAAGTGGAGTTAGTACAAATCAGTATTTTATTTTTTGAAGATTTACACAAAGTACTAAGTAATACGTCCTTTTATAACCCAAATATCGGTTAACTTTTTTTTATAACAGTTGAAATGAAAGTGCTTAACATTTTCGTGGGCCCATTTTCAACCCCAAGATTGCTTATCAATGGAACAATTACTGAAATAAAAGTAGGAAGAAAAAAAAATTCACCCATGTACATAGGATAGATTTCCCTTTCCCCAAATACCCCAATTTATTTTTGCCCTGGGTGGTCCCTCCTTTGACTCCGGGCAACAAATATTTTCAGACTTAGTATAAAGGGAACTTGACATAGTCTAAGTGATTCTTTAACCTTTAGAGGAGTATGGATGTACATGTTCGTCGGCGCCATTTTTCTGTAAATGAGTATAAAAGTAGTTTAAACTTAACACAGGAGTGTCTGTAAGTATATATATGCTCTTAGTATGAATTACATATATTCATTGGGAAAAAGTCACAAAATTGTCATGTTAAGAAAAGGCAGTAAATTAAAGTAAGGTCTGTAAAAATCTATTCACTCCTCTAAAGGTTAAGAGTCCTTGGCAGAGATGCAGTTTATTTATTTTGTCAGCTTCGAGGGTTGGTGGACGTTGAGGCCTCATGTCTATCCTCACCACGAAGAGAGCGCGGTGAAAGCATCATGAAGTGTTTAATCGTCTGGCATTATGTCATGTTACTGTTAGCAGTGCAAGCGTGCAATTATTTGGCGCCTTAGGCAATGTTTATTGGATTGTCCTTTTAAACAAACTGTCCCATTTTTATTTGGAATAATAAAAAAGAAAAACAATTCGGGATCATTGGAAATATAATACTTATTAATAATAAAGTAATTTTAACCTCTTCAACACGCACACACACACACATAAAAGAATTATAAACCCTATTATTTTTCAGTATCAAAAAATAATTAAATACAGTACAATTTAAATAAAAAAATAATTTGTAACCAAATAATAACATCTCGCTTTATTCTTTTTCTGTTTTATCGATGTTCCTAAATTTTTAAATCAATGAAATTCCTGTGTGTCTTACACGGAGGTAAAGATAAAATACAGTCATTGTTAATTTTTTTTCAATACCCACTGATTATTTTTACTTTTATTACTGCACCACTACCAAATTTTACAGACCACCACTGTCACACAAATATTTCGTATACATATAAATATAATAAGTAAAAAATCAAATTTATTATGAACTATTTTAATTTCAAAAATACATTTAGTATACATCCTGATAGTACAAATTTTGAAGAGCACATTGCAAAATCGTTTGATTCCATTCCATGTGTGCATGAATATCAAAGTCTTCACTGACATAGACCTCAATTGCTTAACCAAGAGAGAATATAACAGAATCTATCTTCAGTGCTATTGGAGATATTTACCGTATTCATTTTTTTTGCACTGAATGTCTTGGAAATATAAACACACTTTCAGTAAAAATTGATGTAGGTTTGAATGTCAGCAGTTATTTAGCAACCAATGTTGACTTTTTCAGATTATAATTAATTTTCTAAATAGTATTTCACATTTTCTGATTTGAAAAAAAAATCAACTGTCCAAATATTCGATTGTATCTATTTGGTTTTCTTAATCTATTTTATATGTAGGATTAATCTTTCATCTTATATATACACAAAAAAACATAGTTTCAGTTCATGTAAATTTACATGGATACTTCTTTTAGGTGTTCTGCCTTGTCAGTCTTCACCATTACAAAAATTTATCTAAAACATAAATCAAGAGATGCAAGTTCTCTCTCGATTTCAACTGTCTCACACACCAGATAGTGGCACTTTTCTGCCTGGCCATGCCTCTTTCGCATACTTCTTTTTCTTGGGTTCATTCGATGCACTTTGACCAGGTTCGTTGGCATCCGATGTTCGTTGTCCTGATCCGGAGATGTTTCCTGGATGAGCCGGCACGTTCGTATCAAATGTGTCCATCTCTTCATAGAGATCGACGTCAGGAGCAGGATTTGGCAAACTGAGACCCAATCTGAAATAAAAAAATGATTAGTAATTAACCCTTTCATCGTATTGCCATACGAGTACGGCATGCAATACAGGTATGGATACTAAACACATCTATCAGATTTTTGGCAGTCATATTATTTTAATTATTTGCTGTAAATGAACAAAAGAATTTTGTAAGAGGGTTAATATTATTTGTAAACAAATCAGATTTTGAAATTGAATATTCCATTTCATCTTGATTCCCTGTCGCAATTCTTTTCGCTGAATTTTGAATACAAAACTACTTACTGCTACTGATTTTGACTTTTTTTCTACAATTTTTTTCCATTTCTACTAATTAACTAGTGCGATTGATCTTGATGAACGATGAAAGAAAATAATTAATTATAAACTGACCTAGACCCGAAGAGTGACATACTCCCAGACAGCATAAGTCCACCGGCTCCAGGGGACTGCGGCGGTAGCATCTGGGGAGCGGGAATGTCTTGGTACAGCAGTGCTGAAGGGTGGAGATGCTTTGACAGTTCACGGAACCGCATAGATTGGTTGACTGAAAAATTTTACACAATTTTAGAAAATATTTCTGCATCAAAAATTACTTGAGATAGTGATTGTCAGTAATATAGCTCATAATAAATAATAGTTTTATTTTATTGTTCTTTATTTGGTTTAAATTGCATAAATTGCTAATAAAGACACAATCATTGAGCTCCTACTTCATAGAAGTGAACCGAGATTATTTGTCGTAATATACCAATGATATTTTGGGTAATTTTCTACATGAAGCTATCACTTCATTCAAATTTAAAGTTTTGGATACGTTTTCATACATAATTGGTTCCAATTTTGTTTAATTCTCAATTGGATCTGCATGTTATGCTTATCATAATGACGAGATAGAAAGTGTATAGATTACATCCCACTAATATCACTGAGATCAAGTATGTGATAAGTTCACAAAACAACACTGGGTAAATAAAAGGTTTCTACACCAAAATGACTAAAATGTAATTATGTTAATTTATCACTGTCATACTGATAATGGAGCAGTGTATCGATTTTGTTTCTAGCTGGCAGCAATCAAGTATTTCTGAAATTGTTTTGAATACATATATTCATACACATATTCTATTTAAAAAAATGTTATACTCACTCTCATCTCCCGTGCTCAACTTCATCCTCTTGGATCCTAAGTGACCATGCGTAGGTACAATAGTAGTCTTTACGAGATTTCTAAATCTACCGACAGACGGGTCGACGTCTTCAGGATTAATAATATCGACATCTTCATTGAAAGAAACCTCATACCGTCTCTTGTTAGGAGGAGCTGCCGGGTTACCCAGTCCTGATGATGCAGATCTAATGTTTGAGTTACCCTGAAAGTTAACGAAAATAAGGTGTATGCAAGGGTTAATTCCATATTTTTAATTTAGTTTTTTCATCAGAATTCAAGATTCCAAATTAAATAAAATACAAAAAATATTCTGCCTTGAATACGAAGACTGCATTTATAAGAGCATATACTGTATTCCCTCGATTATAAGAGGCATGTTATTACTTATTTAGGAATCTGCGAATTTAGAGTGTGTCTTATTATCTTCACAATTGAATTGGATGGTATAAGAACACAGGTCTTTACCATTATCAATTTACATTACCAATTTTCTTCGTCGATCAGCAATAACAATAGTTAATTAGCCCATTATAGGAATATTTTTATAGATTAAAATTGATTTACCTTTATAGAATCGGAAGTATCATCAGCTTGTATTCCCAACATTGATATACGTCTGTTGTGAGCTGTATTGAATTCAGTTAAATTCTAGAAAAGAAAAAAAGATTCATTTTTAATTATCCAACAATCGTTAAGAGTAAATAATTGAAGCAGTCATCAAATAATGCCGTCAACCGTCGGCATAATTTTTCAACCAACATATGAAGTTGGGGGGTGCAAAGTCTAAGAATCAGAGGGCAAAGAGAATACTTAATTCAAATAAGTCTCTTGTTAGCTATTTGTTAAACATTTCGTCAGGTGGTGAGGTGATAGAAAGAATTGCATGTCTTGAGCAATTCTAAAATTCTCAGTTTCTCAATTTTGGGCCCGTGCTCCTTTTTGAGTTTCAAATTTTTTCGTGGCCCCCATACGTACAAACAAGTTTTTTGAGACTCAAGGATTGAAAGATTCTTAAATAATTTCAAATTCTTTGAACAATTTGCTTCCTGGCAGACTTAAAAATTTTACCTAAGAATTTACAGAATTCCCCAAATGGGAAGACGTGAGACCTTTATTTGTATATAATATATGCATTGTGTATAATTTAAAATACAATTCAATCTCAGGTTTTTTGCTACTTGACAACCCAAATGTTGTTAAGGTCTAGAAAAACTTGAAAAGGTAAAAACTGTAGAACAATTCTATGAAACTAAGCATAGAATGATATTATAAGCTAAAGGCATTACATCTAGTTCTGTTTGTGTTTCCGGCAATCCAAGAAGGACCCCATCAGCATCAGCTGCTGGTATATCCTCCATTATACTTCTCGCATTACCAGATGGGCGCTCTCTGAAATCATGTAAACAAAGTATCGATTGTAAATGGATGACGGAAAATATATTCTCAACTAAGCGGAGCATTTATATTATATGGAGTAAATAATCAACCGTTTAAGTTATTTTTCGTCTTTTAAATCCTATTTCAAGGCAGTGATTTATAACAAAATAAGTACCCGAAATGGTTTGCTCATGACAAAGTGTGCTTTATCTTAATTCTAGCCGATGATGGAATTTGGTGCTTTAAGTGAAATAAAAAAATTCTACATATGACACTTGGCAATGCAAGTCAATAGCTGCAAATCTCATAACACTTCATGCAACGTCGCCATTTTTGTTTTCTCACAAGAAAAATAAAAAGTGGGCAATGGATGTTTGGACCCAAATCGTATCTCACTGTAAATCCTGTATCATCATTTCATTTGTAGCCCCAGCTGGTTTTCAACAAATGTCTTTACCACTGCCAATTTGTTTTTTGATGCAACATTTAGTTAAAATAAATCAATTACACACCTGATAATATAATTTCTCGTTGAAGCTCCGAAATGAAAATTTGAATCTATTGGTAATTGAGTTGGTTTGTTTGATTCCAGTCTCATCTGCCCTATGTATGTACCATGAGCTGAAAATAATTAGTTTTGAATATAACAATTATACTGAAGTAACTTTAGTTTTGTGTATGTTTAGAATTCAGTAATTACTAGTAAATATATGCATTTCTTTCTTTGTCTTAGTTAATCAGTAGGACTTTTTGAGTTCCCCACTTTGCTTCCTTTATATCATACCTATACCAAAACAAGTTGGGTTGTTCAAACAGTTTGATTGCCAACAAATTTATACAAATTACTTGATTCATAGTTTTTAATATGGTAATCTCAATTAGTAAAATATACAGTAAGCGTATCTGTTAGTGTATTTTGCTGATCACTGGTGATCTTCAAATTAATGTGTGATTTTAATGCGATTATCAAGTCCGCAAAAAAAGATTTTAAATCATGGCGTCGTTTTTAGCATACATTGTTAAGTTTTTCGCCGAAATAATCTATGACACGCTATAAGACAAATTTACCAACGTTGGAATCAAGTAAACTGATAATCAATTTGAATTATGAAATATGTATCACGAAAATTTCATAGTCATATTTCAAATATACTTTATGTTCGGAGAAATTTCCTTTTATGTATTATGGTGACTTTTTTATAGTGATATTTGTATTTCGCGTTAATTATCAATTTCCTTGATTCCTATGAATGATAATTTGACATCTTCCTATAAGAAACGAGCATTTAATAAATTTTATTTTTTCATGATGTAAAGCAGGCACGGGCAAACTTTAGTCCGGAGTGTATTTCTGTTGCATATGAGCTATAAGGGTATTTCTGAAATATTCCGTTTTTAGCTTACTAAAATAAAAACACTAGTCTCGTTTGCCAGGAGAACATATCAGTAATGAAGGAGTATAATATTACAAGACATTTTACTACTAATCATAACAAATATGGTGCTAATTTAAGTCCAGAAGAAAAATTGCTGATTGGTGAAATCAAAATTAATTTAGACAGCAAATGAATGAAATTTTGTTATTGCTCATATAGTTGCAAAAAGCAAAAAAGCAGTTTTTGTGGACTTTATTAAAGACTTAACGCCTATGCCTACAGTTACAATTTATTAATTTATGTTCGAAGGCATGGATGTGTGTGATGCCTTGAAATCCTCCCTTCCGCCCATCCTATCCTAAAGAAGGGACATAAGGAGACTGATTAGCTAACAACTAGTCCTGTCCTAGCCCTATCTTTCTATTCCAGCTCTCTTTAGAAAAAAGAGAGGTCGGACATCTGAGTAACAAGTAGTTCTTGTTGAAACACTTCTCATGTATCTACAGAAAACTTTAATTGGAAATATTTAGATAAGTAATTACATCCGCAAATAGAGGTAATACCAATACAAATGCTACAATCTTCTACCAGGATAGATCAAGCCTTCGAAGTTTCATGGATAGACTTACTGCTTCCCAAATCGACTAGAAAAGCCCTGTCCAAGTGTTTGTGGTATACAAATGCGGCATGTACTCGCGAACAACTCGCATGATCGATACAGAAATCGTTCATCTGTGGATTCCTGCCAAATAGGTAGCATTTCTTTTCGTCCAACATCAATTTCTGAATCAATTTATCTCCTTTTAATACATCTAAGTGGAGACCGGTCGGTGGTTTTCCGGCCCTGAAAGAAAAGTGCGGTGCGTTACTGTCCAGCAGTTTATACGAAGTAAATTTGCAACGATGGATCAATTAGTATTTCTATCGACAAATTACCAGCTTGGGACATCGTAGTGATTAGCCATGGCTATTTATTTATATTGCGAAAGTCATAATATTTTTAACCTCCATTAATTTAAGTTGCTTATAAAATGTAGCCATACGAAACTAAAGTCATGTCAAAAGTCATAATTTTTGATGAGTTTTTTTTATAAATGAATATAACCAATGATGGAAAGACAGTATTCATTTCGATGAATATAAATGAACATTTCTATAAACTACACATGGAAATAATTTTATGAAAGCTGCTCGCCAACACTAGCGCATTGTAAAAATATAGCTGTCGAGCTTTTTAATATAGCATCGACAAAAAAGTGTAATGAAAATAAAATGACCATTTATGCTAAATTACTTAGTTTATCATTAGAATTTAAGCGTAAACAGTATAAAGTTTACACAACAAACAGTTGCTCTGTTTTATTTTCGGCCAAGTTGTCAAATTATTCCATTTGAAATTTTCTTTCGAGACGCTTATCAAAAGTGTATTATTTACTTTTTTCTGATGCTTATTTAAATTGTATAATTTTATTTGTTAATAATTTTTTGTGGACAATGATTTTTAATTGATTTTTCAAGCTTATTGATTTTATAATTAACACTTTTAAGTCATACTAAAGGACAAATGAATGAAAACTTATTGTAATCAATAATTATAATAATTCAAAAATCTTTTTTCATATAGTAACCCTTGCTGTCATGAAGCAAAACAAATTTTTTAATTTATCCGTTCGCGACGTTCTGTCGAACATATCTTATCTGTCAGTTTGAAGTATAATTATATTACGCTTTTGAATAATTTGGAATGTTATTATTTAACCAAAAAAACTATTGCGTTCTGCCAAGGATACAAAACAATCCACCCGACGCACTATTATATTAAGTACATTTTACATTAAAAGCCAAAATGAAATGTTATTACGCAAAGTATAAATGTATTTATTTTTTGCTGATTCAGTGTTAGGTGTTATGCACGATATCCACTTGTCTCTATTTATTTTCTCTGATTGAACATGGCGAACTCCTCAAACTGTGAGCATCTTGAGAGACTTTTGGGTGTTGTCGTAAAGGACCTTTGGCAAGGCCAAGATGTAAGTGCATACTACCTGATTAAATATACGATTTAACGAAAACAAAAGCCCATGTAGAACATACTTCAGATTTTATTTAACGATAAGGACCCGTTTGACTTAACTGGCAGGAACATAATGTAAATGCGACTAATTGAGTATCTCCATAAAATGATTAGTGTTCAGAACCAACATCAACTAATGATTATTAAATTTGAATCGTTCAAATTATGTACACTCCCACAGATTTTGTCACTAACGACCCGGGTTTCGCCTTTCGGCATCTTCATTTGTTTGTCGGTAACGGTCTTATGATATTATTTATATAGGGTATAGAAGTGGAGAGCCTGGAAGGTTTAATATTTCATTTAAAATCGGAAGACTATGCAACTGTGCCCTATTAATTTCTAAAATTTCCTGGAAAAAGAGCTTATGACTGTCCGTATTTGGGTGTAACATTTTTATCCCTTGTTCCTGATTGAACACATGTCCTTCCGAAATTAAGTGATTAGCAAAAGTAGACGTGTCCTTTTTCAGTCTAAAGGCTGCCATATGTTCTAATACTCTGATGTTTACAGTCCTCTCTGTTTTGCCGATATATTTTTTTTTACAACAAGAGCATTGTAATCTATAAATTCCAGATTTATTTAAGTAATGTATTTTATCTTTATTGTTAACTAATAATTTGCCTAAAGAGTTTTTACAGTAAAAAGCTGGTTTAACACTATCAGCTAGCTGTTTTTTAATTTTAAGACTTGTATTTCCTAAATAAACGATTCTACGCCAATACCTAGTATGATTTATGTCCTTTGGTACTATACCTTTAAATAACATTTTTTCTGCAAGTTTAGTTTGTTTTTTTGATAAAAGATTGTCTATAAGAGACATATCGTATCCATTGTTGATGGCGATTTGTTTGATGATTTTCGATTCGATATTAAAGTTTATTTCATTTAAAGGAACACTCACAAGTCTATGAATTTCTGAATGAAAAGCGGCTAGTTTATAAGAAAATGGATGCATTGAATTTTTATGTATTACAGAATCAGAAAATGTCGGCTTCCGAAAATCTGTGGGAGTGTACATAATTTGAACGATTCAAATTTAATATTGAAATTCCACCAAGCACCTTCAGTCGAAATCTTAAATTATAATGATTATTAGTTAAAGTATCAGGGCATTAAAAGTAATATACTCAACAACAAATTGATAATATACTAATCAATAAAATGTGATATAAATAATCTTTTTAATTATGATAATAGTTGATTCTTGATGGAGAGATATTATATTTACTTGTTTTATCACTGCTATTTTTACTCCAATCAAAACTGGTACTGTTCATATTACAAAAATCTGAAAAAAGATTTCGAATTTTGTATTTTTTCTTTTAAAAATTAATACAAGTAATTTAAGATTTCGACAGAAGGTGCTTGGTAGAATTTCAATATTAAATTTGGACACTGCTACATGATTTGTCACTAATGACCTGGGTTTCGCCAGATGAACTTAAACTGACATTGACTGTCAGTTCAAGTTCATCCGTGTACTTGAATGCCTGAAGATGCCGAAAGGCAAAACCTACAGTTGTATATTCAACGCTGTTAGGACTCAATGGGTTAAGAAAATCCCTTGCTATAATACCTCGCTTTTTGGTTGGTTTTAAAAACACAATGTATATTCAAAGATGGTTTATATTTTCAGCCCATCTCGTGCGTGGATTGTGGCCGTGAAGGTTTGAACTTGTGGATCTGCCTCGAAGAAAACTGTCTCCATATAGGATGCTCAGAAAACAGAAACGATCACAGCGCTACCCATTACAAGGTATCCTCTACCGTTAAAAATGTTTCAGTAAATCGGAAAAAATATTTTTTCAAAAGTTTGAGTTGATTAACTGACAGTGGTGGATTAACCTAAAAGCGACTGAGGCGCGCGCTAGGGGCTTCCAAAGCTTAGGGACCTCGAAAATAGCTTATATTGTATAGCCCGTACAATTTTTGTGAATTTAATGTACATTTATTATTTTACATGTAATTTTCTGACTTTTTTATTTTATCCGAAAAACTGCCTTCAAATTTTATTGCGCTCGGGTCCTCTCATGTGCTTAATCCGCCACTGTTAACTGGTGCTGTATTTTGTCAATGATATTTTTTCAGAACAATCCTTATCACTGTGTACGAATGAACCTGGTAACCGAACGTATTTGGTGCTACGAATGCAAACGAGAAGTTTTCCTACGGTCTGTTTTTAATCAACCGTGTGAAACCTTCAATGGCAATCAGGTAAATTATATTTGAACACGTGAAATTTTTAATTATGTTTTTACTAGCCATAACACAAGGAAACAATACAAAGACAAATTTCGTTTGTAAAGCTGGTGGAAAAATTGTCCTTACTTACAACACCCTATGTATTTTTTTTTTTTTTTTTTTTTACCATGTCCGCTCTGAATGTGTAGCATATGAATTCCTAATGGAGTTTATCTCAACAGAAGTATTTCTACGAGAACTGCTTGTTCCTCAGTTGCTCAACCTCTCTTTTTCCAAAGAGAGTAGGAATAGAAGGAAAGGGCTAGGACAGGACTAGTGGTTAGCTAAACGCTCTCAATACGCCCCGTTCATAGGATAGGATGGGTGGGAGGGGGGAATTCAAGACATCACATACACCAATGCCTTCGAACATAAATTCATAAATCGATTGAAAAATCAATTTATAAAACTGTCCATGCTGGGATTCAAACCCGTGACCTCCGTAGCGGTAGCCAACGACGTTGACCACTCAACCACACAGGCGGCACCCTATGTATAAGTTTATTAAATCATTGTAATACAGTTATTTTTAAAGGTAGTTAAGTTTGGCAGGCTCGATGGGAGAAATCTTCTAAGGGGAGGCAAACTTTTAAATTCTTTCCGAATGTTAAATGGCGAATGGAGATAACCAAAGTCCTGACTCCTAATTTCTGGACCAGCCAATTCATAACTGGCCACAGTTACTTCGCTGCCAAGCTCTTTCAGCTTGGCCGGTTAGTAAATAGTCCTCAATGTAAATGCGGATATATGATTCAGGATGCTGATCACATCCTCTGAGAATGTCCAGATTTAAATAACAAACTGGAAAAATTGCTCAAGACCATACAACTATCTGTCGGATCTGTCGGCCCCGTCGGTCATGCCGACTTGGTTGCATCTAAGGCAAATTATAGGGCATTTAAAGAATTTTCCGCGTCTTTTGGAAAAAGAGTTGAGTTAAATAGATAAAATCTAATATTTTCAACTGCACTTAATTATTTATGAAATTTTAATTTCTGCACACTGTAGTGCATGCAACCAAGTCTTGAGGAATTTCTTCTCGGGACATTTCTGGCAATATTTTGAACACGACTAACGTTTTTACGCTACAGAATACACCATATACAAAGAGTGTGAAGCCGTAGCGGGTGGTGGTGAGTACAACGTTGAGTACCCTAGGGAATTAAAAAAAAAAGTAGTTAAATGCAAGAATTGACATTGAATTGTGTAGAAAATTTTCATCTACTAATTTATGACACTGCTTGTCAATTGTGCAATTTTTAAATACTCAAATTTCTTATTTTGATTATGTCCCAAGAGAATCTTAATATCAAAGTTATTTCAGACCAGTACGACGCAGTCATCAATAGGGAACAACTCAAAATGTTCTGGTGACCGTAAACAGTCACACATGCTCTCGGGAATCGATCGAGGAACTCGCGTTAGTGCTTCACATTTCGGCGATTCCCAAGATTCAAGCTGCCACACTGACGATGATGGAGTCGATGGGACTTTTGATGGAAAACCTAGAGGTATGTTTTTTTTTGTTATAAGTGTCATATATAATGTTGTTCTTTGTTTAGAAATTTAATTTATTATGTTAGTTGTATCATCTAACATATTACTCATTATCTATTATATAATAAAAAAAAACCCTTTCCTAGGTCTTGTTGGACTTCAAAATATTGGCAACACCTGTTACATGAACTCGGCTATTCAGGCTCTCAGCAATACTCCTCCGCTGACGCAGTACTTTTTAGATTGTGCAGCATCGGTGCAGTTCCTTACGGAAACCAAAAAACCAGGACTCAGCAGGTTTGATAATGTAATTTTACAATAGAACAAACATGACGAGTGACTATGAACGTGGCAAATTATTAATGCTAACACTCTAAAAAACACCCTTGCATGTTTGTTATTAACGCATTTTAGAGCATTTCAAAAATGCATGTATTTCGAAAACGTAATTAGTTCACACGAGAAACAGTGGATTTAATCAAAATATATAACCTTGAAGAAAAAACAAAATGTTATCCATTGAATACAATATATATAACATCAAAAATTTTCATTATAAATTTTATAGGAGACATCTATTTTTCATTCTCCTGAACAAATACAAAAGTGTGTCTTTCGATTTTCGAAATGCACGATTCAATTGACTGTCCGGATCAGGGGTGGGGATCCTTTTCTCCTCTAAAAGGCCGCATTCATTTTTCTGATTCAACATAAGGCCGCAGTAAACATTGACTAGGGAATCTTTGTCCGGAAACAAGAATTTACGGTCAGAATATGTCGGGAAATAACGAATTTACATACATTTACAGAATTACAGAATTGGCCAGAAGGCCGCACCAGAGTAGCCGAAAGGCTGCAGGTTCTGCTCGAATTTTAAAATATTCAATGTAATCCTCTTTTTTCAGATCATACCAAAAATTAGTGAAAGAAATATGGAATAAGAGAACAAGAGGATATGTAGTACCCAATGGCATTTTATACGGAGTCAGAAATGTAAGTAGATTTCACGATCTGAATCAAACTATCCATATGCCGATTGCTAATTGTATTATTTCGATATTTATTTGTTTTTTTTTATTTTAGGTAAACCCAATGTTCCGAGGGTACCAGCAACACGACACCCAAGAGTTCTTACGCTGTTTCATGGATCAACTTCACGAAGAACTGAAAGAGCCAATCAGAGAAGACAGGCATGTTTCGAATGGCCAGTCAGATTCGGGCTATGTCACTAGACATCAAGAATCGTCCAATCAGGCCACATCCATGAACGGAACCAGTCAACAAAAAAGTAAAACTTACAGAGCATTCACATATATGAATATGTCACATCAAATTCACATTCTGCATACTCGCTTCCGAGTGAGCGAAAAGTAAATATTAAGAAGTATTCTTTAAATGATTAATAATTGTTGTAATTATGTTTCTTTTGTTTTAAATAAAGGTGGACGCATATCAGACAACTGTGAAAATAGCAACAGAAGGCTATACCGATCTCAAAGATCGCCTGCAAGATCTTCTGATAATATTCCTTCAACTGCTAACAAAGGATACTTTAGGCAAGTGATGTATTATTGCTATTTTTTGTCCATGTCTGCTTCCAATGTGGACCCCCGGTGGAGTTTATCTCAGAAGTATTTCTACATGAACTGCATGATACTCAGTCGTTCAACTTGTCTTTTTTCAAAGAGAGTAGGGATAGAAGGATAGAGTTAGAACAGGACTAGTGGTTATTCGCTCTTGATCCACTCGTTTTCAAGGACCTATTCATCCTAGGAGGAAATTTTAAAACATCACATACATCCATGTCTTCGAACAGAAGTCTATAAATCAATTTATAAAACTGTCCGCACTGGGATTCGAATCCGTGGCCACCGTAACCGAAGCTAACAGCGTTGACCACTCTACCACGCAGCCGGCAAAGATAGTAAACATATATGGATACCGGTTGGTTAATCACTATCACTACGCCCTGTTTTTAGGATTGGATGGATGGGAGGTTATTATCGATATGACATATGTTACATCTGTGCCTTCGAACACAAATCTATAAATTGATTTAGAAAAATGTACTGGGATTTGAACCTGTGAACACCATTGCTGAAGCCAATGACGTTGGCCACTTGCCCAAATACCCAGCATTAAATAGGACACATTTATTATTAATTTATGTAATACGATTATCATAAAGAATAGGTGATGGAAAATAAATCCACAGAAGCATAGAAAAATGTTTTGAATGTAATTGAGATATTATACACAGAAATACTCACTGTAAATGGGAGGCTGCAATCACAGTTAATGTGTTATTACTTTGATAGCGTTTTTTATACATAAATAAAATTCACAGTATTGCATGTAAGTTTATTATTTGAGCTTAGATTATAAGAAAATCATTTTATAAAACACATTATGTTTATGTTTATTTTAGGATGCATTCAGCGTCAGAAAGCACAGGGAATGTGAGTGGGTTTAATAGCGACAGACGATCGGCCAGTTTCTGTGATTCAAGGGGCTATGCCTCATTTTCTCAGGAATTCGATAAAGGTAATAGAGAAGTTATAAAGGTAGTTTTAAACGTTTGGTGAAATGTATATACAGTGGAACCTCTCATAACGAGTTTAATTCGTTCCAGAATCTTACTCGTTAAGCGAAACAATTTTTCCCATATAAAACAATGTAAAATACAATAATGCGTTCCATGCCGGAAAAAAAAAACAAATTTTATATTTTTAACGTGTATTAATGTAAAATTACATATTTAAAAATTGTTAAGGAGTGTAACAGCCTGGAATGCGATGTTGATTTGAAAAAAAACGATAAAAGCTCATCAATATCGTTATCCACCTCCAGTCCCATGGTATTGGCGAAAGATACAATCTCGTTGACTGTAGACTTCACAGGTACTATTTCAAACCCCTCAAAATCCCTTTCGACAATGCTCCTTGGCAAAGCTTCTTCCAAGCTGAAGTGAGGGTTCTCTTGGTAACCCCTTCCCACGCCTTGTCAATCATCTTGAGGCAAGCAACGATGTGAAAGTGATCTTTCCAAAACTCTGCGTCACTCGTTAAGGGAGCATTTTTTTCACATTCTGTTTTGCTCGTTATGCGAATTACTCTTTATAAGAGGTGCTCGTTATGAGAGGTTCCACTGTACCTATCTTTTTTCAACATAGATGGCAACACACTTGATTCATCTATTCCCTATTTTATTTATTCCGTTTAATAATAAGGGTGTGTTGCATTATACACTTAGTACACTTATACAAAATTAGTCTTTTCCCCAAATCACAGGAATATAGTCAATTAAGAATCAATTTTCCTAAAAGTTATTTAGATAATTATCTACCCGAGAGGTGATTTGTTTGCCTCTTTTGTCATTTAGTAACTGTATAATCTTGCAGCAGGAGAATACCCCAGCAGCAATAATACACTTAACGATATTCGATGTGAACGAAATGAGATAGTTAACGGAGTTGATGACGATGACGACGATGAAGATGATGCTTATGAGACCTGCGACTCAGGAGTTAGTGAATCTTCATCGCTCAGTGGAGAAGAGTTGCGGCCTAGTAAAGGGTACAAAAGGAAGTAAGTATTGATTTCACATACATGCGAATTTTAATCGAGCAATATTATCATGTGAAAAATTTCATCGATCTCTTGATTGCTGTAATTTTTTTTCGGCTGTATATTGATGTATATGTGTTGTGATTACAGAAATGATTCTGACTGTGCAGAAAGAAGAGTGAGTAATTCAGCAGAAAGAGAAACCAACAGTAGAGGAGGTGACAGAAGTCCGCCGGCCCCACCCACCTACAAAAGTATAATTTCGGATATCTTCGATGGTAGATTACTGTCTTCTGTACAGTGCTTGACATGTGATCGAGTGAGTCTGATATGCATATCTGTCTTTTGCAGTGTTATTATAAAATACTCAGTTTTGAGTTTTAGGATTTGTACAACAATGATAGCGTAGATTGGGGGCTCCCAACATAATTGTGTTTGCCGGCACATTTGAAATTAAAAAAGATTTAAAATGTGTTAACACTCGTTATATAGCTATTGAATTGTTGCAAATCAGTAGGTTATGCATTTATAGGCTTGTGAGGACATACCTTGAATATGCCGATGATGCTGTCATATTTGATAAATCAATAAAGGGCACCCACGAGACAATTGATGGGTTAGGAACTAACTCAGGTTGGTAACATTGGTCTAAAAATTAACACTAGTAAGACCAATGTGATGTGTAACCAAACCTGTCATGACTCTGATAGGACCCTTACTAGCGCGAGACAGATCATCGAGAGGGTTGACAGCTTCAGATACCTCGGCGTACATATCCCCGAAGACGGTAGTACAAAAAAGGAGCTCGCCATTCGTTTAGGAATGGCTGGAGCCACATTCAACTCAATGCGGACTGTCTGGGACACACAGCTGTACTCGATTAAAACCAAATGCCACTTGTTCAACGCTTGCATTCTGCCGGTACTGCTTTACGGTTGCGAATCATGGCACCTGATGTAGACTCAGAAAAGCCGTATACTGAGCTTCGAGAACAGATGCTTGCGTCGGATAATGGGGGTGAGGTGGTTTGATTTTGTGAGGAATTCAGAGATAAGGGAGCGTACAAGACAGCATCCCGTCACGTCAGTGGTTATGGAGAGACGTTGGAACTGGCTGGGTCACGTGCTGCGGATGCCTCCGGAAAGCCTCAATCCTGCCTGCCTGCCTGTCTGGATTCCAGTGTCTTGGATGTCCGTCGGGTACTATCCATAGGATGTACTCGGCGGAACTGTGGGATGCTGGCATGTCGTGGGAGGAAGCAAAGCAATTGGCGGGAGACAGGGAAACATGGAGGTTCCGCGTGGCGGCCATATGCTCCACATAGGGAGCGAACATGGCCAAAGAGGACATTTACAAGAAATTCTGGCATAGATACATCAATAAAAAATGCAAGTCAAAACCCAGTGAAGAAATTTTACTAGATGGAATAAATGATAACTTTTATTAACTAACGAGAAATCACCATTTGCTTAGTACAGTCTATCTAATTGTTATGTGCCTTTTTATTGTCTTTAAATTTTACACTCAGTCAAACCACACAGTAATCTCCATCAATCAATTCAGTTCCACTAAACATACTCAATTAACGAAACAAATGATTATTCTAAAATTTAAAATAAAACATTCCTTATTAACCTTTAAACGCCCAGCGGTCCATATAGGGACCGCGGATTTTCGACGTTTGCTGCCCAGCGGTCCCAAGAGAGGCCAGCGAGTATGGCGAGTTTCGAGACATGATTACATAAATTTACAATAACAGTACATGTACAAACTATGGATATTAGATTAACCTTTAGACGAGTATGGACGTACATGTACGTCGGTGCCATTTTTCTGTAAATGAGTATAGAAGTACTTTAAACTAAACACAGGAGTGTCTAAGTATGAATTACATATATTCATTGGGAAAAAGTCACAAAATTGGCATGTTAAGAAAAGGCAGTAAAATAAAGTAAGGTCTGTATAGATCTATTCACTCCTCTAAAGGTTAAATAAGTAATGACTTCCATTGAGATATAGTTATTTTTGTGACTGATCAATTGCAAAATTAGTTTTGCGAAAAACTACTTGGGCACTGAACTACTCTTAGAATAAAATGTAGTGTATACGTAACATGCAATTTTTCAAACCATTTTGTATTATAGAAGTAACTTGTGACATAGATTGAATTGAAACTTCTTGTTTGTTAATAGATATCTACCCGAGTTGAGACATTTCAAGACTTATCATTGCCAATACCTTCACGGGATCACATGGCGGTGTTGCACGGCGGACCCGCGAGTAATAGCTCACAGCAGTCGCAATCAAATGGGAGCAATGGAAGGTCGTCTGTTTACTCTGTAGCTGTTGTCCAAGAAGGATGGGTATGAAAAAAAGCATTTTGTACTATCTGATGATTAATCTATGCACTATCAAATCTCGAATGAAGATAGCCAAAGTTCCATATTCTAATTTTCATAATTATTAACTGGGCTAATTAACCATGCAGTTATGCTGCCAATCTTTTTCCGTTTGGCTGCTCGAATGATAATTCATACTGTAAATGAGTGAAATTTTTAGAAATGCGTAATTGAAAAGAATCATTACTCAAATTAGCCAAACAGGTTGGTCTTAGTTGCAAATAGAGCGAATGATAAATTCTATACCTTTTTGGTGTTATTCGGAGAGCGAGAAGTTAACAATTTGTAGGAGTTTTCCATGTACAAACTGGCTTTATTTCAGCACATTTTAGTGCATAGTAACCGTGTCTTAGGTATCCGTTCCTAAGACAATCCTGACAATCGCTAAACAGATACAACTGTGGGTACAACTTTGAGTGAGTGGGAAGACATAGTTTAGGTTTAATACTGTTGTCAGATTACATTGTTTTCTTAATTTGAAATTCATTTGAAATTGTCTTTATCTTGAAGGTTTGGTGGCTGTTGGGGTGGCTTCGGTCGTGGCTCTATGGCCCTGCGGTCACGTTACACAACTGCTTAGCGGCTTTTTTCAGTGCCGATGAATTGAAAGGGGACAACATGTACAGGTCAGTAAATATTTTCAATCGATTTCACATTTACTTCAATTCAATTCTGTCTGTCCACTGATATCTTTTTAGTGTGTAAGTGGATCTCTGAAACATCTCTATCGAAAACATTACAAGGCCATTGTAAATTTGTTAATTGATGAACAAATTTATATAATTGATGAATATGCTACATTAATATTTTTTAATTTTAAATTTTTTTTTTGAATTGTTTATCGATGTGTGACCTACATCAACAGATACAGTTTTTACAGTAAGCTTAAAGTAGGTAAGAATAATGTAATATAAAATATTTGTATCTTTACAGTTGTGAAAAGTGCAACAAACTCCGCAACGGTGTGAAATTCTCAAAAGTGTTGGGCCTTCCTGAAGTACTCTGTGTTCACCTGAAGAGATTTCGACATGAGTTGATGTCCAGTTCTAAAATCGGCGCCAAGGTTTCATTCCCCCTGTCCGGACTGGATATGAGGCCTTACTTGCATAAAGGTATAGATACTATTTTACGATTAAAATAAATATAATTGGTAGTATATGGTGCTAGTGATACTGTCACTTTCTTGATTGGTTTGTGAAACACGCTAAATATCAGTTTTGCTAAAGAGTTCTTCGTGTACCCTCATCCCTCGATTTGGACCGTATTTGTTCTTTTTGATTTCACTTTTACAAAATCAAGAAATATATATATTTTTTAAATATTCAATCAAATACATAATTCGACTGTGGAAAGGAAAAAGGACGTAACCGACACATTTTTCAAAACAGCTTTTTTTCGATAATTACAATGTATATGTTACACCGAATCGGTGAAATTGCCTATTTCACGGAGTCGGCAGAAATTTTGCTGAATGCGTGAATTCGGCAAGCCCGTTGCCTATTGCACGCATTCGGTAATATTTCTGCCGACTGAGTGAATTCGCCAGGGTGTATAATTATTGTCTATGGTCAGTGTATAAATTCTTTAACTGTCAACATGACAGTTGAAAAAATAATTTTGACACAGAAGTCAAATTTAGCTTGGCTGTAATATTGTCATTATTGTTTTTGATTGTGAATGCAGAATGATGACGCGTTTTGAAAAGATTATTTCTAAACCATGTTCCAACCATTTTTCACGAACTAACTAAAAGGGCCAATCTTCATATTATTAATAACGCTTAATGCGGATCTTGCCGTGGAATTCGCCTAATGATAACGGTATTTTGAATAGCACATTTTCGAAATGTCGTTCTATCCAATGAGAGCGGATTATTTTAAGCCGCGCGTGAATGTTCTGATATCTTCCCGTTTGAAAAATCGATATTTCTTGGTGTAGAGCTGAAGTATTCTATCACCATGGATCATAATATTCGAAAATTTTCGAATAATCAAAGACTTTAATTCGATTATTGTAAACTATGATTATAGGGCTATCGAAATGAATCGTTGGATCGTGTGAGTCGAGTGAGAGCAATATTCTTTGGAGCTGATTTGATCAATTGAATCATAATGATTAAATCTTTTCACGTCTGACCTTGTAAATCTTTTTGAATTCTTTAATACATTAATAATATTTGAATTATGTAATGGATTTATCATAGAATAATATTTTGCTTTTTTTTCATACATTTGGATAAAATGTGCAATTGATTTTTTATTGAAAAATTGCATTTGATTTTTATATATTTTGACTGTCTTCCATACTAGATAAAATATATTATAAATATAATTTTATTTTTTCATTATGTGTGAGAATATATTTTGAATATTTTTCATACATCTGGATAAAATTTGCAATTAATTTCGATTATCCTATATGTGATCAAAATTTTTAGAGTCAACACCCCCGCCCTCTGTTTTTATGATTTTTGTCATCCTATATGTAACACGCTTTCTCAATATTTTATTAGTCGACATTCTCCACTGTCTTGTTACTGTCACAGTGTAATGACACACTATTCTTTTGTTTAAAATAAAAATATCATAACATTTCTTTTTACCATGGGTCGAATTTTTGTTTCTTAATTTAAATTTGGTTTAGTTGTAAATTTTTATTATTTACAGTGAAATCCTGTTTAAGCACGTCCAGAATTCACGTTTTCCGATATTTGCGTATTTTTTACAACCCCAATTATTTTAATTCTTAAAGAGGTCTGGGTGTATTCTTAAAAACCATTTAGTGAATTAATTAAGCTAACACCTTCTGGCTTATTCAATCAATACGTTTGCATTTGATTTTCCACGCCAGTAAATATTTGATTTATCAAAAATGCAAAAAAATCACCCCGTTGAGGGCAACGGGCTTACAGCTTGTACATTATAGAAACGTCACCCGTTGAGGTTATGTTGTACAGTGCTGTGTCCGAACGAACGTTATTTGATTTTATTGGATGCAAAAATGCGAGTAAATTTAATTTCTAATTTTTATAAGCTTTCTACAATTAAAATATAATTATTTTATCATCACTGTGACAGCTTATTCTTATACCATAGATAGTTCCAATATAACTTATTATGGTCTATGGTTTATTTTGACAACTGTCACAAAGGGAGACATTCCAAAGTCGAAAATAGATCTCTAAAATGACGCCCGATGAGTTGATGTCGACGAGTGCTGACTATCATATTACAGTTTTAACTTATTTGCAAGTTGTATGGAGATGAACGACATTGTAATTAATTAACAATATGCTTTTATATGCTATGAAATGACATTTGGTTTAGTTGCAAAAAACACCGCCAGAGCGCTGTGATCATAGACAACCTACAAAGTTTCTATGAATCTACCTGCTGAATGCATGAAATAAGCAAAAGATTTTATGCCGAATTCACGCAGTCGGCAGAAATTTTACCGAATGCGTGAAATAGGCAACGGGCTTACCGATTTCACGCATTCAGCAAAATGTCTGCCGACTGCGTGAAATAGGCAATTTCACCGATTCGGTGTAACATATACAACTTGACACACATTCTATCAAAAGGATGGAAGCTGAAAATGCCGAATTAGTATCTAAATTTAACTTTTAAGTTTGAAAAAAGAAAGACTTGTGAAAATTGCAACCAGGAAAAAGGATATAAAAAAGGTTTTTCTTGAACAACAACAATATTAGGCTAAGTCAATAAAAAAAACCAGTGTATCAGTCACTGTGCACTTCAGGGTTGTGTATATTTCATAATTTGCTTTTAAGCTTAAAATCATCAAAAGACGTTTTTTTGTGTCTCCTGTAAAATTTGATGTGTGTGGGTTACATCCTTTTTCCTTTCCACAGTCGATATGTATTTTGGCGAGATATAAATAATGGGTCTTTTATTCTAGCTTTTTGATTTATAAGGGTGGGAACATTAAGTGATATCTCTTCCAGACAGGCTTGCCAGATTTCCAAAATCACAGATCGGGACATTCACTATTTCAAAGATTTTTATACATGTAAACATTTTCTGAAGTCGGGATTTTTAAAGGGACTTGCAATGCAAGACTCGGGATTTGTCTATTGAACTCTGGACAGTCCTGCTCAGATAGGGACGCCTGGCAACCCTGCTTCCAGACCATGGTCATTGTCTGATAAATGGTTATTTACTAATTTTTTGTATACATGTGCAGTTTCAATTTCGTATGTGATTTATACTTCAATTCACCTGATATTGAGTGGAAAGGGATGAGTGTACTATTAAAGAATGGAATAAATGAATAGTATTTGAAATGTATTTAAAATAATATTCGTCACAACATTTCTCGAATTGACTTCAGTAGAGCGTCACATACACACAGATAAAAGCAAAATAATACATAGGCCCTAATTCGATATATAAATTATTTAAACACTATAATGAATTAGTTTACTTTACAGTTATAAATTTCCGTTTAAATTAAAAAATAATATATTTACTTCTTGAAATAAAAATATTAATATTTTTCCAAAAAGAAAGTTTTTATATTTTTGTGTGTAGCAAAAAATCGAAATATACGGAAAAACCTTATTTAGTATAAAATAACTCACTACTCAGGGGTTAAAAATATTTTTTGTGGAAACAGATTTTTGAGCTACTTTAAGCAATTAATTTTAATATTCCTCCAAATTGTAATATGCTTGAATAATGTTTCAGATTGTACGTCTGCAGTGTCCACCTACGATCTAGTCGCCGTGATATGTCATACTGGTTCGGCGGGCGGTGGCCACTACACTTGCGTGGCGAGGAACAGACACGCTGCACAGTGGTTTGAATTTGACGATCAGTACGTCACGGGTTTCACGCCTGAACAGGTGGCCGCTTGTGAGGCCTATGTGCTCTTTTATAAGTGAGTTAAACCTATTGTATTAACCAATATTTTTTTATCATATCGACGTGTAGTTGACATTGAAAAGGATCTGGAATACATTTTTAGTATGGATGCAGAATTATTCTTTATAGTCAGTTTGGCACAAACACTTATCTCTGCAAGAACTATACATAGATAATGAAATATTCTAAAAACTATCACATGAATTAATAATGTAAAACATAAACACGACAATGTATCAAGTGATACATTATGTACATGGTATGTCTTTTGAAACTCTAGACCAGGGTTTCCCAAACTGTTCCATGGAACCTTAATAGGAGTTCTGCGAACGAATACATTAATTGAACACAACTCTTTTGCAATATTCTCAGAAAACTAGTAAGGATGATTCCTAGGTTTGGAGTCCTTTTTCTGTGACAGCTATACCAGTAGGCTTAAGAGCAAGCGATTATGAAAATCTAATTGAAAGAATCAGTGATTCTGATTTGAATCAAAAATATAAAAATCAGTCATATGAGTGTTTTAACAATATTTCTTTATTATTACTATTATGAATAACACAATCTAAAAAATAAGCTAAGTGTTCCGTTAAAATTTTCAGATTTGCGTGTGTTCCATTGCATTACACCCTGCTCTAGAAATACACAAATACTTATTATTATTATTTTTGCTAAAACCAAATAATTAATCTAGAAAAATACTTGTTTCCCTCTCCCCTGAAAACTTATCAATTTGTAGATCAGGTTTGTTGTCCAACAATTTAATATTATCAAAAAACTTTGGCCAGACTTTCACACAACTTCTAAATTATTTTTCTTTTTTCTTTTACAGAAAAACCAACCATCGAATGACAGCTCTAAGACAGAAAGCTTTGGAATTGTTAGAAACATTTAACGAACTGAATGATATTAAGTTCTATATTTCCAAGCAATGGATTAACAGGTAACATGTTCAAACAAATTAATCACTTATTTATATTGTTTGATTTCTACATAATGAAAACTTTATTTGATAAATTGAATTAATCTTATTATGCTTTGCTGTATCAAAAGGTTTAATACATATGCTGAACCAGGACCCATAGACAACTGTGATTTCGTGTGTCCTCACGGCGGAGTGTCCCCTGAAAGATTGACTGTCGTTGAAAAACTTACAACAGTCGTGTCGCAGCCTCTCTGGGAGTTCTTTTACGAAAAGTAAGTCTATTTAATATACCATCTTCACAATTTGTATTGCCATTGAAATTGGTTATTATTGCCTGTTCCATTTTTCAGTTTCATTAACTAGAATACATGAACAAAAAATAAATCTGTTATCATAGATCTTTGTGCATTCCGTATAAAATATTTTTCTGAAATGAGGATTTATCAAAACATATAATAAAATTTAAGTCAAACATGTATTAAAACATTTTATCAGTTTTGGCGGGGGCCCAGCTTGCAATCATCTTCATGCCTGTTCGTTTTGCCGCGCTGCAGCCGAGCAACTCAGGAAACGCCAAAGGACAGAACTTCAGAACTTTACCATTCAGCATCACCACTTTGGGGTGAGAGTTTATTGTTTGATAACATCACAATCTTTAAGAGCATTGAGAAACAAAGTGTGTTCCCCATGTTTGGTGTGGTTTTGTACCCAGGCAATTGATTGTAATTATGCTAATAAAAAAATCCCAGACTCGGCTTATCTTATAAATTACAAAATTTACATGCAAGCCATTTTTTTCAGGTGCAGGAATCAGTCTCCCCGATCTATGCCATCAGTATGAACTGGTTCCGATGCTGGCAAGCGTTTGCTCATAATAAGACTCAACAACCACCTCCGCCTATCGACAATTCAGATATCATCTTGAAGACGCCACTGCAGGTAAATTAGATTTCTAGATTATCAGCATTCATCTTGAATAGTAACATATTTGGCCTGCATATTTTATTTTTAGGCATTTTTGTTTATCGAGTTCGAAGCTATCATTTTATTAATAAATTAGGAGTATTATTAAGGGTATTACTTGCAAACCCGGCTCATTCCAAAGTTGTTTAAACATTAACCATGAATGTAATTTAGTAAATAAAAATAAGTGGCTTGAAAACATACAAAATATCATTCCAAAGTAATTGTAAGACTAAAAATACTTTTAAAATGTACATTGTTTTTCAAAATGAAATTCAAGTTTAATTTTTAAACCATTTTGGAATAAGGCGTGTTTGCAAGTAATACCCTCAATTATCCTCCATTGAGTTTCGAGTCTTAATTTGAGTCTATAAATAGTCATTACATGATTATAGTTTTATATATCGTCGGTATACTAGCAGAAGCGTTATGTCAAAAAACCTTTTGAGATAATCGTCATTTTCAATAATCATGAAATTTTAACATCTCTATTTCTGCACTATAAATATTACATATTGTCTAACCATTCCATGAAATTTGATAATGATTAAAGAATTCAATTCACATATCCAAAAGCATTCAGTTATTTATAGTTTTGTTTGCCAAAAATAACTTTGAACATGAACTTGATGTGTATTATGTTCAAACTATGTAAAAATACACAAAATATGGCTGAATTTGTTATTTTCAGAAGATACAGTGTGATAAAATCTATCTATCTGCATTCATAATTCAAAGCAGTAGGTTTTTGATTCATCGCCTTCTGCCAGTATACTGACGATATATTTTATACCTAGTTTCAATATTATCATTTTTACTAATCTTTGAAAAAGAGCTGGCCATCTTAAATTGAATTTTCTGAAACAACCATAGACTATAAAGGTAGACATAACTATGGCAGGTGATAATTTGTCATTAATATGTCACATATTTTTTCTTTTTATCAACAGGACTCTAATGCGTCCGGTAAATCATCCACAACTTCATCTCAGCCTACGATACGACCCAGCGCTGACTTAGCACAGTTCAATGAAGAGGTCTGGAGATTCTTTCACGGCATATATGGCGGAGGCCCGGAAGTCAAACTCAAATCCGCACCCAACTACTCGCAATATGCAAGCTCCGTGCAATCCTCCAGCCAGGGCTACGCTAGTAATTCAACTTCGTATTCCCAATTACCCGATCACGGCTATCGAGACAATTACGATGCTTCTTCTCAAGGCGGCTCGAGTAGCACGGGACATTATCGGCAGTTGCGTAATTCTGATAGTAATTTTGACGATTCGAGAAGATACATTGACAAACAAGGCTATAAACAACAGTCTAGTGAATACGGTGACGACTCTATCGATGATACTGACGAAGGGAACACGAGATCCCTTTCACATATCGATTTATATGACTCTGAACGTAGAAATCGCGATGTTAATAATTTTAAAAGTGCTCAGTCTCTACAAGACGTTTCTTTACACAAAAATAATCCTAAACGTCACAGTAATGTTATTAAAATGCGCGATTCTCAAAGGAATATTAGTACAGACTCTGACAAACAAAGTGCGCTCGTTGAAACCGGAGACGGATCAATCCAATATTCTTCGAACAAGGTTTACAATAGTAAAGATGCGGGCGCGACTCGTAGTACGACACCGTTACTGAATACCACCAAATTGAACAGCAATTTGTCAACAGATGTCAGCCATAATACAAGAGGCAAACTTAAGTCAGGCAAAGCGATTAAAAAAAGCCACGCCGTGTTATCCGATAACGCTAGAAACAGTTCCAGCTGCGAAGATAGCACCGGTTATCCGTCCGGGTATAATTCCATGACAAATGAATTCTATCGGCAGGAATCTGATAAGGATGAGCATATGGATACTGATAATTCCTGCTGTGCTGAAAATAATGTCCTGTTCGATGATAAACCTGAATATAATAGTAGATTTAGCCAAGGTGGTGATAGCACATTATTGCCAAGAAATCGAGTACACAAAGGCAGCTACAACGCTGTTAACGAAGCTCCTATTTCATATTCGAACACGCGTGTTGTATCGTCGTCTCTTGTGGATTTACCAAATTTAGAGAATATCACGCTGAGATCAAAGTCCGACATGTCTAAAGCTGATAATTATAAAAGCGTTTCGAATTCTTACAGTAGTCTTCAAAACAATAACTCGAGCAATTCGGTCGGTAATAAACCTAATAATAAACATAAGAAAGGTGCAGGTAGGAAGCTGAAACGGCAGCAGTGCACTGGCAGTATAAAGAAAGTCAACAGCGGTTCTGCGAGTAGTAAAATTTCTTCACAAGAAAACGGCAACTCCTCAGTACCTAACGGCGGTGAAAAATTTGCTAAATGATTTCTTATTGCCGTGAGGTTTCTGCACAGACTCACTAAAGGTGGCAGCAGTGTTATTATTGACCATAGAGAATAATACTCGGTAGCTACAGCCTAATGAATATAAACTTGGTAAACAAATTGTAATATAATAATATAAGGGCAGTTAATGTGCAATTTTTTTTACTCATTTCGCACTGTTGTTTCTGTGATGTACAAAATAATGTATTTTTGAAAAGAAATTTGTAAATTGTAATTGTTTAAATATAATAAGAATTCAATGGGCTGGACTTTATAATAGCAATAATTTGTTAATTTTATATGTCGTCTTTTCCTATAAAAGTAATTTTTATTTTTACTTTGAGGGCTGAGGGTGAGGTAAGTTTGTTGACTACAAAAGTATTAATTTACTTTCAATATTATTGAAGAGTATGTACCCTCAGAGCCATACAAATCAAACTAAATACTACAAGTGAGGCACGAGTACTGAAATATTTATTTTATTTTATTACTCCCCTATAGCGTACCCCTCTATAGAGAAGTTTCCTATGGCGTATGTGACTGTCCCCTGTATAGTGGTCCCCCCTCTATAGTGTAGTCTTTCACAAAGTGCTAAATTTTCAAGGTTAAATTAAAATTTTCGTAAATATATATTTTATATACAGTGGAACCTCTAATAACAAGTTTAATTCGTTCCAGAATCTTACCCGTTATGTGAAACACTCGTTATGCGAAACAATTTTTCCCATATAAAACAATGTAAAAAACAATAATGCGTTCAATGCCAGAAAAAAAAACATTTTTTTTTATATTTTAAACGTGTATTCGAGTAAAATTACATGCTTATAAATTGTTAAGGAGTGTAACAACCTGGAATGTGATTTTGATTAGCAAAAAACGATAAAGGAGCGACTAGTTGATGCAACAGTTTCACATGCTTTCAGCTTTTCTCTTATTGCGCCAGAAGATTTTTTCTTTGCTACTTCCTCCTCCTCCACTAATAAACTCTCCATAACTTCTTGCTGTGAAAAACAATGCAACTCCATAAGCTTTTCAGTGGTCAGCTCTTGACTGTACTCTTTCACAAGCTCATCAATATTGTTGTTATCCACTTCCAGTTCCATGGTATGGGCCAAAGATGCAATCTTGCTGACTGTAGACTCCACAGGTTTCAAACCCCTTAAAATCACATTCGACAACGCTCCTTGGTAAAGCTTCTTCCAAGCTGAAGTGAGGGTTATCTTGGTAACCCCTTCCCACGCCTTGTCAATCATCTTTCCAAAACTCTGCGTCACTCGTTATGCGAAATATCGCTTGTTAAGGGAGCATTTTTTTCACAATCTGTCTTGCTCGTTATGTGACTTACTCGTTATGAAAGGTTCCACTGTACCTGCATTAATAACATATTTGTCAATAGTTGTTTGTCCCTTGACTTCACTAAATGTATTCTACGAAATCGATATAAAATGGGGGAAAAATTTTGGTTAACTGATTTCATTCAATTCACAAGATAGAATTAAAATAACTTAGCGTCAAATTTTGTATGGGTGCTTAGTCCCTTATAACATAGTATTTCTATATCGTAGTCCCAATCTCTACCCTATAGGGGGTCTACTGTATTAATGGTTTTGTAATAGCAGATTATTTGGTTTATCCTGTGTACTTTCTGTAATATTTAACCCCTTCATGCCAGCCATAATAATCACTGTAGCAGACTTATTTCGCTTCATACATGTCAAGGTTTGGTTATTAGGTAGTTAACATGGCTAATATTTTAATACTGATTTTTATCTATGGTCAGTTGAGGTGGTGAGGACTTACAATCATTTATCGGTTTTGGTGGGCTTACCTTAAATTATATTTTATTATTTCAAATGGTTTGACAGTTTGATCTCATTATTATCTATTGCCATTCTCATATGTTTGATTGGATTATTGTAATTTCTTTAGATATGAATACTGCACACATCTATGAGTGATTTTGGAAGTCATTGTTTGTTGCAAATGAATAAAAGATTTTTTTAAAAAGCTTTATTTTTGTAAACAAATCTGTAGACGTATAATATTGATCATAACATTCTATTTTAGCTTGATTGCCTTTTTTGAATCAATGTCACTAAAAGAGCCAAATGCCTACACACAAACGCAATTAAGACCTAGGCCTGAATCGGAAGTAATAGTTTCTGGAAAGCTATTCATAATTAATAATGAATTAATTGTGAATAATCAAAATATACGAAAAAGCCTGATTTAATAAAAAATAACTTACTACTCAAATTGTAAGGATAAATAATCTGGTTACAGTTTTTCATGATCAACCACTTTTTTTGTAAATTAACTTCTGTTTTGCTCATAGAAAAATAAACTTATTTGTTTTGCTTCTGAAACCACCCCAATACATAAAAAAAATAACTTGCTACTCAAAGAATTAATGTCCCTGCAGTTCTTGACCACTTACTAAACGTTTCATAGTGATTGTTGGCGCTCGACAGTACCTCAACTCAAATTGGTGAGCATTGCTGGTAATAATACCGCATTTTACCATGTACCAACCTTATAGACAGTTACAGAGTGATAGCCATGAGTTCAACATTGCTTGGCTTTTATATATACAGTGGTTGCAATTTGAAGTCATGCTTAAGAAGTTATAAACAACTGTAAAATTCGGAACACAGCATCTGTATCTCCAAACCAATTGTATTATGCATCATTGTTCATTTGTTTTTCTGTTAAGTGACTCTTCACTTATAGACGAAATACTGATATAATTAACCAGCTTCCTTAAGTAGCTTATTTTTGTGTTGTAATGAGAGAAATTTTTATTTATAATATTCCATTTTCACAATTTAATAATAAGATATGAATTTATTGTAAAATCTATTTCCCTTTGTAATATTCATAGCGTGTTGTGATTTATATATAAACATTATAGTGTTCTATTTACATAGTGACCTTCTCAATCAATCAATTTTATTAATAATAAATTATATTGGTGTTTAAAAATGATAACAACTGTCAATTTCTTCTACAATAACTATTATAAAAGATTTACATATATTTATATTTCATCATGCTGTTTCTATCGGAGTGTATTGTAGAATTGTAATATTAGTGTATGTATGTATATTTATGGTTTTTATTTATTTTTTAAAATTTACCTTGCTTCAAATAATGTGCACTTTTTCAAAAGACAGCATATCTAACTAAATAGAAGTGATGATGACTTATTGATTTCAATTTTCATGAATTCTTATTTAATTATAAAATTTAGTTGAGGTGTAGCTTAACAATCTAGGCTGACAAAATGTATCTTTTCCCTAAATATATTATGTAATTACGTAAACTTCTTGAGAATCATTTATATGAAAGAGAATTTTATTATATTTCAGTAGGTTTTGCTACAATATTTATTAGAATATTACTATAAAATCTAGTTACCAAATAAATACACTATTTAATTTTAAATACCATTGACACCATTTCAGAATCAATTATCGGAAGATGTTGATATTTCTCTTGCAGTAATTCTATTGAGCCTCTATCTATGACGAGCAACATTTTGAGTTTGTCACATTTGACTATGGATAAAATGATTGATGTGAGAATTTACTAAACTTCATTCAGGAGTTATTATTAAAAATCAGTATCCAAAACCAGCTCAAGGACTTTTCGATCTGTGTACGAGGCTACTTCGGCGCCTCGAAAAACTAGATCTAAATGAGTGGATAGTGCTAAAACCTTACCTTTGTATGCCGCATGTGCGCCCCACTCTTTGCACAAACCATGAGCTGGCCCTGTCAGTATCAAAATGTCAATATAAAGCACAATATTATGTGAGTAGAAATAACCAACGAAATACTTGAATTGTGATTGAAATGGCATAATATTGAATAAGCATAATTTTTGCAAACAAACGTTTGGTATTACACTGTATTACACCAAACCAGTTTCAATACAATATAAATGTATTGCACGTCTTTACTAACATATGAATGAATATTTTTGTATACTCCTGTGCAGAGCTTACTGTTAAATCGTTTGACAAATGAAAATAAAATTCATTCAGAACAGTGTCGTAATTATTAATTGCTGCTAATCATGTCGCACATAAATAATCTTTTATTTATTCTTGAGTATTTATTTTCGGTACTTACTTTAAGTATTTATATTTCAACATTTATATTATACGTGTCCCTCAAAAATAAGACTAAATTAAAATCCAAAATTGAGCAGGAGAGCTCAATGTATTGTATTTTAGAAAAGAGATATCTTAGGTATCAGCGAGAATATACAGGACAAAAACGTGCTTATTTTCGCTGTGAATGACCTGGATAACCACACTGTGTGTGTGGTCATTTTCCCATCCTCACCCTAAACGTATTTTAAAACACTTTGGGTAAATGAAAAGAACTTTCTTTCTTAATTATTTCAAATTCATTTTATATAATATATTAACCTTTTGATGAGTATTTTTGTACCCGTACGGCGGCGTAGCTTGTCATCTATTATCTATTGCCATTCTCATGATTTTTATTGAATTTTTGTTATTTATTCAGATATGGTTACTAGACACATCCACCAGTGACTTTTGGCTGCCACATTATTTTTATTGTGTGTTGCAAATGAAGAAAAGGTTTTTTAATAATGGGTAACATTTGTAAACAAATCGGTAGCCATATAATATTTAGCGTAAAATTCTATTTGGGATCGATTCCTTCCTGGAATTGACGTCTGTAGAGCGGCACATGTAGACAGATGAGAACAAAAAAGATCTTGATGCAAAAGCGAAGTAATAGCTTATAGAAAAATATTCAAAAGTAAAAAGAACTAGTTTACTTAACATTTTTAACTATAAGTTTTATAATTTAAAACAAATATTTTCTTCTTGAAATAATAACTAATATTCTTCCCAGATTGGTCCGTATCCAAAAAAAAGGTTTTTATATTTTTGTGTGTGGCAATACTACAAATAATCAAAATATAAGAAGAAACCTAATTTAGTCAAAATTAGCTCACCGCTCAAAGGGTTAATGTAGTAAATGTGATTCTTTATATGTCTTTTTTTGGTTTCCTTTTGTATAATAATACGTTTTATGATGTTTTTTTTCACTACAAACTGTTGTATTATTTACTTTTAAAATGAGTTTACAAAATAGTATGCAGGTTATAAAAAAGTATCATAACCCAACTACCGTTTAATTCATGTATTTTATGTACCCCTTTTCCAGTGGGATTTTCATTTACTTTTCCTTAATATTCCTTCCATTCACATTCCTTTAATAACCTTTGCTGAATACTAAATTTATTTTTTCAACACGTATTATAAAAATAATACTTATGCCAAATCTCTCCATTGCCAATCTATATTAGAAGATAAACAACACTAAAGCTTTTTTACTAGTCACATAAAGTAAAACTCAGTAAAAAAAAGTTGGAATTTTCAAAAATATTAACATTATTAATTCAGATCCCTAACATGTTGAAACGTCTTCACTTGATTAAAGTTTCACTTTAATACTAACAATCATATTCATCTGGATTTGTTAAGCAGAATAAACTGTTTAAATTTAAATAAACGTTTTTGTGAAAAAGTCAAACACGAGTGATCCTAATATTGAAATGTTAGAACACAAAACTTTCAAAATTGTTTTTCACTTTCATGTTCTATCACTGCTCACATATGTGCCAATTAATAAAAATGGCTGTTATGACGTGTTGTTGAGATAAATGTATGCGTAATATGTCCAGGTTTCTCCTGTGCTAATTCTTTTAGTGTCTTTGATATTCTAAATATATTAGGTAGGCAAAGATAGCTTGCCGAGATCCTTTAGGATTCTAACCATGTGATACATTATTATACTCCTCTGTCGCTATATATATCGACTGTGGAAAGGAAAAAGGACGTAACCCACACATATCAAATTTTACAGGAGGCGCGAAAAACGTATTTTAATGATTTTCGGCCATATGCAAATTATGAATTATGCACAACATTGAAGTGCACGGAGACGTCTAAACTAGTGTTTAATTGACATAATCTAATATTAATTAAAGAAATTGTCTAGGAAAAACCTTTATTTCAGGCTTTTTTTCAGTTTAAACTTTTTACAAGGTCATCTTTTACAAACTTAAAAGCTAAATTTAGATACTACTTCGGCATTTGCAGCTTACATCCTTTTGATAGAACGTGTATCAAGCTTCATACATTGTGATCGAAAAAAAGCTGTTTTGAAAAAAGTATGGGTTACATCCTTTTTCCTTTCCACAGTCTATATCACAAAGGCTTAATTTTGTACTAGTGTAATTAGATGTTCGACGGAACCTTCTCATATTTATTGTATTTCCTGCATTTATTGGTTTTTTTTTATAGACCCGGCACGAGCAGTCATTTCGTTTATTTATCAATAGAGTACGTGTGCCTGTTGAAAAATTGAGTTGAATAAATTCATAGAAATAGACTTAATTAGTAGATTTATAAAACAATCAAAAGAAATTCAAATGCAGACCTAATAAATTTATACATCATTTAAGTCATAAACTTTTTATTTTTGTTCAGATTGGAAATAAATTTGACATCAATTGTTTTCAAGCAATTTTTTTATCTCGGTTCCTTTTTTTTTTTTTAAATATAATACAACTTAATCCATCAAGCAAAAAAATCAAATTAACTGTTTGTTTTATTTTATTTATAAAACCCCTTAAGTACATCTATATAGTACCTGAATGTGTATGCTAAAAATACACATAGTTCTTAAATTAAAAATAATATCAATTAACACAAAAGATAAAATCGATTGAAAATACTGCCGTGTCGGTGAACAGAAAACTAGGGTGGAAGGAATTATTGAAAAAATTAGTGTATCCATCTTGTATATGGACTTATCAAACATTTTAAAATTTCAATGGTGATTAGATGAAAGATTGTTATTTGTAAAAGAAAAATGAAAATGGATGAACATAATAATAATAATCATCACATGGTAGTTTTTAAACAATTTGTTCTTGGTAAAATTGTATTATCGTCAGTTACCATTAAACACATCGCTAGTTAAATTGTCATTGACTGAGAAAACAAACCAATAAACACAAGTTTTGTAACAATCATTAATCCTTCACCCGCTTGCGTCTTCAATAATATTTTTACTATATTCATAATGGGTGGTTTTGAAAGAACTAGATGTATAATAATTTTATTCCATAAATAAAAGTAAACTGAATAGGAAAGCATTATGGTATCATGTGATCTCTGCTTACAGCTGACTGATCGACCATTCATAGTTACCAACCAAACAATCTAATTCCACTCAAATTTACCATTGGAAATGTTTGGTGAAATATACGCAAATTTTCTGACAATCTGTATCTAAAGTTATGTTTATTAACGTGTTCATATGAATAGAAATTCATCTTATCTGTAATTATTATTGTTGGCCTCTCTGGTCAGATCTTAACTCAAGTGATCATGTGGATCAGGGTTCAAGACCCAGCAAGTTGACAGATCTGGCCGTATAAGGAGGCATACTGTATTACCTGTCATGGGTACCACGCGTTCCACCAGTTTATTAGTTAAAATTATTTATTTATCATTTTTTTCCGAGACATAGTCTGAACAAGAGTGATAAACTCAGCATATCATTTGCCTATTGTATTTATCTTTACAGTATTATTATTAAAAAAAACTTTCATGACATTTATTTATGATCTTAAGTTTGACAGCTCCATATTGATTATTTAGTTCCAGATTCTGCCAACAGCCATGATATAATTGGGGATCGATTTTATCAAATTTGAATCATGTATACTTTTGACCCTTTGCATATTTACATCACTTTATGTAAAGAACTATAAAAAAAGCTGTAAAGCAAAACTAGTAAAGCATGAATGCTCCAAGTCATTACCCCGCTCGGAGTATCTTTACTTAAATTCATGCAGGTGTGTGAATTGTGAACATAATGTGTACCGAGCTTAGTAGAAATTTTAGTTATCTGTATTGAAAAATTACCTATTAATTGAGAAAGACATCCGACTGCAATATTTTTGTTTATCTTGCTCATATTGTATAGTGGTAGTAGGAAAATAAACTTTGGTGTTTTTTTTGTTGTTGAATAAGTGAATGTTATTTAGTGATTATTTATGTGACTTAAGTATTGAAATTGATCAGTTGTATTTAGACAATAGTATGGTGTTAATATGTATACATTTCTTTATGTTCTGTTATTTATAAAATTGTATTTATTGTAATACATTTTTTAATCAGTTTTTGTTTGTTTTATTTTTTAATATATTAGTCTTAAAAGCAGATAGTCCTTTTTAACCTTTATCCACTCGCGCGCTGTGCGCAAAAGGAATAGCACACTGCCCGAGTATTTTTTCGCGAAATATTCGCGACAAACGCATCCGTTAAAAAAATTATATCTCTAAAACTAGTCATCCTGTTGAGTAAAAAAAAAGCCGATAATTCCTCAATTGTTTGCCGAGGATCTGATTTCTTTAGCGATTTCAGCATATTGTTGGCAAAATTTGTGGGTTGTCTTGCTTTAGTCTCTATTTTCCAATTCAACTTTTCTGAACCAACATTGACACTGTTGACAGTTAACACTTTCCCGTATACTTCAATAATGGTGTTGGTGACATTAAAGATCTGATTGAATGAATACAGCATGCAGTGTCTGATATGTTCTATATCAGTTTCAACCTTAGACATTTTACCCTTAACAATAAAAAATTATGTATTGCCCCAAATGAAGAAAACCAATACTATAAAAAAAACTTACAGTGATGTTTATTTACCTGACTGCTGATGGTCAAAATTAAGCTCAAACAACGGTGGGTAAAAATAATGGTTTACTTTTGGTTCCACTGTTTCTAAACCTTTTTTATAATATGTGTATATGTTACTTTGGTAAGGATAGAATAAAAAGTCATTTGTTTTGCATTACATTCAAATATATTATGATAAATTTGTAGTTTTTCACTAGTATAGTTTTCGTTTTCATGTTTAAATTTTCATCTTAACAAATATAATTTATTATATAATTAATTCTCTTATGTTTCTTTACAAATTTAGTCATTTTTCTCCAAATATAATAAATATTTTAACCCTCTTTTTTGCGAGTAGACTACAATTTTTCGACTTTCTCTAATGCCCTAATCATATTTTATATTATTTATCACGACAACTGTATATAATATATATATATATATATTATTAACTATCAAGTATCTTTAAATATCCGAGACGTATTGAAAAAAATAATCGGTACATATCTACACACTTCACATACATTTATAATAAACTCAATGTTACAACCAAAATATAATAAAGATCCCAAACATGAAAGATATTTCATTTGTTGTTGCTAACCATAAAACACATTTATGAACCATGCCATCAGAATAAAAGTTTACTGTTGACATTAAACTTGTTTTCGAAAAATATTGCATTATAAATACTAGCCATTTTACTCAAGTAATATATTCTAAATGACAGGCGATAAAAAAGAAGTTGAACATCGAAACGAATCAAAGTGTTGTGAATATAGCAATATGTGTAACGTATGATTCAAACAACAAATCGGTACAATTACATTAGGTATGTTATGAATGTAATTTCATGTTACACTTAGTGCTTGGGATTATTTTAAGCTATTGTGGTTGTACACTCAACAAAAATAATACATTTGTAATAACTATCAATATTTGCAACAGAACTTTATCTAGACAAGACTAAAAGTATAAATAATGTGAGCTGACATAAATTAAATTCTGAGTACATTCAGTTGATAAGAAAAAAAAAATCCCTGAATGCAGTACTTATTTTATAATAGTATATTATAATAATCATCTGATTGATAGTGAATATTTGAATCTTTTGAATAGCACTGGTTTGTACATAGGTGTTTTAGCACTAATTGATTTGAATACTAGAAAGGTGATAATATTTTATTTAAAATAAATAATTCACTACCGAAACAGAAAATGACAAAAATATATCAGTTGAAACCAGGGGTGGGCTGCCAAAATCTTAACAAGGGGCTCGGTAAATGTCAGCCAAAATGCCTACACATTATAGAGCAGTGTTTCTCAACCTTTTTAGGCCCGTAGCCCCTTTTGAGTGTCTTATTTTTCTGTGACCCCCCCATACCTGTTTTGCACTACTGAAGTAAAAGTCTTATAAGGAATTTTGAGACCAGAAAGGAAACCCCATTTTTTTAGATCTTCCCAGAATTTTAAATTCAAAATCCCAGAAATTTGCGGATATCCCAAAATGAATGTCTTGAGACTTTTTTTTAGGTCTTCTTAAATATTCCAATTTCTAAAACAACAATGTACGGATTTCGAAAAATTTGCCCGTGGCCCCCCAAAATTGTACTGTGGCTATCCTAAAAAACCCCCTGAGGCCCCATTAAGACATGCTGTAGCCCCCCGTTGAGAAACCCTGCTTTAGAAGATGCCTAACCCGTAGCCCGAGGGTAGCATGTGGCTCCTTTGTTTTTGTTGTTACCATTGAATGTATCATCTTTAAATTAACATATTTTAAAAAGTAAATTATTGAATTTAATAAATGTGAGCAAGTTTTTTCGATAACGATGCAGAATAACTGTTCATAGAAATATACTTAATGATTTTGCAGTTTGATACTACAAATTTTATGGCAATTTCTAAAGAATTAGTTTTTACAAAGACAAAGGTCGCATTAGCATTTGAAACAATAAATTTATAAATATTTCACAATAAAAGCATATGTTATAGAGGTTTGCACGGGCCTAGGCCTGGCCCTCGGGCTCCTACCCGGCCCGGGTTCGGGCGGGTAAGCGCAATTGAGATTCGGGCTCAGGCCGGGCCCTGGTAAGGAATTTATTTCTTCAGAAAAATATTTCGGACTACGTTCGTTTCATAAGTCACCCATGATAATTTTAATTATAACCAGTTCTATAGTGAATCGTAAATTGTAGTGAATTTGTAAACAACGGGTTTTTTTCGGGCTGAAGAGTATAAATCCGGGCTTCGGGTTAGGTTCGGGTAACAAGTGTGGTATTAGACTCGGGCCCGGGCCGGGTCGAGCCTGAGTTTTTCAGGCTCGGACCGGGTAATTTCGGCCCGTGCAGACCTCTAATATGTCAATAAGTACCCCGAATTCTCTTTTGCGAATTCCTGTTCAAAATAGCACGACCGAATGCAATGTAAACTATCTTTCGTTTATCTATGTATACCGCATTTTTTTTACACTATGGCCGTGTAAAGAAAGGATTGAGCGTACTTAAAATTTCATTTTACTTGCGGCCTGTAATAATCATTTAAAAAATGCGGCCCGCTAGATGAAACGGTTGTGTTTGTCTGCTTTACACCAAGGAATGACGACAAACACCTTAAACTTGATTTTATTCAAACGTTACACATGCTTGATTGACAGTTGGCTTCACAATCCTTCAACCTCGTTTAGCTTCTGCACGGATAATAGAAATATTTTGCACATTTTAATATACACATGGAATTCTATGACGTTCTAATGATATCCGGAAAACAGGGCCTCCAAATTTTATTGCACCTGGGGCCTCTCGTTTGCTTAACCCGCCATGCTTCTTGTGACTCAAAAAAAAATTTGATGTCTCACCTTTCTTTATTTTCAATGCAATATTCCTGCAACACCGAGTGGATTATCTGCATTATAAGATGAACTTATCTGATTAAGACTTCAAAATCGTGTACCTTGGTAGAAAGACTAGTTCGAAAAATATTTATTCCCCCTAGTTTTAATAATTCGCTCACTTCATTACTAATAACTATTGTTATTAGCATGTAATGAATTTTCAAAACCTCAGCTTGCCATAATATCGCTTTCTTGAACAAACAAGTGACTGCTTTGGTTTATTATCTTACGTACAGATAAATAATATGTTTGTAGTTCCAGGAAGAAGGCTATAATAAAACCAAAAAGAAATGTAAGAAACCTATCCCAAAACTGCAACATAATTACGGTAAAGCATTGTATGTTGAAACTGTTGGAAGTGTCGGATCAAATCATTAATGCTGCCTTTTGTTGATTGTAGATGTCTATGATATATGTGAGAATTTATTTTGCATGAAACATACCAGGAATAAGATGATAAATAAACCCAAGTATCTAATCTGCAAGACATGGATAAAAGACCAGAATTTATATCATTTCTTGCATGTGACAATAAACTTTCATTTTGTAATTTTGATTATTATATTGGCTATTCATCTGCTAGAATTCAGTGGTACCAATCTGTATTAATGTTATTTAAATGTCAAATGGAATAATTATTATACAATTATGATATAATATGAAATTACAAAACTTAAAAAAATGTTATTAGTAGGCACTGACTTTTCAGCATGATTGAATGAGGGGAAAAAATGGTGTTATACAATCAACCTTAAACAAACATATCGCTATTATTAAATTTAATCATATAATTTAAGTTTCTAATTTCTACAAAGTAATTCATCAATTCGGGGGTAACAAGGCAAAAACTTCTACAAATTAATCATATAAAGCTAAAACAGCACACTCCTTAGCAGCACTATCCTTAGAAAAACGAAATGGGAATTAAATAATTCCATAAAATTACTGGAATATTATGCAAGGCATCGCAGATTTTGTAAATTTAGGAATTTAGGAATACATCTGTTTGAAAAATCTCAGTTGATTGTTGAGTTGTAATGCCAATATCTACACTTATAAAATAAGACATTGACTGATCAAAGCTGGTCAACATCATTTTACTTTCCTATAAGGAAGATGAAGAGATATTCATAAAAAATGTTTGCCGAAAACCTAAAAGTGATAGAGAGAATAACAGTACATCAGGGTCAGTATGAAACGTCTAATTTTGTTTTAAAGATATTGTTAATTAATGAAATTTTCTTGATAAATTGATGCTCCCATACCTATTCATCTTATTTTTTTTTTTACAACATTAATCTTACAAAATGAAGTAACGTTGCCAGCACAATGAATAAAAAAGGAAAATATTAAGTTAATAATTGAATTACAGAACCCATCGAAGTTTTGTAATAAATAAAAAAATATTACTTTATAAAAATGATACTTTTCGTATTTTGACAGTATATTAAAATCAAATTGCCAGTATTAAATAATGCAGGGGTCAGCAGACATTCAAGTGAGTGCCAAGTTGTCAATGAAGCATGGTATTATAGGTATCAGAGGCCCATACATATGTTATACATATATATAGATTTTTTATCTCTGCCTTCTCTAAGCTGAATGATACGCCACAGCGATCCTTGTCCTGTCACGTGATCCTTTCCTTAGGGCCAGTGTTGGTATCATACTAGTTACAGAAACCGCCATCATTACATCATGGTCAGAACAGTGTTGTCGCATAGTAAGTTTAAGAGTTGATGTCTGAAGAGCCTATGCAAAGAGCAGCAGCTAGGTCGTGAGCTGTTGGTTTGCCAACCCTGAATTAAGGGATAGTAAATTATGTGTAAATAAAAAAACACTGACAAAATATATCAAGAATACTGACTGACAAAAATAGAATCTAAAAAGACCTTAAAAATTCATTTAGTAATCAAGACAATATAATATAATCACTATAATTTTCAGCATTTCAATATGTGTAAAACATTACAATCTAAATTTTAAAATATGGCAGTTAGACTCGCATTTATTCCTACCGTAGTAATCGTCATCCATATTTATAATATACACATTTTAATAATTTCTCCGCAAATTAGCAATTTTGTCAAACTTACACGATACAATAATTCATAAATTATCAATAGTTACAAAAAGTAATTATAATAAATACATCACATTTTGTTTTGTTGTTTTTTTTTTAACACTAATATTATATATTTCGTCCATAAATTACATCAAGAATTATTAAATTTAAAAATTTCTGAGATCATCAATCTAGCTTAGTTTTTATACTCCCGTTTTATCATCCATAATTATTTTGGATAAATTTAAATAGATCACTAATCTAATTTGTAATTACTGTACAAGCAAGCGGTAACAATTTTTTTTTGTTTAAAGTTCATTCATACTTTCGAAAATATTCCGTACGAAAACTTTATAAAAACGACCATATAAAATAAATTATTATAAAATTATCAAATACGTTGTCATATTGCAAGACTGTCAGGAATAATATAAAATTTTGCAAAGCAAGAAATCTGGCAGTTTTAATTAGAGATTGTTTTAATCAGTTGTAACAGTTGAGTCATGGATGTATTTTATCGACATTAAGTAAGTTTTTGCACTATGTTGTTTATACATACAATTATCTTCAGATCATAAATGACAAAAGTTAGTAATAATTCGGAAATTTTGTATTTTGAATCTAATTGTTACCATTTACGCAGTTGGTAAATTTTTTTGAAAAAAAAAAATTGGCCAGTCAATTATGTGAATCTCCATCTCTGACAACTCTCAAATATTTGCATTCTTTATTGCATAACTCATTCTGTACAAATACATCATGTAAAGAGCTGTAAAATTTATCTTAATAATATGTTTCACATACATATAACACGTTATTTTACTATTATACTAAGAGCACATTCAATTAGGACAATTAGTTCACTTTAGCAAGGATTTTCAAATCAATCTGCACTCAAATAAACTATAAATCTGTTTTTTTTTCCGTTCAGTGATTATAGTCAAAATTTTTTCAATTTGTCCAAAAAAAATCCACCAGGTAAAAAGTATTAACATATCTTCATAAGTTGATATTGCAAATCATTCTACAAAAAAGCATCTGACACATTTCTGTTCATAAATGCACATATTTTTTTTTGATCTGTAGAATATTGTTAAGACTAATTTACAATTTAAATTACATGTGATATAATTCCTGGCAGAAAAGTGTTTTTAAACCAATAATAACTGATTGAATGAATTTTATCAAAATATGAAAAAATATATCAAACTGGAAAACAAAAGAAATGCAAACAGTTACTTCAAATGTATTTTCTATATTTGACACGTTGAGTTGATTTGTTTGATTTTTAACGGACGTAATCAACTCAATCTTTTAAAAAAAAAACAGCGCCGTTCTGTTACACAAACTTTAATATACCATGTAAAAAACAGTGAAGTAGGAAATATCGTCTATTTGTACTCAGAGATAAAAATGGTTAAGTAAACCTTATTGCTAAATATGAATTTTGCCACAGGTTATCTTTTTGCGTATGAAGGTAGTGTAGACAAATCCTTAGGACGATTAGTCATTTTTTAATCAAGCTCTAATGTTTTTAGATAGTTTTTAATTGCAGAAGTGTGAAGAATACCTAAGCTAATTTATGTTTGAAAACATCATAACAGGAAATAATAATTATTATTAGATTAAGCAACATGAATTGGTAGTGGTTTAAGCAAGGTAAAACATAACATATTCCAATTGAAGACCAGATGAGAAATGATAAACACTAAGAGTACGTATCATTGAGCATATTCTTCGTAGATACTTGCAAAATAAAATAACTAAAAACAAATCAATCACTTCCACTAAATATAAACATAAAAACACTCCAAAAGGTTTTTTAGTTTTACACTTAAAACATTTACAAAAGTGTAGCGCATGGGCGCTTAAGTGACCCTCATGGTTGCTGAAGAAGAAGTGTCTCTAATTCATCGGCGGAACGCAGGAGAAATGCAGCGGACTCTCGGTAACCTGTTATCAGCTGTCGAACGGCAGCCATTTCTGCAGAGTTCAACTTGTGAGACAGTAGCAAAGGTTTCGAAGAGCTCTGTGTTGCATGTGATGCGGATGCTATCGGAGGATTAAGTCCCAATGCGCTGGCAGCGTTCACCGACGATAATGATGAAGAAAAACTTGCTTGGGATAAGGCTGCCGATGCTGAGGGAGTTTTCATTGACAAGTCTGTAGGACCTGAAAAGTAAATAAATATAATATATATAATATGTATACAATTCGTATATGTCTAGTATATACACAGCAAGTGGCAATGTCAACTGTCAACACTCACGCTTACACTCTATGTCGGTCTGCACATAGGGCAATACAGTGCTGTGTTTTACAAACATGTAAATTAATGTTAATAATAGAAAAATTGCTTTTAATGTACTACTTTTTTCTTCAGCATTATTTTGTTTATTTATTTGTAAAATGACACTTAAAGGTTTCAGTACACAGTGGTGGTTCTAGGTACTGGGCTGGGTGGGCTAAGCCCGACCTGCATTTTTCACCCAAAACTTTAGATGGCTGAATAAAAATGAACAGCAATTCGGCCGCTGGACAAAATAAATACATTTATAAGCGTAACTAACCTTTCCCAAATGAATATAATATCATTGTTTTAATTTTCCTCTGTCAATATAAGACAATGCTATGTCTACCTACAATAATATTCTCGCTTGTGTTTTGTATTACAATTTTAAACTGAGCCGGCATAAAAAAAATATAATATAAATAACCCTATAAATACTTCATAGAGAACAGGCGTGACGTCAGTCTGGCAACACCTACGTATTGACGACTCAGGGGCTAGAGATTTCTAGCTCGCAATCACAGATAATATCCCACAATATTTCTTTACACTGGGGCGCAATCAAGCACGATTAGATTTTTTTTTGTATTTGTATGTATGGAAACGTCATCAAACACACGATTGTGTTTCAATTTATCAAGCTTCTGTCATTCGTTGGGGGCTAAATTGAATTTGCCCATGACCCATACTCATACATCGAAACACAAATACCAATATCGTTGTATTGTATGAAAGTGACAGGTATCGACTCTCAGTGACAGCTCTGTATTGCTTTCTGTACTTGTTATTTCACTTTGAAAGAGAGGAATTTAAGGATTCCGTATTATTATTCTATTATTTCTTAGTTACATTAGCATTGATTTTATTATATAATAATTTATGCACTGCAGTAGTGTCGTAGTATTTGTTAATTTGCTTGTAGATTAATGTATAAGGTGAAGTGGAAACATGCACAATTTCATAAATAGTATACAATGCTATGCTTTTCTCTACCCCACCCAAGATTTTAGGTCAGGAACCGCCATTGTCAGTACATTTGCTGGGTTCTGCAGATTCTTTATAGATTTTTTTTTTTATATTTTTTTTTCATGTATATTGTGTGGAGTACAACTGTTATTGATTATAATTTGATATTAATTGATTTATGGAAAAAATATGAGCAGTGAGATATCAATATTATTTATGCCATAATCGAAATCAGAATACGAAATTAACGTCTAACATTATTTGAATTGTGATGAATATTAAATTGAAAAAAACATTTATGATTCTTACCATTTCCTGTCAAAGCCACGCCGAGTCCGCCAAAGTTAAGCGACTGTCCATGATGTCCACCGGCCGCCATCGCAGCAGAGAAAAGGGCACTTTGGTAAGCAGCAACAGCTGCCGCAGCACTTGTTCCCCCTACTCCCGGATTATGTAATCCTGCTACAGCACCCAATGAAGACAGGAGAGCATTTGTGTTATTTCCCGATGCACTTAATGATAGAGGATTACTGGCATGTCCACCGAAACCGTGAATCGCTGATGATGTTGATGAGTTTACTCCGAGTGAAGAAGCTAAATCACTAATATTCGCTGCACTCGTTGTTAATGGAGTTGATGTTCGGGAACTGCATTAAAAAAAAACATATCGTCATTCAATATTCATTGGAATTGGTATGATTGCATTGTAGATTACAGGGTTGTCAAATATTGTTTTAATCGATTTTGTATCCCAGTCAAATAATTGTCATGGTTCCTATGTAGAAATTATTCAACAAGAAATTACTAATAAACCACTTTCCAATAGCCCAATCTTATATTATAAGTGTTCAAATAAATACTATCTTATAAATTCTTCAAACGGATTTGTCATTTATATTGATTCTTGTAAATTTGTATTGTTGAACATTCTTGTATATTTTAGATTTTTCCAACATCATATTACTTTGCAAAAGCACTTGCAAGCAATTTTTTGTTTTATAATAATAAATTGAAGGTTGAACCAATGATTATCAGTGCTTTTTGAAAAAAAAATACACAATGTGTAGCCTAATAAGTTTTAAAAAATATAATTCTTTAATATATAAATTTAATGACCGATAAACGTTCATAGTAAATAACAATAATCCTAGCTGTCGAAAGAAAACCTAGTTTCCCGTTTCAACACCGCACTTCGTGGCAAGGTAAATGAAATGTTTATAATTGTTATGAAACGAAAAGAATGCACATTATAAACATTTTATTTTTACCTCTGTCTTCCAAATGTTTGGTGTTGTCCAAACGCTTGGGGGAAGTTTGATCTGAACAAGGGTAGAGGTGGTGCTGGTGATGATGCGGGACTGCAAAGATTTTCAATAAATCATTTTATTTAACACAACCCTTCATATTGTGAACAGGAAAAATAAAAATCAATAATATCATATCAACAACAAATCATTATTGGTTTTCTCAAAATATAGTATGTATAATTATACAATAAAGAGGCTCCAATGAAGAAGTCAAAATGTCATTATGAAGATTTGTAAGAAGAATATTAAACATTAAAACTGTGTCTATGATATAATGTTTATCTGATGCCAACTTTGCGATGCTTGACAATATTTGGTTTACTTTCGATATTATAAACATTGCTTTCACAATCAGTAATCTTTTCTTTTGAAAAGATTCATCATTCAAAGAGAAAATTTATCAAAATTATTAAACTCAAAAATTGAGATACACTAGAAAGATTTTTTGTTTCTTTAATAGCAGCTGACTGATTATCATAAATGACTGTGATATTTACAATCACATTTTGTACCTCAGATCCATTTAATTAACTATCATTTATTTTCTATCATCCTCACCTAGCATTTTTACTGCCCCCTCCACCCGAACTGACATCATTTTGTCCTTTACTAATATTATTGTTGTTGAGACAAATGCCGTTTTCGAGACCGCTATTCTGAAGCGACGATCCGAGGAGGCTTGGAATTCCTGTCATCGAAACGTCTCCCTTGTTCTGTTGCAGTCCAGGACTAGATCCAGCTTGCATCTGAGCTGCGGCAACTGTACTATTGTACAGACCTAGCAACGGATGTGTAACTGCTACCGATGACGCTGTTGTATCAATTGACTGAAATTGAAATAATAAAAATTAGTATTTTGTTATTGAAATAACAGTATATTCAATTCATTCAAAGTATTTTGATTTATTTTACAGAATACAAAGATGTCTGCTTAAAAAGTAAAATGTTGTATATATTGACACCTTTCTGGCAGAAGTTTGTGAGTAAAAAAATTGAGTTAAGTATACAAAGAGGTTCTTTGATATAAATACTTTGTCTGGAATATTATTATTAATGATGGCTTAAAGGCAAGCAATTATTATCCCTGCCTATTACTTCTAAACTCTTATTGTGTCAGATTGGCTTTAATGCATGCATTTTTATTTTGATTTTATGATTATCTATGTAACATAAAATATAGGTAGATGCTAGACGCTTTATCCTAAAAGCTGAATTTTTTTATTAAAATGTCAGCGTACCGTTTGTTGGGAAACACTGCTCTAGGCAATTGTATTGGTATTCTCAGTGTATGTGTTCTGTATTTGCCAAAGTAATAATAATCAAAAACCTTAGTTAGCCCTTTGATGAGTATCGCCGTACTGGTACGGTAAAGTACTTTGTCATCTATTATATATTGCCATTTTCATAATTCTTATTGAATTATTGCTATTTCTTCAGATATGGATACTAGAAACATCTATTAGTAATTTTTGGCAGTTAGTTAAAATTTTTCAAAAAGGTTAACATTTGTAAACAAATCGGTAGCCATATATAATACTAAGCGTAAAATTCCATTTTGGATTGATTATCTCACTCGATTCGATATCAGTAGAGCATTAAATGTAGACAGATGAGAACAAAAAAAGATCTATTGTGGATCAAATTCGATGGTAATAGGTTCTAGAAAATTATTTAAAAGTAATAATGAATTAGTTTACTTTACATTTTTAACTATGCATTTTATAATTAAAAATATACATATTTACTTCTTGAAATAATTATTAATATTATTTATTCCCTGTATCCAAAAAATAATGCTTCCATATTTTTGTGTGTAGCAATAGTGCAAATAATCAAAATATAAGAAAATAACTCACTCAAATTAACTCAAAGGGTTATATTATTTTGTAATGATTGTATAAAGAAATGACTTTTCGACTCACGCTGCCAGGATTTGAAGTGGGCATTGGTTGGCTGACTGGCTCAAGACCAAGTCTCATTCTCTTGGCGTTGTGGCTTTCATTCTCGCAAGCCTGAGCAAGAATCTGTTCTGCTTGTACTGATGTCAGGTGCGCTGGTGTTGGACGAATCTGATAACACAAAAGTAAAATTATAAAGCGACACTTATTATATTAATAAAAACACAATAATCCTTTGTACTTCATTCCACTTTATTTAATATGTCAGGACCGGTTTCGCTCATTACGAGCATCGTCAACTGATAAGAAATATAATTTAACAGTGCTATTTATACAAAAATGAACATTTTTGTATAAATAGCACTGTTAAATTATATTTCTTATCAGTTGACGATGCTCGTAATGAGCGAAACCGGTCCTGACATATTAAATAAAGTGGAATGAAGTACAAAGGATTATTGTGTTTTTATTAATATAATGCCTTTCCACCAAGTATTGACAGTGAACACCCTAAAAGTGACACTTATTATTATTATATATCTTTTATAAATGTAAACATATCGAGATAAAAACGTAAATATTATTGTATAAGTGCTTACTGTGGCATCCCATGCAGGTGTTGAGGCGCTGTTTCCTTGGGGTGTTTCCCCACGAACTTTTTTATTCCTTCGACAGCTCTTCAGATAGGTTCTAATGCGTTTTCGAGCTCTTTCAGCAAACTCTGGAAATTGTCTGGTGCAGGAGTCGATTATAGCTTGAATCTTTTCCTTTGGCTGCTTTGAGATAGGTACAATACGGTCGAGGTTCTCATCAACGAATAGGCGGACAAACATCTGCAATAGTAATTATTTATTAAAGTAAGTACGCTTTTGGACAGGTATTAATTTGACTAATGTAAGAATTTAGCGCCAAATTTCTGAATAAAATGAATCCTTTGTAACAGTTATGTTATAATATTGTTATGATGAGAATAAAAAATAGAATCTATTAATTTGTTGAGTGAATCTACTCACATTAAATGCCTTTAACCTTTCTGGATCGTGCTGCTGAGGATCTAATCTTTCATCACTCTCGTCATCTGACCCTAGAGCGTCATCATCTTCTTTTCCATTTCCGGCTGATGAAGAAGTCTCATCATGAAGACCCCCTGGTTCCGTGCCACCAGCTCCTAAGAGCACAGGACTCTGTAATGTCAAAAGTACAATTAATAAAACATTATTAAGCTCGGTAAAGGACACAGTAAAAGAATATATGTCGCAAGCAAGCGGTGAGTTGTAACTATTTTAACAGAGAAATGTTTGGACGTTGCACTGTGTAATTATGTTAATCAATAGATTGATTGGATATATTAAAAAGTTAATTAGATACATAATATGCCCCCGGTCCGACACGACCTTCCAACTAACCGGTTGATCTCTGGTGTTCCTCCTCCCTGATCCAGCCAGACCCAAAGCCGAGTGATATGAAGCCCAGAGCTCAGCCATATTGGCGTCACCCCCGACTCCGACTCCTTCTGATGCCTCGCCATTGCGACCTGGAAGAAAGAACACAACAAAATATTACTAATTATTTTTTTATACTTTAAAATCCCTGAAGTCATAAGTTATTTTTTTTTAAATTTATGGCTTTTTTTCCCAAAAGCATGGATGTTGTCATCCTTCTTCGCCCATCTTTTATTCGATCTTAACCCATTCGATGCCCATCTCGAGAGACGACCCGCAAGCCCTTCGCATTATTACTAAATTTTATTTTCATGTTATCGATGGCTCCTAATTCATTCTTAAAAATTTTGACGTGATAGGATAAATTGCCTCTGGCAGATGAATAGGCAAAGGGTTTAAAACGATGATTATGAAGAGCGATCAACTATCTATGAGTGCATTTCTAAGACTATATTTCGAATACAAAGACTGTGGCCACACGAATTCTTAATTAAGTTGCGCCAATAAGAGCTAAATCCAAATTACGAATATAAATGGCTTAAAAATGAATGTCAGATATATGTGTTTTCACAAAAACTGGTGGATAGCAAATTATTTATCGTCAGCCCAGTGGTGGGTTGAAAGGGGCTATCAGAGGCTTGTTAAAGTTGACTAAGGTAAATAGTTCTAAAATTAAGTGAGCTCTTTGTTAACGTATTGGCAGCTCACCGCTGTATCAACCATTGCAAAAACGAAAGAATGCATTCGCTCAATATTTATTTTTTGAAAATGGACCCTCCTTTAAGTAAGTATTTATGTTTTAAATTTTAGAAACACGATCAAGAGAACTAGTCGTTACTCGTTAGACATTTGCACTAATGGTGGTTGTTGATATTTTATGAAATGAATTATTCAGAAATTTTGTATGAATGTTACTATTCCGTGAATAAATTATCATTTTAATGATAACACATATTAAATTAAACATAAAATAAATAAACTCCAACAATTCATGAATAATAAATATTGAAAATATATATAGGTAACCTGTAATTAAAATGTATATATTTACACAAGATGTTGTGGCTAGCCTGGCCTGCAAGATGTATTACGTCCAGTGTTTCTAAAACTGTTTCATTTGAATGACAATGTATGATGCCTAGGTTTGCGGTACACCCGATAACTTATTTTGAGGAATAGACATGATAGCGAAATTAGGGGGGTCATACATAAACAATATATAGTAATCCCAAACCAACAACATAGGTATCGTTATATTTTATATAATATTTTCGAGTACCTACATGATTAATCTGAATTTTTGTTGAAGAGCGTATAATATAAGAATTAGAAAAATAAAAATTTATATATGAATATTTTTAAGTATTTTATATAAAAACGAAAAATGGATAAACATTATTTAAGTGAATATTTGAATCGTTCAAATTTTTTACAACTCCACACTTTTCGTCACTAACGAACTGGGTGTCGTCTTTCGGTTTCGATAGGCACTGTTCAAATGCACTTGTATGTCTGAAGATGTCGAAAGGCGAAACCCGAGTCGTTAGTGACAAAGGGTGTGAAAGCAGTGGCGGCCGGTCAATGTGGCATTGGATCAATGCACCCTTGTATATGCAGGGGCGGTTATAATATTCAAACATAACATTTATACCATTCACTCATTTTTAATTCTTCATGTATTTATTTTATTATAGACAATTTTTAATATTTATTAAAGGGGAGTGTACACAATTTGAACTTTTAAAATTTAATTTTGAAATTTTACCAAGCGCCTTCAATCAAAATGTTGTAAATGTATATGAAAATGTCGTACGTATTTGAAGTGTAAAATAATTGAATATAAAAGTTGCCTGTGTGGTCGAGTGGTCAATGTCATTGGCTACCGCTACGGAGGTCACGGGTTTGAATCCCTGTACGGGCAGTTTTATAAATTGATTTTTCAATAGATTTATGAATTTCTGTTCAAATGGATGTATGTGATATCTTGAATTCCCCCTTCCCACTCATCCTATCCTATGAACGGGGCGTATCGAGAGCGATTAGCTAACCACTAGTCCTGTCCTAGCCCTTTCCTTCTATTCCTACTCTCTTTGGATAAAGAGAGGTTGAGCAACTGAGTAACAAGCAGTTCTGTTGAGATAAGCTCCATTAGGAGTCCATATGCTCCACATTGGGAGCGGACATGGTAAAAAAAAAAAAAAAAATTGAAATTCTACCAAGCGCCTTCCGTCGAAATGTTGTAGATGTATATGAAAATGTCGTACGTATTCGAAGTGTAAAATAATTGAATATAAAAGTTGATAATTTTGTTTTATCGTATGCGTTATTAAAAATATAGCACGTTCTTAAAAAGGGGACACGATACGTAGGAATCAGTAATGCAAAAGAGCCCCACAATTAAGTTATTATTATGGCGAATAAACGTAAAACGAGTATTGAGAAGCAGTGTAGTGGTGTGGTGTGGGGCGTAAATGTAATTTTTAATTGACCGCTGAATCGGTAACGTTTGACATTTTGTTATATCGCCCATTTAAATATATTAAGTAACCGCCTGCTTCTTACCTTACCTTGCTTCTGTCACTGCCTTCATAATACACCCATTAAGCCCTGCAATGTCGATACTGACAGTGGCGGTGCGCGGTAAGAAGATTGTTACCATTGAAGATTTGATTCAACAGATTCTAAACGTTTAAAAGGCGATTGCAGTAATAACGATAATATTATTCCTTTCATTGCAGCTTCATCGCCACACTGCGCGCTCACGTCTATGAGCTTTAGAATTGTAAGGGTCTGGTCGAGGAGGATGCAGTAACTGAATTTCTCCCAACCTTGGACTCGACACCATAGTAAGCATTACTGTTGCGCCTCTAACTTGAAGTGCAGTCCAACGGAAGTATACCACCAAGACCGGCAATCATCCGTAGACGAGGATCTGTATGCTTTGGTTAGGCTATCAACGCACTGCACGTGTCCACTTAGAATGCTTTTCTATATCGAAAGAACTGTGCATCGTTTGTCCCATGAAAGCGGCGTGCTAGCAATCCCCATGTATATGCATCGTAAGCGATTTTAAGGGCACTAGAACATAAGCCCCAATTTTTACCTGCTAGCTAGATAGAATAGAATGCAGAAGTAGCCTGCACACTGATGTCTGCATGGATAAAAAGAAAGTCCTATCGTCTAGAATAAGACCAAGAAAGTGACCGTTTTTCAAAACTTTAACCGTCGTATTCCCATGCGTATAGTGGGAGACTTTGTCTACTTAGCCGACACCACCCTTGGAAAAAAAATACTTCAGTATATTGGAAGCGAAGACAGATTGTTAGAACTTTTGCAGTCTCGATGGAGAAATCTTCAAAGGGAGGCAAACTTTTAAATTCAACCGAATGTTACCTGGCGAATTGAGATGAACCAAAGTCCTGACTCCTAATTTCTGGACAGCCAATTCATAACTGGTCACGTACTTCGCTGCCAAGCTTCTTCCAGCTTGGCCGGTAGTAGATAGTCCTAAATGTAAATCGGATATATGATTCATGATGCAGATCACATCCACTTGAATGACCAATTTAAATAATTAACGGAAAAAATGCTCAAGACGATACACTATCTGTCGATCTTTCGGCCATCCCGCGGTCCATGTCCGACTTGGTTGCATCTACGCAAATTATAGGGCATTCTAAAGAATTCTCCGCTCCTTTGAAAAAGAGTTGAATTAAAATAGCTAAAATCTAAATCTAAAATTTATATTAACTTTTTATTTTCTGCACAGTGTAGTCATGCAACCAAGTTCTTGAGGAATTAACTAACTCACGCTTCCAAATTAACAGGCATATAATTTAACACCGACTAACGATGTTACGCACGGCCAACACCCTATTAAGAGTGTGAACCGAAGCGGTGTGGGTGGGTACAATTTAGATACCCTATGAATTAAAAAAAAAAAAAAAAAATATTATTCCTCTAAGTTTAAAAAAAAACGAAAACTCTTTCCGAATGAGAAATGACAGTTGGATATAACTAAGGTTTTGACGTTTCTATTAATCTATTTAAGTTATAAATTAAAAAACTGATTTGTTTTTTACTCAAATATAATAGAAACGCTAGAGACGCCATCAGCCGCACTTTCAAATTTGTCCCTGAAAGCTATCACTTAAATGCAGTAATATTTTTAAAATATGAACAAGAATATGAAGAGTTGATCAGTTGGATCCGAGGGTCTTACCGATAAGGTTTGCATTCTAATGTGATCCAGAAGATCTCAATTTATAGTTCTTTCATTATTGATGTCACGTCCTCTATTCTTTCTATCCACTATCTATGATCTAATCAAGACGGTAAAAATTGTCTTTGGACATTTTGTTTAAAGTTTAATCACAACAGTGCGTTTTACGGAGCGACCCGTGTTGTATGTAGGTTGCCAGATTTCTTGCAAGTCAAACCAAGACATTTGTCCGATTTGCTGACTTTTTATTTCAATATATAATATCTAACACAAAAGTCCAGTTAGTGGTCCGCTGGGTTAAAATTGTGAATTTAGTGGTCCGTGAGCCAAACAAATTTGCCGTACCGCTGTTATATGCGGCAATTTTAGCCACGCTTTAATCATTTAGAAATAGTCGTAGTAAAATAAATGTAAAATTCAAGATGTGTGTTGTTATCATGGTTATAATGGACGAAACACTACAGCAATTGCGCTTTACAAACGGAACTTGTTTTATTTTTGCGCATGATATTATTTTTCTACCAACGACACTATTTTATCGACTGCCACTGTCAGAACTGTGACGGAAAATGTTGTTAAATAATTGCCACTGATCTGGTAGGCGAAAACCTGACGCTCTTGACCTTTTCTTGAACCCTTGGGCGTACTCCATCGAATATCCACCTTTTCAAGTGGCACCGTGCAACAAGCACGTATACTAATGCATTTTAACCAACTGACGTTTAAGGTTACACGTTATAAAAACCAATTATTTTAGAAAATATACAATTAATTGTTGACATCGTTTTTGCATTCTGCTACTTTTCATTAATTTTAAATGAAAAAAGAAACATACAGGGCTACTTTCCCAGGATTCCGGTCAGTCGCCGATTACCGGTGCTGGTTTCTTTTGAATTAGGCAGGTATAATATATCGGATTTTTTTTTATTTCGTCTTTAAATTTGTATTATCTTATCAAACGATATTCGTAGAAGCAGAAAGAGATTTGTCCACAATACGAATTCTGCTGAAAATGAATATATTTTTACAGCTGTTATCTAATGCAGTGCTTCCCAACCTGGGGTCCGTGAAAATTTTCATTCTTTCAACATTCTCTGTGATAAAATATGAACATGTGAAATAAAAAAAATCGGGGGTCCCCAGATTATTGTTTTCAGATTTAGGGGTCCGTGGCATGAAAAAGGTTGGGAAGCACTGGTCTAATAGATAATCTATTCAACATTTAAAATCAATATATTTTGTGTTGGGTAATAGATAATCTATAACAGTGTTTCTCAAAATTTTTAGGCCCGTGGCCCCTTTTGAGTGCCCCCCCATATCATTGTTTTGTCCCATAAAAATTCCAATTTCAAGAAATTTTACCAGCCTAGGACCTTTTTTTATAGCTCTTCCGAAGATTTCAAATCCTAAATTCCGCGGATTTGCACAAATAATCAGCGTGGGACCTTTTGGGGCCACAGGGCTTCCGGTTGAGAAACCCTGATCTATAACAACAAATAATGTAATGCGTCAAATAAGCCTCGCCAATATTACCGAAAAATCAAATAATGCAATATCCACTGATGATACTCGAAGGACACATTCAACAAAAACTCTAAAAAAATTGTAGTAAAATTATTTTTTTAATATAAATATAACCTTATAAAACACACGTGACAAAACTCACAAAATATGTACAACAGTTTCAAACCATTCAACCACTAAACATACTACCAAATACTAAATTCAATACATAGGTGTCCAACCGGTAGATCGCGATCGACCAGTCGAGTCGATCCCGAAAGCTTACGTGAATTTAGAAAAAATATATTATTTAAATATAAAATATACAAACATACTAATATTGAATTATTTTGTAAGCACAAACCTATCTTATGATATGTATTTCGCATTTAACATAAACATTTCTAAGTTTGAAGAAAGGAAAAAAACCACCCTAAATGAAATTTCTTATAAGAATCATGTTAGAAGTCGATCGCGAGAAAACTGATGATTGAAAAGTCGATCTCAGGGCAAAAAAGGTTGGACACCCTTGCTTTAATATGTGTATTCCTGGTCGCAGAGTAATCTTTTCCTGACAGGCATGATAAAATTAAAATACACAATGGCTAAAAAGAATGCCCAAGATTGTGTGACGTTAACAAAATATTAATAAAAAATGTGTATTTAACAAAATCAAGCTTGTACATAATCAATTTATCAAAACACATACAACTATTTTTCAAAAATAAATAGTGCGTTTTGATTGAAATGCCATTTTTTTTTATTGAAAAACAACAGAAGATCACTACTTAAGCACGCCACAAGCTCTCGGTTCATTTTTATGGAGTGCTTAAGTTTTCAGGAATGCTCAACTCATCTGAGATGTTTTGAAAATCTTATTAAGCTAGATTCATTCAATTACACGAATGTTTCTAAAGAGGTCATCTAAAAAATTGTCTTAATTATAGGTGTCGCTGTAGACTAGGGTATCCAATCCCGGAGCCTTTTAGTGATCCCGGGATTTTGGGATCACAAAATTGGACCGGATCCCGGGATTGGAAAGCCTACTGTAGACTGCTACACACACTCTTAATATTATGTGTGTAATAAGTTTTATGTCTTCCCCTCTCTATCAAATTAATTGTTAAAAACAAAACTGATCTTACATTACACTGTCACTCAGGAATTTAATATTCTATGTAAATAAGATCTACTATCAGTAAAACAAAAAAATCAAACACATCACAAACACGTTAAAAAACAAATTTTGAATAATTTTCGGTTGCTGTAATTATTGTTTTTTTTTTGGGTAATTTTTACCTCGTTTCTGGGAGTGAATGTTCCAAGCAAGGATCATCAGTTTCAGCTTATCGGCGTCTTTTAGTTGACTACCTGTCAATTGAAAGTCAGGTATTTCGCGGTCAGTCTTTTAAAATTTTGTTAAAATAAAAATGAAAAACAACTAAAAATAAAACACAGGCAAATCATAATAATTATGTCGACGTAAAGAACGATGAGGGATATGTTGTATGATCTCGGCTGTATACATGATAAGCTCATTTTTTTTAAACAAAAACAAATTCGTAACAATTTAAACTTGGTCAAAGTTGTTGTCACTATCAGAGTTTAAAAATAAAAGTCCATGTGTGGTAATTATTGACTTCCATGAATCACAGGTTGAAGTTTAATTTAAACGATTGGTGAGAATAAATTATTATATTTTTTTCCTGAATTATATCTATTTGGTTGCCTATACATCGCCATCAGCATTTTAAATTACAGTCATTCACGGAGGAAACAATGTTAGGCCATCTTGAATAGAAATGTCAGACACCACCATAGACTAAAATGACAGATGATGCAACTTTGAAAAAGTCCGTATTCTTTATAGGCAGCAATGATATGCCGATATGTTAACAAAGAGTTCATCATGATGAACTCAGTTCAGGCTGAGCCATGATGTATTGTTAGACAAAAGACAAAAAACGGGTTATCAGGAAAACAGAATAAATTTCATGGAGCGAAAATGTCAGAAATTGCATTTAGGAACTGTTTTTATCTGAGAATAATTATTTTCGTAATTTAACAAAGGGCTCGCAACAAAAAAATAAGGGGCTAGCGCGAACCCCTCTGAGCCAACCCTTGCTTATAGCAAAGTCCATGTCATCGGATACTGTACAATATCGATAATTGAATAATGCAAACTGAATGTCAATGATTAAACTTGCAGCCATTTAGACGTTGTTTAAAAAATATGCGAACAGGATTTTAGGCAATTGGAATTAACAAATGAGGTTTTCTAAAGTGCTCACAGCAATTTTAATTTGATGAAATTAATATAAAACTCTCTTATAATTTTATTGTCACGTTATTTATAAATGATAACTAATACATCCATTTTTTTAATCTATTATCAAAGATATAAACGGTTAGAAAAAATATAAACTTCGACTTCTGCGTTCCCTAACAAAATATTAAGAACATAATTTGACTATGGACAATATTGATCCCCTTTGATTTATCAATATATCACAAAAATAGGGAAACCAAAAAAATAAAGGTTTTTTGCCTATTCTAACAAGTTCTACATCTCTCTCCTACGACAATATATATAATATTTATATACACACATATTTTTTGCTTCGAATTATTAATATTGGATAATATTTACCTGAATATTGGTCATCGTCAGTAATGTCTGCAGGATCAGGATGCAGGGATTCCTGGAAAAAAAAGAAAATATTCAATCAAAAATATGGTTTCAGGTAATCATTGAAAAAAGGTCGTGACAATCAAAATTGGAGACGGTTCGGCTGACGATAGTTATACTCATATCATCAGTTGATAATGCTTGTCATAAGCGAAACCGGTCCAGATTATATTAAATAAAAGTGAAAATAGTACAAAAGAGTATTTTAGTTTTTTGAATATGGTTAGTTACACTCTTGATCAATATTCATTTTAGTCGACAAAATCAATTCTTATTCATTTAGTCAAACCCTAAGAGGTCAACGCTGTCGGATTTTTTTTTATCCTACGCGGTTAGTTGTTCAAGAGTCTTTTATATTCATTGATTTGTCAATCGATTTATGAATTTGTATCCAAAGACACGGAAGTCTCTAATATTTTCTTTCATTCCCAACCACCCCCTATCCGATCTAGTAAACGTGTGTATAGTGTGGGACTCGCCAACTGTTAAATTTGTTCATTTCTAGTCTCATTTTTTTTAAAATAACAATTATATATATTTGGCATTACAGCTAACGCCAATTTTTTTAAAGTTGAAAGATTATTCAAGATAAACTCGAAGAGAATCGACATCACAAACATCCATGTCTAAGATCTCAAATTTGAATTAAAAAAAATGATAATTTTGACATTGAGCTTACCGGTAATTTAGCCCAGACCCGCTTGATTGGTAGAACTAAGCTCATACCAGCTAAACCACAGCGGAAATGATTACAATACGTGAAAAGAGATTGAGCGATAGATTCACAACCAATTATCACTAAACAATTTCTGTATCTCCATTGGGAATACGCATGGTTAGCAAAAAATCCATTAGCAATCGTCATGTCAAAATAAAAAAAATAGCTTCCACGTAAAATGTAGGTTGGTCGACGTTTTTAGCTCAGTTCTGGATTTAGGACTCGGTACCCGCTATCCGGGATGCATCCAATGCATCGCAATTCGCAATGCATACTATAATATATAATTTACCTTTCCATTTATTCGGTGCACACAGTAGCAGAGCGAATGGTGCAGGGTCTACTTTTGCTATACTAGTTTTGGCGAAAAAAAAATATTGGTTGCATTAAAAGGTGTAACAAAAACACAATTTAAGTAAGCTTACAAGTAGACTTATACAAAAACTGACATCTGAAAAAAAACTAATTTCAATATATCAAAAGAAATCAACTTAAACCTGCTTTCGAAGATTCACAAAGTTAGATAAACAATGTTAAGATAAATTTGAATCGGTCAAATTATGTACATTCACACAAGTTTTGTCTCTAACGACTAGGGTTTCGCCTTTCGGCATCTTAAGACGTTTAAATGCACGGATATAATTGAACTGAGTCAGTTCAAGTTCGTGTTAGTGACAAAATTTGTGTGAATGTATGTACGTAATTTTGAACGATGAATCGTGAAAGTTTAATAATGAAATTCCACCAAACACATTCAGTCGAAATCTTAAATTATATAATGGTAAGATATGTTAACAAAAATATACTATTTTTTTTATAGTTTTATTCAGTATTCCGAGTCAAAATGTGGAACAAAAGTATTGTTTAAGTTAACCATATATTTTTATCGTATGATGTCTACTGACTGTTAAATTACTTATTTCATTTATTTTCAATTATAACCAAGGCTGTTTCAAGTTAAGATATAATACATACGTTTTTAATTGAATAACAGTCAAAAAAATTAAATGTTAATTTTAATATTTGAAACCAAACCGGCTTTCGAATTTCGCTTGATAACCGGGTTTCAAAACCGTTCTTTGAAAACCAATACGCCCTACTTTTAAGAGTAAAATATGACTGAACACTTGAGTTATCAATAATTTACTGGTTGTGTCACGCAGCCAGGAAAATAACAATAAAAAAATAAGTATTATTGTGTATGTGATGTAGTTTCGACTTAGTTAGATCATAACTTCTTCACTTTGGACGTGATTAAGGGCTGTTTAGTAAACTAAACATATGTAAACTAGGAATAAATGTTTTTCAAGGGAGAGATATTTCAAAAAGCTATCAAAGTTTATTATATTACAATGAAACCTTAATATTGTAGTTAGGTACTGACTTAATTTGAGAATATTGTTTTTTTCTTAATTTAACAAGTGGCTTGCCAGCCTGTCTAAAATTTAACAAAGGGTTCATGCGGGAGTTTTGTTTTGCATGCATTATGTTTTTTTTTTTATGTTGAAAACTGACGAACGTTATGAACACCAAAAGACACCCATACCGTAGATCCAGATTGAAAATTTAATAAAAAAATACATGTCACACTTTGATTGACAACCTATAATAACTGACATACGACATCCTGGTTTCGAAACTGCGGTCCGCGGTCCAGCCGGAGAGGCGCAGTGCGTGCTCCCAGGCCGGATATCGACCCAGCGTCCCCCACCCGCACGCACGCATCGCACCCACTCGTCCTCTCACGCGTGCCATAGTGCCCGCGGGCCGCTTGACCTACCCACCGCCTGCTGCCTCACATGATTGCCTCCATGCGGTCCTCAACATATTTCCCAGCCCATCCTGATTTGATCAGTTTGTTGTATTCTTTGCAGTCTTAATTATGGCTTATCTATCAATTCAATATACTCGTTAGCAATACGATATTTTTTAAAGCCTCTCTTACTTTTGTCATGCTTGTTTCATTCAAAGCCTTGAAACTAGAGATTACAATTAGGGTTGCCAACCGTCCCGGATTGACCGGGATTGTCCCAGAATTGAAAACACTGTCTTGTATCCCAGATGAACGTTAAATTTTCCAAGAAATTTGAGAAAACTATTCCACTTTTTTTGTTATTGTAATTGACATCGTTTAAATCTCTTGAACGTCCTTCCGACGTACGTTCCCCCCTCCACTACTATTTCAAGAATAAGCGATTGCAAAAGTGAGCAAAAATATTATTGGAGAAATTCTGTTATTATAAGATTTGCAATAACAATACATCATTGAAAGGCCCATCAGTTCTGAAATTTTTCAGTTATGTACAATATAATAAATATTCAGTTTTTATTCATGTTCAATGCTGAAATACCGGAATTTTTAAACTTTCAAAACGGTATTTCGGTATTTAAAAAAACCGGGATCCCGGTTTCGGTAATCACGGTATTCCCATCCCTACTTGAAATTTGCATATACAAGAGACTTTGCAAATTTACAATTAGCATAATATGGAAAAAGTGTTTAATATTTTCAAACTTAACATACTTGATATAAAATAACTTAGATTATTCCACGAGTAAGTACAAGTACTTAAGCAAGCATTTGTGAAACACGTGTCACAGTTTGTGGCACAATACGTGGAATAATCATTATAAGTACATAAGTTATTTTTATATTTTATATTAAAGTGAACTTCCACAAAGTTACCACCGATCAATCGAAAGTATTAAGATACTTGACCTGACACAGGGACACAGTGCGTAGAGCGATTAGCTAACAGTAAATACTACTAACCAAACCATTTTATAACTCATTTTCTTACAATCAATCAGTGACCACTCGAATATTAAAAAAATATTTTTCTTCGTTGAAGAAGTTTAAATTTGTTTTCACGATAATTTCATACTTGTGTTTATTGATTACGCCGTTAATGACACGTGTCAGATGTTTTCGATAAAGTTTGAGAGCCTTTGCAGTACACTAGTGTTTCCCACATATTCCCTGGGGATAGTGTATGTCACCCGCATGAGTGTTTGTGATGTAGGTGAGATGAGCCTCCGTCACTACATATATATATATATACCTACCTACATATCGTTACTATTTACCCACTAAGCCACCTATAGTGGTCATTGGTATATGCGGATCACTTCAATAAACTAAAAATAACTGTACAATATAATCATAATTCACTGCTACCAATATTCAAGATGTTAATCACTCTATTATCAATTGGCTGATTCTCTATGACCTAAAATTTTAATGATATTTTACAACCGTCTTCCGTAAAGTTGAAACGAGATGACAGTTTCCACACAAAGTGTTAATTTTCAATCGTTACAAATTATGCAATTTATTCAGTGTATACTTTTACAATTGAGTAAAATGTGGACTGTCTCGGACACTTAAATGTGGGGTTATAATGCAAAACGTATTTCCAAAACTCAAACTTTTCTGCAGAGTCAAATACTACAACGAAAAACAAAAAAAAAATACATTTGCATAAAAATATGATTTCCAATTTGAAAACGACAGTCTTGTAGATATTTTATATTAAAACTAATAAGATCAGTCGATTTATTAGGCTTGAATTACCTTATCTGCATACCTAAGTCAATATCGCTCATTTTGGAAATAGTGCGTTTTTCATTATAGCCCCACAATTGTAAACGATTAAAACGAGATGCAATTAATTTAACGGTTGTATTATACCAGTGTTCCTTTGCGGTAGAGAATCATGGCACACGACGATGACTCAGGAATATTGCATAATGAGCTTCGATAACAGTGAGGTGGTTTGATTTCATGAGAAACGTACAAGACAGCGTTCTGTTATGATATTGGTCTGGGAGAGACGTGCTGCTGCCTCTAACTGAGGGACGCTGGCATGGTATGGAAGGAAGCAAAGCAATTGGTGAGGGGTAGTGAATTATGGGGGTGCCACGTGTCGGCCATATGCTACACATAGGAAGCGAATATGATCAAAGAAGAAGAATAGTTAAAACATACATCTAAATACTTGCTAAATATTGCCGCCTTTTCCCATCATTTTTGTCGACCCATCTACAACGGTAATTCAAGACTTTCAAATAAGTAAAAAATGATTGTTTATTATGTTTTAATTAAGAAAAAGACAATTTAAATTTACAGAGAATGACAAAAACACTATTTTTTACTAATTTCAGATAAATTTAATATTATCAGGAGTCAGGACAAGTGGGTTATTAATGCATGACTAATTATATCAATTTGTTTAGAATCGAAACAAAAATATATCAAAAGTGAAAAAATGCTATCAATGAACAAATACACATAAATGAATTATTTTCTACACTAATCTATTTTCTTCAAGGGGAAAACATTAAAGGAATGCTTGTAGCATTAAGGTAGGTTTTTCGAACTATTGACCCTTTGCACAACAAATGTCAGTATATACATAATATGTGAGTTGTACAGGTCAATGCAACCCCAATTCAACATCAGCATTCGCAGATGAGGGTTAACGGTTAACGCACCCCAATATACGGCTTGCATGCAGAATATCTGCGCATTTATTTAGATCAGGTTGTGTAGGATTGAGTCTGGATAACAGCCTTAGTTTCAGCGATTATTATTAATTTTAATTGTTTTCTACTACCCACGGAAGCAATAGTTGAAGCTACATAAGAATAGATAGTAAGAGCTATGAAAAAATAAGGCGTTTGAAATTTTTATACATTTTAGAGTAGCAAAATATGATGTCGAATCGACAATATTGCAACATATTTAAATTGATCTGAACAGCGTTATCTTCTGTTAGAATATTTTAAGAAAAACCGTCAGTTAATTGTTGTTAGTCCTTCAATTAAGTCTTATTTGGCTGTGTACTAAAACAATATTTTTTGGGTACTATTCTATAATATATTGTAAAAATGTATTTCTTGAAAAATAATTATTTTTATAGTGATATTATGTACTGTTTTTATTGTGTTTTTCAAGTGAGTGTCACTATGGCGTCAGTTGTATTGCAATGCATTGTCTCTTCCATGTTAGCAATGAGTAATAATTTGATAATAATGCAGGTAAATCCATCGAAATATTCGCGAACCAAATAAAACAAATTTCACCAATTGAACCAAACAGAAATTATCCAGCCAACACACGTTATAATGACTGTTGTTAATAGCGTGATTCGATCACTAGCACAGCATCATTCATTCAGATCGAAGGTATGATGCAATAGCTTTGCAGGACTGGGAGATAGGGGTTTGTCAACCCTTCTGTTGGACAATGCCCTGCAACCCTATTGCGAACTCTGGCTTCGGCAAGCGGTTCTGGCATCGGCCCCCTGACCGACTCACCCAACAGTGTATTTACAATACGGAAAAATAATATAATCGATAACATAATTTAAAAAATACGATATGGTGATATAAAGTATACATATCGACTGAGGAAAGGAAGAAGGACGTAATTCATAGTTTTTTTTTCGTTAATCGCAATGTATTTAACTTGATACACGTTCTATCAAAAGGATGTAAGCTGCAAATGCCGAATTAGTATCTAAATTTAGCTTTTATGTGTGAAAAAAGATGAGCCTGTGAAAATTAAAACCAAGAAAAAAGACTGAAAAAAGAGTTTGTCTTAGAAAAAAATCTTATAATAATATTAAATTATGTGAATTAAATAAACACCAGTTTAGAAATCTCCGTGAACTTCAAGGTTGTGGATATTTCATAAATGTAAATATTCCTTTCCACAGTCGATATGTATATGACACGATGAAGGCTTGTATTTTATTTTGCAAAATCATTGAGATGTCAGCTAGTATAAACTATAAAGTACTGATTGTTATTCAATACATTGAATATCCAATAGAATAAATGAGCATTTTTGTTAAGTATAATTTTGTTGTAATATATTTTGTTTTTTGTATAGATAGCATTAAAGTTTTCATTTCAAATGTAGATCACATAAAAAGAAATTATGGGATGTATAGATTTGTATAAATTAGCTTATCACAGCAGTGAAAATATTCAATTTTAGGACTTATTTATAACAAACATACTCTTCAAAGTAATATACTTGAACAGTACCTACATGTCTATAGTATAGTATAATCAGTGTCGGATTATGAATTACATAACGGAATGAGGCACGTGTTTGAAGCCTCCGAATTTTAGGCCTCAAAAATAGCTTAAATTATATAAAATTTGCTTAGATTTTTACACATTTTTATTATTTTACATGAAATTTTCTGATTTTCTTATGATATGCGAAAACAGGGTTACAAATTTGTTTGCTCCTAGATCCTCTCGTGTGTTCAATTCGCCACTGAGAGTAATATCACATTACGAAAGATTATCGATACAAATTTAATGTTCAACAACACATACGTCAAATTTCTTTTGCTAATTCCGAATCGTAAGGATTTTTAAGTAGGTTGTTTTCTCCGTTAAAGCCTTCAGCTGTCAGAGATATAAGTAAAACTAATCTTAAATAGTACACGCATGTAAAAATAATTATAAGATTATTTCTATACTTACAATTGAAATAAATTAGTCAATACAACAAGGTTATTAGGAATATAAGAAATATTTGATTTAAATTCATTAAAAACGACATATGTAATTTTATATGAGATCGAAGTTCGGATATGATTTAATTTATTTACTACAAAAAGGATTCGTTGTCAGATTTCTTTTAGAACACAAATATTTAGTTATTTGTCCATTAGAAGTGCAAACTTTACTAATTACATACATGTGAAGTGATAGTTCACATTTTATGTTAGTTTTAACAATATAACTAGTGCCAGCATTAATCATGCATATTTGCCCCACTGTAGTGTGATTAGGATTACACAATTGGACATATTCGACTGTTTTGATATTATAATGGCGAATCAGCGGTGGGTAACCGTTGATTATAGAATTGAGTCCATCGAAAAGATGAAGGATACAATGCTTGAAATCAGACATCAAAGTGACTTGCGAAATTTAATCTTTTCCGGATACATTATTAAATATAAAAATGATAAATTTGAATCGTTATGCCAAATTCCCCACTTTTACACCCATATGTAAGTAAATATAATCATAAAACCTTTTCCAACAAACAAAAATAAACATAATTCTTAAAAATACTCATAAAAATGCCGCCTGTGTGGTCGAGTGGTCAACGTCGTTGGCTTTGGTTACGGAGGTCCCGGGTTCGAATCCCGGTACGGACAGTTTTATAAAATGATTTTTAAATCGATTTATGAATTTCTGTTCGAAGGCATGGATGCATGTGATGTCTTGAATTCCCCCCTTCCACCTATCCTATCCTATAAACGAGGCGTATCGAGAGCGATTAGCTAACCACTAGTCCTGTCCTAGCCCTATCCTTCTATTCCTACTCTCTTTAGTAAAAGAGAGGTTGAGCAACTGAGTAACAAGCAGTTCTCGTAGAAACACATCTGTTGAGATAAACTCCATTAGGAGTCCATATGCTCCACATTGGGAGCGGACATGGTTTAAAAAAAAATACTCACCATTCAAATCTGTGGGCATTCCCATGGGCTAATCCCTTTCGCCAGCAATGGCTTTAAACTTAATTATACATTTATTTTTTATACACGATACATTCATTTACTAAGCGTCAGTTCAAGTTCATCCGTGCACTGAACGCCTGAAGATGCCGAAAGGCGAAACCCGGGTCGCTGGTGAAAAAATTTGTGTGAATGTACATAATTTGAACGGCTCAAATTCAAATTTAAGTAAATTCTATTTGAATTTAGTGCTACGCATGCATCAATGGTTTAAGATTGCTGCCCTAGCATATGCATGCAGAGGCTCTATGTCATTCCACTGTACATAAGCCAATGGACCACATATACCAAAGTGAGCTTATGTAGCTCGTATATAATATATACGGCACTCTGCAAACATGCGTAGGCATATACCGGGATTGGCATACCTACCAATAGGGGTGGAAGATTCCAGGGTTGACCCGAAGGCCTCACAACCATGATTCATTGACCACAGGTATGGACAGGATAGCATGTATGTGTAAAACTAATGTCTCGATTGCTTTTCTTGCACAATACTGAACACAGTAGATAGTCGATTTCACACATCTTTAGTTATTGGTGTTAAAAAAAAATGTGCTAACGAATTTACTCCCCATGCTCCTAATCCGAGTTAGAGCTGAACAGGACTGGTATTTTATCATATTTTGTTATTTAATTTATATATCGATTCAATATATGTATTTTTTTGATAATTAATCACTGAACGGCATTGAAATGAAAGCCATAAAGCTTTACCACTAGGCCACAGCGATGGCAATTCTCGAAACATAGCCACCTTTCCACTACTTCACTACTAACTTGGAGTATGAACAAATAACTTTTGGCCAAAGAAGTTGATGGTTAGGAGGATTGGTAAAATTATAATGGTGGAATCAAACGGAGCGAAAAGGCAATGGCAGTTTATTGTTAATAAAACAGTTTTTTTTCTAACCATACAATTGAAAATTAAAATTTTCTCAGCAATAATGCTATAACTTACATTTTGGCAGTTTGAATTTAATATGCAGTAATGATCTACGTCACATTGTCATTGTTTTGGTATATTTAGTTTTTTGATCTGGCAGCATCAAGTTGCTTGTTTTTTAATCTTTTATGTTGGCCTACCTGCAATAAAAACCTATGCACTCTCAAAATAAAGGATGACACAAGGGTTTCTATCAGTTCTACATATGTAAAAGACTTAATAAAGGCCGAAGACGAAAGACTTAAACATATATAATATAATACACAGCAAATATCTTTTTCAACAACATAGCTTTATTTGATTGTCTCAAAACGTCTAAATGTAACATAAATCCATTTTTGGTGGAAGGATTTATTAATCGTTATTAACAATTCAAATACTACACAACAGTAATAGTTTGTGAAAATGACGGTAGGTGGAACTGATAGAACACCCTGATCATACCAATAATGGCATAATATAGCAGAGATTGTACTGTACCTCAGTCAAAGCTAATTTGACATGAATTTGTGAAATTGTATAGGAAAAGCCAACTGGTGTATATGTGCAGTTAACATGCATCCAGATAATCACAGTTTATTCAAAAATTATACATGAATACAGCCACGTATTTGGGTACCGTAGTATTTCGAATAGAAAACATAATTTCCGCTTTGAATGATATAACTTTGAAACTTAACCCTATAATTACTTAAAGATATATAAATTTAGCGTTGTTTATATAAAAATAAATAAAGAATTAAAAAGGGCAGTCAGATTTATATTATATGTCATGCCTGCTCGCGAAATGTATGATACACATATAAATTCATTTTTTTTTAAATTTTATAAATACACACTGATTGTTTTTCTTGTTATGGAGAGTTATATTACAATATACCGAGTTTTACTCTTTTTTTTGCTTGGCGAACTCTTGGCAGGTTGGTTCTAGGACTAAACCGGATAGGAAAAAAGTGAACGGGAAAAAACCGTACGCTGACGAAACCGTACAGGAAAAAAGCGGACAAAAAAAAGCGAACACGGACTTTAGCGGACATCAAAAAACCGTACATAGAAAAATACATATTCTCAGATAAAATACTTCTAATATTTTCACGAGTTTCCGTTTGAATAAATGTTAAATTTTTTGATTTTTAATTTTAAATAACGTAAAAATGTAAGAAGTATTTTATATGGGAACATTTATTTTTCCATGTGCGGTTTTTTCCGAGTTCGCTTTTTTCTATGTACGGTTTTTCCATGTCCGCTTTTAACCGTGTTCGCTTTTTTCCTGTTTCCGGCAGATTTCATAGGTCTTATATATTCTTTGCAGCTGCAATTAGTATCAAAAAATGATTAGTGATGTCTCCTGACACCCTGGTTTGCGGATTATGTAGACTTACAATTCGAAATGGAATCGGTTACTGCACCATCATGTGATGGATAAACGAACGCATCAAATACGTTATAATAAAATCTAATTTTAGTTGATTAAATCAGCAACTATTTATATTAAAATAATAATTGAATGACTGTTTAGAAATAGCATAATATAATGACTATTTTGAGTCTAAATACTACAATTATGGCTTTATTTGAAAGGATGGAACATCTCGTGAAAGACGGTTACGTGACTCAAAACATGACTACCTTAACACGTGAAAACACGTCTCCGGGACTGTTCAGACCAACTACCAAAAGGCTTATTTATAAGACAAAACTAAATTTTGATTTTAGTAAAAATAACTTAGCTATTAGTTTAAATTTTAAATTCAAAATGAGCTTACACAAAATTACTGTCGAATCCACCAGAATTTGAATTCTTACTTTGATTACTATCACCATAATATCTATTGGACCGGAAGTTAAACTAGCAATACGGATAATATTAAAAGCAAACAATATAAAAAAATTGCTTTAATTTGCAAAACATACAGCTTTTTTATTATTCATTTATTTAAACAAAAGGATAGTTAGTGTATACAGGTTAAATTTGTGAGAATTTTTTGTTATTACTTTTCTCAACTCTTATTAAATAATTTCGAAAAATATTAATAAATAATGAAGAATTTTCTTTTCTCTATAGAGCTATTAAATCAAATTTATATTTTTTTCACACGTTACCTGCCAAGATTGTGAGAAGTTTGAATATATTACATGAACAGCAATTAAAATGTACAATATAATAATATATAAGTTGCAAGAAGGGGAACTTAATTAAGACTAAGGAAATTATTCAGATGTGGGGTTTTAAAAAATGTTTTGACACCTCAAGACCTTATAATATATATTTTTTTCACAATTTTATACACATTTAAAAGTCACATTTTTTATAAAACGAAAATTATATGGAATAAATTCTATACCTATAAAATGAGAATAAGGCCTTAAGTACCAATTCATTTTGCGCTATAATATTTCAAAGAAAACAAGTAGATTTTGTAGTAATATTGTATGTATATAATTTTAGCCTCTTATTATTGTCATTATTATACAGTAGTATTATTGAAACAAAGTATTTTTCGTGTATCATTTTTTTAAAAATCCATATTTGCTCATCCAATTCTCCTTACTAGTGGGCCATGGGTTACCATTTTAATTTTAATCAATATCGGCTTCTTAAGTGAAACATATGGTCTCCTTGTGTAGGTATCTGTTTTTTTTACTTAGTTTCTCAACCTCTTTTATTCGAAGATAGTAAGGATATAAAGATAGAGCTAGAGCAGGACTAGTGTTTAACTAGTAACCCTCGTTACGCCACGTTATTTAAGGATTGTAAGAGTGGGAAAGAATTTTAAGATATCACAAAACACCCATGCCTTCGAACAGAAATCGATTGAAAAAATGCTGTTGCTAATGGAGTTCGAATCTGAGAGATCCATTACAGCAACCAAATTAGTTAACCACTGCGCTATTTACTCGGCATAAATCCCATGGGCCTAACAAACCAATAAAAATAAGAAATCATGCTAAAAAGCGGTAGAAATAGTTTCCTAAAAATATGCAAATTATAGTGATTAATCCTAATATATGTTTCACGAAACGTTATTAGTAGTAAATTCAACTCAATATTAATCATAAAAAAATACCAGCTTTGATGTCAGTGACTCTCAAAGTGTACATATATATAATATATAGCAATGTCTAATTTATTAATTAACCAACAATACTAACAAGCTCCTCCTTTAGTCAGAAAAACAGCGAGTCGTTGGTAATTACGCAAGCCGTTTCATCTGTTCCCTACTAAATTATGCATTTTTAATGCAACTGAGGTATTATTACCAACTAGTGTTCGTAGTGTGCTTTTTTACAAACGATATAATATTTTCTACGCACATTTGTACACGTTGTAGCTTTGTGGCGTGGCGAAGTAATTTTGGTCAAAAATAATATTAGTATGTAAATTCAATGAAAAAATAATTATTTATATCGACGGCGATATTGTTTGTTTTTGCAGTATTTGAAGAATAATGATCAGTTAAATAACGTATTCAAAAGATTGGTTATAATAAATATCTTGAATTGTCTACATTTCCATGAAATTCTCTATAAAATGGTTTGATAATTGAGGATCTCAGTTTCAAAACCTACCTAAAGACCATTTTTGATTTGTTTCAAATTTTGATGCCAAATTGTTTTCTATTTCAATATCTAGACATTAAATGAATTTTCAATTTCAAACCACTCTGAATACAAAGAAAACGCATTTTAAAAAACGTGTTTAGTCTCGAAACCCACTCAAATCCAAAAACCCCACAGCAGTTTTTTGTACTATGCCAACAATTTTGGTTTTTGAATTTAGGTTGGTTTTGAAACTAAAGCGCTCAATTATGAATATTCATTTTTTGAGGTATCAGAGACATAAATTGTTTGTTATTCTATGATTCATAAGGTTATTCGGAAATTAATTTCGTTTTTTTTTTATGAAAATGATTTTAAATGAAATGATTTTCTTATAATGTATACATATTTTATTGAATTATATATTGTCCATTTTGTTCCAACGCCAGTATGCTAATGTAGAAGGCTTTAACAGTGCTTAACAGTATTACTTTGGATGTCGACATAATACTCATGGGTGTGAGTGAGTTCAGGTGAATCGTGTTTTTTTATGTATTAAAAAGTAGACTTTGTCGAAGATTACTCAGTATGCAGAAGTTTTTTTTTTCAGTACTACGATAAAAATCTTTATTTAAATTGCGAAAGCAATACATTTATTTTTTGTAATTATTTTGTAATGTATATACATATAAATAAAATAATAATTATTTCAAATATTGTTTTAATCTTAAAAAATCACTTTATAAATGTGTACAAATATTAACTGCGTGACTGGCTGACGAATATATTGACTGTATGAAAAATTACTTACTTGTCAACGGAATAGCTTTAAGCAATAAAAAATACGACCGTAAAAAAAATCGCCATTTTTTCTCTTCGCTAATGAAAAACGGAGGTCCGAATTAATTATAAAAAAGTAACCGTGCGCGGTGCATACTAATCATTATTCCAGTCTGGTTTAAACAATACGGCTCCGCCCCCGCTAGCTTGAGAACCAATGGCATCATGGGAAAACAATCGCTGTACAATAATATTTATATTTTATCACTAAATTTATCACACATGAGAGAAAATATAAATAAATATGTCCGTTTGAGCAACCAGATTTATTTAAACAACATTCCGCTACGGGTAAAAACAATACTTTTATTTGTTTTTAAAAAAGGTAGTTGATAGACATATTCTGGTAAATTACTGCTATATAATGTATGTATTTATATTCGTAATTTCTAAAAAAGTTGTCTTAAGAGTCCGAATTGGCGCCACTAACAAAGTAACAAAGTCAGGAAAAAAAATTAAACCGAATTAAGAATCGGAGTCAGTTTTAGTTTAAGTTTGGAGTCGAGAGTCGTTATGTTTTTGAAAAATTTCACAGCTATGCTAGAAAATTATTCGTAGTACATCAGAATGCGGGAGGATTTTAATTAAAACAAACTGAAACATGCAAAAAAGCCGACATAAAAAATATTATTTGGCAAAACTACTATACGGAGATACTTAGTCAGTACAGCCAAATAACAGTTATTAAATCGAGTCGTTCAAACCGGCTGTGAAGCTTTTAAAAAATTATTGACACCAACTATGATTTTAAAAACATTATTACAATGAATAACATAATATATTATAAGAGTAAAGTCGTGGTCGGGTTCCGCCTTAATCCCTTTTCATTGCCATGTGTTTAAATAATGTATCCCTAAAAGAATATTTCCATTTAGATTTAGGTAAATATATCTTATATATCAATATATCCGTCTTCGATATTATCATCTCTCTTCATTAATTGCAGCCAATCATAAAAGGGGACAAATAATCAACAGACAACTAGTCATTTTACACTGATTTACTATTTTAAATCTTATTTCAAAAATTAATCGATTGAGTATTGGGTAGTTATATATGCTTTACATTGGGAGGCAATAAATACATTTCAATTCATGTGTGTTTTGCTAACTATACTATATTGAAATGTGAGAGTGAATAATAAAATATGAATCCATTTAAATTTCTTAATTTTTATGTAATGTCAACAATCTTTTGTACATTTTCTCATATAGTTTCATATAGGGTCTCCAATCTCGAGATCCCGTTCAGTTTTGTGATCGAAGAAATTTGCACGAGAGCTAAAAATAAAAGGTCCTAATTTTTTTCATTCTGGCAATTCCGTAACTTTCTGGGTTTTTGAAATTGGAAATCCTGGTAGAGCTAAAAAATAAAAGAAAAAAAGTATTTAAAGATATCCGTAAATTCCCGGGATTTCAAAATCGCCGAGAATTATTTTTTTCAATCTCGAATTCCGATTTTATGGTGAATGTTCAATCCTGGGATCCCGGAATTAGAAAAACTGTCAATCCCGAAATTACGGGATTACAAAAAGGGTCTGGGATTGGATGCCCTAGTTTCATAGTCTATTTAATTTTCTTAACGTTTATATTTGAATGTTCAATGAGGATTCTCATCTACATACAAGTAAAATCAAATATAGATGACGAGACAGTTGTGTGCCCACGAAAGAACGACTGCTGACAAGTGAATGTCGTTTTGATGTTACGTGTCAGACTGTCAGTAGATGTGAATTGTCTTTAACAAACAAAAACTATCCATCTGTATAGGTACTACATACAATTCAACATTGTGGATTTCCTAAGAATTACTTTTTACTATATTACAATAAATAACAAAGGGAGAAATATAATACGCACTGCGTATTGTAAATGGTTGTTTTTATTAATATTGCCAATTATGGAATGAGATGCCCATTTTGAAAAGGGCTATCCATAATAATAAATGGTTGCACTTAAAATATTTTCTCGATGGTCATTTATTTCAAAATATTTACTTTTATGAGAGCCTCCGTCTTCTTTGAGTAATCTATATATGGTTAAAAATGTATTTACACAATATTTAACCAAGAAAGTGAAGAATTATTTATGAATGTTATGTTTTAATGAGTAAAAAAGGAGCATTCATTTCATATGTAATTGACGGCATCTCATCAAAATTGACAACCACTTAAACAAGCCATAAATAAATATACATGTTTTTGTGCAAAAATTAACTTTTGCAGTTTGGAAGACAGCTTTTAAAATAATATAAAACGGTTACAAGTACAAAAAGTCTGCGCCATAGCCGAGTAGTCAATTCTATAAGGCTTTTTCCCTACTCGGTTGCGTGGTTCTTCGCACGGAAGTTTTCATAAATTGATTTTCGATTTTTAATATAATATCAATTTGAACTTGTCTTCCCTTCAAATCAATCCTAAGTTATTCTGAAAGGAAAGCGTAAGCAGAGCGATTAACTAACAACTAGTAACCACTACTATATTTTTAAAACACCATGATTAAAAGCCCATACACTTCACGTTGGAGTGGAGATAGTTTCTAAAAATGCTATTTAATGAATTGGAAAAACATGACAGCTAGTTTTTATATAACACTAGTATTCTTATATTTAAATAATCGTCTTCATCAAATAAAAAATAAAGTGTTGCCTCTATGAAATAAAGAATGGAATTAAAAAAATCTTTTCAAGAAAATAAAAAAAAGTATATTGGACAGACAACTGTGATAAAACAACTATTTTACAAAACTTATTTTATTCTTAATGTTCTCAGTATTTAATTAAACACAAATATTTAAAAGACTTTTAAAATATAATTATCAAATTACGCCTGGCGATAGAAGTAAGCATTCGTTAGCTCATACATATAGCTACTTATATAAAAATATATGAGAAGAACGAAACGTCAAAAGGATGTATGTTTCCCGCGCATTTTCTTGTATTCTAACTAAAGGAAACACTGCCACCTGTTGCATACAACTTCAGACAGTATTTTCCGTTCCATTCGAACAATTTGAATGTTTTGAAACAAAATCACAACTTGCGTTTTGTTTGAATAAGGGCATACAAGACCATTTTTTCAAATTTTCAAAACCACATATTATTGACCTCGTATTGTTTATATTGGTGTACGTATTGTAATGCAAATGTAACGATGTACATGGTTACAATTAGCATATAGAGAACGTTTGATATATTTAAATATAAATTATCTGATAACGAACGCAATCTAAAGCTTTCAAGACTTTCATTTATCTGATTTGAATGAGGTGGAAACTTTTCGGTGGTCTACCTAAGTAATATTTAATATTATTTATATAAAAAGAAAAAAGGTTTTACATAATTGATTAATTCTTCGAAAAGCCGCCTAGAAAAATACTTAAGCAATTTAAATAATTCAAAATATAGTAATAATATTGGTCAACTATAATATTCATTACATATCTGTCAGTTTAAAAAATTAAAAACACCGCAGAATTAGTTAAGCTGGTATGAAAGTCGAAACAGCGTTAGGTGACCCACGAAAAAATAACTTATGACTAAGATTTCAATCTCTTATTTTTTTTTTTTTTTTTATATCGAAGTTTTATAAAGAATGTCGATTTTTAACGTAACTGAATATTATTAAGTAATGTTTTTTTTATATAAAAAAATGATCTTTATGACAAAATTTTGTTCTTTAACGATAATGTAAATAGCTACAATTTTAAATTGATAAATAATTTATAATAAGAGCCAAGATATTTTTGGTGCTCAATGTTTAGGAATGGACACTGAAGTTGCACGATAAATATTTTTTTTTATTACTACTTGTATTGTTGCTTTCTTGGAGACCCAACAGTATAAAGTACGAATTATGACTGTTTAAACTCAATTTTAGACGAAAATATTGTCTAAAAAGTAGTATATTCTTTGGGCGACGTTTTCAAACATATACGAGATACCTGCTCTTTCTATTGCTGCTTTTGTTTCAGCTGCACGCCATTTTTAAACCAGAGCATTGACTTTTGTTTCAATATAAGCCCGTGCTTTTGATAGTTAATGTAGGTATAAGTGCCTGGATTTTTGTGGAAAAACGTAGTTTTTGGATCGGGTATGCCAACTGCGGCTTTATAGCAGGGGTACTCACGGTAGCTACCCTTTTGGGGCACGCACAGCGCCTCGCCTCGACTACTCGTGCTCATGTTGTTCATCCCACACCACTTCTGGCGGGGGTGACACGCCTTGGGGCACTATCGTCGGTACATTTCAACTAATTGACTATTCCACCCAATTGGCTATGGTTTTCGTTAAAATTGTTAACTTGACCATACTCACGCTGTACACGCTATTGATTAAAGAATGTATTGAATACATGGGTATATGAGACTTTCATAATTCGGTGAAACAACGTAACTATTAATGGAAAAAATGTTATTAATTCAAGATTGATAAGATTCTTAAGCGAAAACTACTTTTCACTCTTTTTTACTAGATAGATTTTAAGAACTTAAGAGTCAGACACTATGAATTTAAAAGAAAATTTACGAAATGATGACCATCAAGAGGACGGCATTATAAAGATTGTTTAATTGTTTAAAATACTTTTTCGATTTTCACTCATGGCAAGCATTACGTGATAATGC
>CM062829.1:3086492-3330996 GCA_031772345.1 Himalopsyche anomala
GGAGCATAATAAGGATTGTGACATCTTTGACAGTTTCTTAGAGACCTTATTTGGTTTTAAAATTTGCGATTTTTGTAGTCGGAGAGTTGGAGCGAGGTGAGGCCCCTGCTTCAGTCTCTCTCAAGCTGGCACGGTGGAGACGTAGGGTCTCTTGATGTCTGGGCCTTTGTACCAGGCACGCAGGTAATCGTTGTACTGGCATTTTTCTAAGCCTGGATTATACGCAGGCATTTGTTTTCGCCTCTGTAGGAGAAGGGAGTTTGCTGTCAGGATGTCAACGACCAGATAGGGGAGGCGTATAACATGGTCGGCTTAATGACCATATTGTATAATGCTTTTTTATTTGCCATGCTAACGTAGCTTCTGGCGTTGAAAATTGGGTACAACGCACCGATTGCATCGTGTGCTTTGCGTCTAGCTTCTGCAAATATGAGTAGACCAAGTGAGGGATACAGTCAAGTATACCCGAGGTTATTTAACTGCTGGACTGAATGCGCAAGGAATACACAGACGGTGATTTTTCTTTAAAATTTTTGTTGGCTCGTTTCGTGTGAAGAGGATGCTCTGTTTTTGCGCCGTTTACTTTAAGCCTCCAGCGGACAAAAGAAGTCAGTCAGCTGGGCCGTACAGCCTCAAGGCGGACGTAACGCTAGTCTCGATCTTGTGGGTGGATGTGATTGCTGTGTCATCTGCGTATAAAGCGACGGAGCAGTTGTCGTAGGGTGCGGGGAGATCATAGATAAAATGGTTAAATAGCCTAGGTCCCAGGAGGCTACCTGAGGTACCCCAGAGAGGCTGTGCGGATGAGAAGATTTTTCTTTCTTTACCGTGCGTTGAGAGTGCGGTCTTTCAAGTAATTTTGAATGATCTTTGCAATGTAGGTGGAGTGTTGGTTGCAACGAGCTTGTGGACAAGACCGTCGTGCCATACGTGTCGAATGCCTTTTCCAGGTGCGGCAGTACCATTCCGGTGGTTCTGCTCTGTAAAGTCTTCGGTGAATTGACCGTGATAGGGATAGCTGAGGGTGGTTGAGAGTCCTTCCTGAACCCGTATTGAGATTTGGGAGGATAGGGTTATGGGTGGGAAGAAAGCGTTCAAGTATCATTTCTCGAGTGAGTTTACTGAGGCAATCGAGTAGACTGATCGGTCTGTAGTTGACAGTAGTGAGTGGTCTTTTTTTGGTTTTGGAAATTCGCGGACGAACGACGTGAGCCGTTTTCCACGTTACTGGAAAAAATAGCCTCACGTGATAATGACTTTGCGGATGTGGAAATTTTGGCTTTAAAATTGAGTCCATTTTGTGGATCGTGGGAAGTTGGATTTGGTCGGGGTCGGTTTGTTCGGGGTGTCGTTGGGGTCATGGGACGGTTGGGTTTAGGATGGTTCGTTTGGTGTCTGTGAGGGTTGCTTCAGGGGGTAGGAAGGAAAAGTCTGGTGGGATTTGGGTTTGCTGTTGTCGATTGGGGGGGGGTGGATCTGCCTTGGTGGGTGGGGGAATGGAGGGAAAAGTTAAGGTCTGAGGTAGGGTATTAATGGTTCTCGTGATTAAGGTTGGGTAAGGGTCTTCGGCGACCAAGGAAAGTAGGTGGCTGTGTGTTGTGTGAGGTGTTGAGTGTTCGGAAAGAGCGGAGTGTTCTGGTACTGGGGGGGAAGGAAAGTTTGGAAGTGTGGGGTGGTGTGTATGGGTTCGTAAAGGTGTTGTGCGAGGTTGTCTGTCAGGTTGGGGGAAAGTGTTTGCGGTTTGGTGTAGGGTGAGGGGATACAGAAGGGGAAAGTGGGAGGGTGGTTTTGTTTAGGTGGTCGGGAGGAATGAGGGTTTTCGGTTTTAGGGGGTTTTCGTTGGGTTCGTGGTTGAGGTTTGGGTCTTCGGTTTGGTATGTGTTGTTTGAGTGGCTTAGTGGTGGTGGGGAAGTCGGTTGGTAGTTTGGGGTGGGGATGTGAAAAGTTGTGTCTCGTTTTGAGTTGTTGTTGTTGTGGGTCATGGGTGTGTTTGTGCTTCTCGTTGGGGAATTTTGAGTTTTGGTCGGTGTTAAGGGTTGAAAAGGGGGGGGGGGTCTAGTGTGCTAGAGGCGGTTGGGTGTGGCGTGGAAAGGGAAAGTGGTTGGGGGATCGTTGTTCGTTTTTTAAAAATGGCATTGTTAATGTTGTCCCTTCCGGGGGCTTTTTTGACTACGAGTGTTTTGATGAGTTTTTCGATCTCTACCGGTTCTACGATTTTTACATCATCCGGGTTGATGTTTTGCGCAGCAAGTGATTCTATTGATTTTTGAACAATCGCTTTCGTAGCGATGTCCGTGTCCGACTGAATTTCAAAATTTTTAACGAATGCATCGGCGAGTGCATTGGCTTTTTCGAGATCGGAATAAACAAACTTATCGCTGGTTGGGTCAGGTCTGATTGGCTTGATAACAGATGAAGACGTTTTTATGCGTCTCGCGAGGGCCCAGAGTGAATTTCTGGGGTCGTCGGTGTATATCCGACAACTTGTGAGGGTGTCCTCCCAGAGGGCACTTTTGTGGCTTTTGACCATGGATTTTATTTTAGCCGTGAGAGAGTTAATCTCACGTTTGACAAAGTGATCTTCGCGGTTTGTTTTATTCCATTCTTTGCGCAGTCTATTACGCTTAAGAATGAGTTCGCGAGTTTCGTCCGTGAGTTCGGCTCGCGAGTTCGATGGCTTTACTTTAGGGACGTAGCGACGACGGGCCGTTAGAATTGTTTCAGTCAGCTCAGCTGCTGCTGAATCAATCTCTGCCTCCGTTTGCAGAGTTTTCGATGTGAGTTGAATATTTTGCGTAATAAACTTTTTAAAGAGTTTCCACTTCGCTTTCGCGTAATCAAACTGCGGAGTTCGATCTTTTTCGTACGCGCCTCCTATCTCAAAATAGACAGGGAGGTGGTCCGACTGGAGTGCGTTTATTACTCTCGGTTTGCCGACGGTTGGAGAGTTTTGAGCGATCACTAAATCAATGAAAGATGGGCGAGTTTTTCCTTGAATGCGAGTCGGTTCATCCGTGTGGAGAATCGCAAAATCCGATTTCTCGGAGAGCTTGAGAAGTGAGTTACCGCGGGAATTTGCTTTAAAGCAATTCCATACACTGTGGTGAGCGTTAAGATCGCCAGCTAAGACGACCGAGTTTCTGAGCTTGAGCAGCTGATCAAGTTCAGAGGCAAGGATTTTTTCCTTTGCCTTACCGTACAACGAAACTATAGCGTGCGGTCTACCATTGATTTCTACTTCTATAGCTGTGGATTCAAATCCGTTTAAAGGGGACGTTGGGAGGTGCGCGTGTTTTAGATCGCGATGTACTAATATCATGACAACCAACACGCTCGATTTTCGTCCATAAATTTAAGCTGTTCCTCTCAAATTCCCAATCATTTTCAACACTCGTATTTCAGAAGTAAGTAAAATAGTCTCAATCGAGTCTACGGTAAATTGCATATTGTTACATATTGTAAGTGTATTGAGTAAAAATCGGTTGCTCATTGTAGTGTATGTCATTGTATAGGAATGGTAAAAAAATCACTACTTCTCCTGAACACCGAGAATTGCTTTGAGATTAAGCGAGCCTCTTGTTAGCGTATTGCTAGCCCACTGCTGATGCAATATGATTATTAAAAGCCCTAAAAGGGATAGCAATTTTATGGATAAGTATTCACGTTTTTTCTAGTTTGCATGGTCGTAATATGTAGTAATAGTCGATGAGTCGATTTCCAAGACTTTGTTGTCAGCCCCAGTCGATCAAAAGATAATGAACTGATGATAATGGGAATGGAGCGCCTGCACTGCGGTATATATAAAACTATATTGTAGAAATTTCAACGCTGTCGAAATGTCGTTATGTATGAAACTGGATTTAACAGCCGCCTACTCCACTGGTACACCACCGAGCCGTGTTCCGCCGCCCATGTTCCGTAGGGGGTTTGAGGCATTTAGAGGGTAGGCGGCAAAACTATGCCAGCGGCGCGCGTTAGGGGGGCGAATCGTTACCCTATGTGCGCCACTGCCACCCCGACGTACCTAACCACGCAGCCTACCCCGATTACCGGGTGTTTGTGAAATTGATATGCGAGTTAATCTCACGTGATATTAGTATGATTAATTATTCAAATTTAGACTTTTAATTATGATCTTTCTTATACTATATTTCAATTAAATTATGTGTTGATTTAATTGAAATATACAACACTTTTGCGTTGGAATTGATTATATGTCCACTTTTTTTATTTTAATCAACATATAAAGATTAATTATTCATTTACATATTCAAAAATTGTCCGTTCTCAATGTACAGTTACATAGATTCCTCAAACGAAAGTTTTTAACGAGAATTAGCATTTATTCAGTCGCAAAACTTCATTATTCAAGTGACGGTCGAGAGAATAAAAATGTGATGAAGAGACGACTAGAAGAAAAAAATCACACTTAAAAATTTCATTCCTATATTTGAGAACATATTAATCAATTAAACAAATCAAAATAATGTTTATTAGATATCCAATCCCGAAGCTGGTGTAATTAATATTTGTATGTTATCTTCATTTTTGTAATAAATATAGTTTTATTTTATTTTATAGTTTAACCGTTTGAATACCGCGCAAATAAATCATTAATATATCCCAGAGATACTCCGTGTTTTTGAGAAAAATAATTTTGCCTAATATACACTCGAATTCGATATTTTAAAAACCTATATTGACTCAGTATCGATAGCACTACACATATTCATCAAAATATTGCTTATATTCTATTAGAATACTAAGTAAGTTGTTTTAAATGTCTTGGACATCCGTGTTCGCTTGCATATGTTCCGGACACCTGTGTCCGCTTGGTATTCAAGTGGTTATATCAACTTACAATTTTTTTATGAAATACTTTTATCTTCATACGCTTGCCATATACAATCCTGAAAATGGGTAGAAGGGAAAGTGATTAGCTAACAGGATAGATACACATTACAAATAATTCTTCTTAAACGCATTTTTTTGATATTCTCCAAATTCATTAGTATAATAATAATATTAACTATTGTGATATAGTAGTTTTTTTAGTAAATATTATATATTACAGTAAATATATTTGAATGTTAAAGGTTTTAAAAGTCTGAAGAAGCATATATTCCTTATTCACCAATAATGAAAAAACTATCGACACTAAATTCATTTTTTTGGAAAACTTTTCCGTTATAAAGCACCATTTGTATACAACTAAGTAAAATCGCCAACGAATATATTCAGTATATAATATATGTCTAAACAAATTTTCCGATACGAAATTCATCGAAAATTTCAAGAACACCGTGTAGTGTGGGTTAGGCTATACTCGACACATAAGGTAGATAACGATAAAGCCTATGTAACGTAGAACCCCCCTCACCCTCCCAGCACCCCTTATATACCACATACGTACATAAGTAAACACGACTAACATGACGCATTTACCCTTATCGGAGTGGATGAGCATGGCAGCTGTAACCAGAAAAAAAATCGGCCGGTATTCAAAAAAAGAACAAAAGAAAACGCGCCAAATTTCTGCAGAGAAGGACTGAATCAAAGAGATACAAACGCGTTGAACAAAAGTTTCCCAACAGTAACAAAGGCTACTCGACCCAAAAAGTTTTAGCACCTTCGGTTTTAATTCAATTTATACTCCGAAAACCTTGGGTTCCAATAATAAAAAATAAAATTAATTTTAGTGCTAATGAGATATGAATTAAATAAAAGAAAACAATCATGAATTTTCTTACCCTGAACACTTTAATACGAACTATTATTAATATTACTTTATACCCCAAATAATCACAATAATACTAAATATGACATTAATTTTATTGTATTTTTGTGAATGCATTATTTAATTTAATACCATATTTTTAAAAATAAAAGTAAACTTCCAATTATAATAATGAAAATATGACAGCTTAAGCATAGATAATAATCATAAAGATTTAAAAATAGTCTCGGGAAAAGCAGCACTTACAAACATTATTTTCCGGTATACCTACCTAACTTCATAACGGTAGTGATGTGTTAAACTTATTTACGTGACACTAACTGAATAATCGATACTGTCGATAATCGATTGTGAGCACTCAAATGATACGCTTATAAAAAAGGGGTATAAACATAACAAGGGGTTGAAAGTTGTACTCTTCTCGTAAAACTCACAACAATATATTATTTGCTAGCGTCGTGTCGTTAACACGCCAACAATTTAACAGCGTGATTATTTAAATTGATTTTAAAATGCATGTGATTTCATTCACTCAATAATATCTGACTTTGTATTTGTTTCTAGCATAAAACCACATTATTTTTCAATTTAATACTCGATTCTGTAGTTACTTATCTTTATTTTCATTTGTTTCGACTACGATTTTTTTTTCACATTTTGACGCTCAATACCGACCAGTTCAAGAATTTGCAATCCAATGTGACGTTCATGGCAGTAATTATCTTTTTGTATTTAAATGATTATTTTCACTGAGACATAACAAAAGTGCTATTGAAACAATTCACTTAAACTTCTCATCAAAACTGATTAAACTAAATAATGAGACTGTGACAATTTCACTATGTTTTAAGCTTAATAAAAACATTATTTTTTGTATTATTATCATTTGAAGATAATTATTCGCTAAAAAATGAGTAATATAATAGATGTTCATAAAATGTGCGCATTATTGTAGTATGTTCATATAAATTCGTAAAAATGCGAGTGTTTCATAAAAAATCTTGCTAGTTTACTTGATATTGTTAAGGTAGACAGTAAATTTATGAAATAAAATATCTCAGAAAATGTGCACGTCTCTAATTATTTTCAAATTTCGAATTCAGTGACAGCTACATTGTTAATATAGAACGTAATAAAACAAACGAATGCTACTCTTTCGATTGTTCGCTGAAATTTTTCCTTTGAGATGTTGCCAGTCGTTCAATGTACAATAGCATAAACAAGTGGAGACTGGAGATATTATGTTAGGTATTTTTCAAACCGATAATTTTGAATAGGTTGGTAATAATAGCAAAGTTCCATCTAGTGACTTGAGTCGGCATAACATTACTTAGCAATTCAAGGTTGACATTTAAGATTGCAACACGCAACGCGCAGATTTGTGCTGATTCTATCGATAGTCAACCAAAACTAGAGCTCTATCCGCGAATAGTGAGGCTAGCAGGTATTATTTTTGTTTACTTCATCTACGCTCCCATATTTTTAAACATTGACTTTCAATGTTTTTTAACTTAATGAAATGTAAATTAGTTTTTTTAGAGCATATAGAATAAGGCTTTTAAATACTTAATAGTGATCTATAAACTACATTTAAACGATTTTACATGATAGTGTGTGTATTGGGAAGAATATAAATCAGTTGAAAATCAATTTATATCATTTCAAAGATTATTATTTTACAACTGTGCCTGAAATAAAAACATATTTTGCAGTAAACATAATAGTAATATCAATATCATGAATTTAGTTTGAGTTTGTGATGATTGAACTTTTCTTTTGGTATTTTAAAATCATGCTGGTATGTTGATAGTTTTGCACTAAAAGGTAACTTTATTCAAAGCCAATCCAACACAGAAAAGTGCCACTATTAATTTGAATTCCACAAAGAAAACTATTGTACCACTTTATATACACAATAATATTTTAAAACAAAAACATTCCCTTGATTTATCCGGACGGAGTTATTTGAACATCATTTTTATGGATATACAGTTATTATTTATCTACAACTTCCTAATCACTCATCACCGATAAACGACATTTTTGGTCAGGCTGACTACAAGACGTCTGAAAACGTCATTTTGAAGGGTTTGAATGTGCATCATTTTGAGGCGTCAATATTGTAATAATATAATTGATTTATTTATATATACAACAACTTTGTAAGTAAATAAAAGTCTTCGTGAGCTTATTATGTGTCTTATTTTTCAGTTGACTTGTAGATACGCTAGCCCAAGAAGCACAAGTGCCAACAATTTCAGGCGACTCAAGTTCATTTATTATAGTAATCGATTACTCATCAATCACTTCTTGTAAATGCAACTTGACAGTTGATCGTGTTTGGTCCGAGACGATGCACTTCCACGACAATTATCGGCACCATTTTTTTTTTATCAAATTACCCTGCAAACTACACATTGTTACAACTTATAAAGCTGGTACCGAGGGCAAAATAGTTACTTGTTATCGTCATATTTGGTAAGAATATGAATATTTTAAGTTATTTGAATAACAATTTCTAGAACGCACTCCATAATTTTGTAAAATGATCAGGACAGTGTCGATTAGCAAGGAAAATACTATAATTTGTTAAATAACTAACGAAGTAATAATTTAAAAGTATAATGTCTTACAAAAAGAATGACAGTTCCAACTATTGGTTTGTATTAGGGTATCTAACCCCGGAGCCTTTTTGTGACTCGGGATTTCGGGATTGATTAATTTTCAATTCCGGGATTCCGGGATTGGGCACCCAACGTGAAATCGTGTTTAATTTGAGAAAATTATGGTGACTCGTTTTTTTTCTTTTAAGTTCACCGAAGAATTTGAAAATCTCAAATCCTTATACTTTTTCCCCAAAATATCAACGTGACTCGGTTTTTTTTCAGCTCTTCCAAATCCAAAATTCTATAAATAATCGGTATTTACTAAAAAATTCTGAATCCCGGATTCCCTGAATCGCGACCATATCGATCCCGGGATTTTGGGATCGTAAAATTGGACGGGTTCCCGGGATTGGAGACCCTAGTTTAAATGTTAATTAGGGAGTGGGTTGATATTGTGACATATTCGAATTCTACAAAACAATCATTCACTTTGTTTATATAAACAATCATTCAATTAGAATTCATAAAACCTCTCTTTCAAAATCACTACAAAAAACAAATGGAGTGCAGAGTTAAAAAAACAGTACAGCAATCGAATAGATTTTCATTCCAGTAGTGTGATTATCCCACTGCAAATTCAAAATATATGCTGATTTTCTGACCGCATGTATCAGGGTTACATAATTCTTGCAGCGGCCGAGGAGTTTGCCTGTTTGCAAGGCCAACTTAACGAATATAATGTGCGTTTCTGACATTTAGTCAGTATATTATTACGCGCACGTCGACTATTTGTGGTTGGTAACCATTATACTAAAAACATTGAGTGCTTCTCAATAATATGCAGTTTTCATGCATTTATAACTAGCACTTGATTTATCTGCTAGAACAGCGAAGGAGGTGAAATGAATTCACTATTATATTCACCAAAACAGGGTTTCCCAAACTTTTTCTGCAACGGAACACTTTGCAAATCTGTAAATTTTAACGGAACACTTCACATATTTTTTTAGACTGGGTAATTCATCGTTGTATAAAAATAAAACAAAAAGTTAATAAAACACATTTCGTTTTCGAAAAATATTGAAAAAGTGTTTTTTAAGTAATGTGGGTGTTCGCGGAACACCTATTGAGGTTCCGTGGAACACCAGTGTTTCGCGAAACATAGTTTGGGAAACCCTGCACTAAGCACTAATACTTTAACTTCTGACTCATCGGATTTAAAACAATTCTCATGTATATATATATATATTTTACCATGTCTGCTCCCAATGTGGAGCATATGGACTCCTCATAGAGTATATCTCAACAGATGTGTTTCTACGAGAACTGCTTGTTACTCAGTTGCTCAACCTCTCTTTTTCCAAAGAAAGTAGGAATAGAAAGGTAGGGCTAGGACAAGACTAGTAGTTAGCTAATCGCTCTCAATACGCCCCGTTCATAAGATAGGATAGGTGGGAGGAGGGAATTCAAGACATTACATACATCCATGCCTTCGAACAGAATTTCATAAATCAATTTATAAAACTGTCCGTACCGGGATTCGAACCCGGGACCTCCGTAGCCGAAGGCAACGACGTTGACCACTCGACCACACGGGCGGTTTTAAATCATCGAATTTCTCATATTATCGAATATTTTTTTGTTACATCATTTTATACAAATTCCGCACATTCGTAATTAAACGATGAATCTTTTTTATTGAACAAATCTAAAAATGCGAAATTTATGTGTTACAATTTAACATATCAACTGTGGAAAAGAAAGAGGACGTAACCCACACATTTTTTTACAAGATACACAAAAAAGAATGGACACTAGGGTATACAATCCCGGGATTATGACAGTACTAAAAAAGGTGTCGCGCCGTTCATTTGTAGAAATCCCTAAATTCCTGGGATTCTGAATTCGAAAATTCTGGGAAGAGCTAAACAAAAAAGCTCTCGCGCTGGTAATTTAGAGGAATCTGGTTTCTGGGTTTTTTGAAATCGACATGAAAAATCCCTGGATTTCAAAATCGCCGACTTTTCTCAATCCCAAATCCCAATTTATACACGAATTTATGTTGAATGTTAAATCCTGGGATCCCGGCATTGAATTTTTTTCAGAAATCCCGGGATCACAAAAAGGGTCCGGGATTGGATGCCCTAGCTTAGGTGAATAATATTTTTTATGTATTAAAATTTTGTTGAAACTTATTGAGTTGGCTTCTTTGTCAATTTGTAATGATTTAATTTGTTTTCTGTTTTTTTTTAATTATGTAAATATTCTTTTTTACATTTCAAAAGCATAATAAATAAATATCACATTTAGTTGTATATTGTGAAGACACTGTTCTTCAATATAAACTATTTTTAATAATAATAATACAACATCAATAATATCGACGCACCTTGTGCCAAAGTGCATTAGCAAGCTGCATGAATCGTAAAATAGTTTCAACTTAAGTATAATAGTTGCATTCAATAGTAACTAGAAGGTTCCGTGACTTATTTGGTTAAGCATCCAACAACCATTCCTCTACAGATTTATTGAGTCAATTGAAGCCATTGCAACAGTGATATTAATTAAAATATTTAAGCATTATTAAATAACATAGATATAATGAAAAACTATTCCCTCGGATAGTAAGTTTAAATAAAACCACGACCTGACTGAACGCAGTACAGTTGAACTCCCAATTACACTACCCCGAATTATGCGCAGGATTGAAATATTCGCTACAAATCCCCCAATTGTACGGTCGTATTCCATTGTCGTTATTAAGAGATGGTCGTATGTGCCGCGCATACAGTGCAATGCTGGCTAGCGTCTATGTATTCTACACGTGTTAGGTTATACACGCATAGCTGGTCGACTGTCTGTGTGCAGGATATTTACTACTACAAAAACTAAATATTTCGTTCATATATTTTTTTGCAAAACTAAGGGAAATCTTAGTTTTGTGTTTTCCGCGGAAAAAAACCAAATCCATAATTTTGTATGAGATACACACCCCCAATTACACGGTCCCGACTATAATGTAAATGGGGGTTAAACTAAATTATTTTATTTTATATTTTAATTATAAATTCAAAAATAAATACATGGATTAGTTTTACCAAGGTCACGAAAGCTTGTTATATTATCAAACCTTCTAATTTACAGTACAGTGAAACTTCCATTTACGCGAAAAATAGGACCGCGTGATTGGGGGAGTGAACCTCATCAAAATTAAGGGTTACATTTTTTTAAGAAAAATGCAAAACTGCCAAAACTAAAAATATATGGACAAAATATTTAGTTACCTATAATTTAGAATTTCGACTGAAGGTGCTTGATGGAAATTTAATGTTAAATTTGAATTATTTTATTCTGTACACTTCCGTAAATTTTGTCGATAACGACCCGGGTTTCGGCTTTCGGCATCTTCTGGTTTTATCCAGTGCACGAATGCACTCGAAGTGAAGATGCCGAAAGGCGAAACCCGGGATAATAATTTAAATTTAGTTAGCTAGTGGTAAAAAACATGGCGCTCGCTAATGTTTGACTGTATGTACCACACAGACAGCCGCCCAGCTGTGTGTGTATAGCTTGGCACGTGCCAAATACACAGACGCTTGCCAACGTTTGACTGTATGCACCAACCACACAGCAGCAACGAAATAGAGTGCAACCGTGCAATTGGGCGATTTGCGGCGAATATTTCTGTTCGGCGCGTAATTCGAGGCAGCGTAAATGGGAGTTCCTCTGTAATCCAGGAAATGTTGCAGTGCCAGGTTTCAAAATTGTGCATGCTAAAATACAGATTATTTATGAAATTAATATAGAGCCATCCCTGCCAAATTTACTTCGTGATTTGCGGTCCACAGAGCCGATTTCCGAGGGACGCATAGCAAAGGCCTTAAACTATAGTTTCCTAAAATAAAAAATATAAAATACCACAATACTCTTCATTGCACTTCCTATTTTTTTTATTTTAAACATCATTGAAACTATTCATAATATTATTTAAAACGATGGTGATTATTTTCTTATAAAAATATATCAAATTTCAAAACAAAATTGCACTTGAATAAAAAAATACTAATTTAATATTAATATAATCTATCATACAAAATACATCGTAATGTCTGAATAATAAATAATGTGTTTACATTAAAAAATGTGATTTTGATTGAACACCTGCTTAAAACGATTTATTTTTGTTTCAAAAATGTGTTTTGTGCATTATTATCATTTTTGCATTGCTGAAAATCCAAACGCTTAAAAATAATATTAAATATCTCGAATATCGCCATCACAGATTTGTCAGTATGTTTATTAACTGAATTTACATACTGTCGTTAATATTACACATTTTAATGACAGTGCAAAATAGTAAGACTCAAAAAATCAATATTGCTTACCAAATATTAACAACGACCATCATTTCTAGGTGAGATATAAATAAAATATATTCAGATTGTAGTCAAACCGAGAAAATACATTAAATATAGAAATTTAAATATTTGACATCTTCAGCGTTAAAAACAATAACTCATCGCTCAGAAAAGTTTGACAGATAGTTATTAAGAGAAAAAGGTTTGTTTGCAAGATTGTATGGAGTATAAGGACATCAAAAATTATTGCGTATTTAAGTGTTTGTAGTGTCTTCATTCTTAGAACTTGGATTAAGGTAATAATTTGTATTTATCTCTATTTATTTGAAGGTCTTTTTAGATGATCATTTATACTCAATATAATATTCGTAGAAACAGTGTTTTTTTTGAAAGAAAAAGATGGCGGAACTCACTTATTGTTACGTCTTATCCATGCTTGTTCTTAATGTGAAGAATATGGCTTCCTAATGGAAGTATTTAAACAGTTGCTCAACCTGTCTCTTTTTTCGAAGAGAATAAGGATAGAAGAACAGGGCTGCGACAGAACTAGCAGTCAATCAATTGCTCTCGCTTGGTAGGATGGGAGAATTTTTTCAAGATATCACAGACACATATGCCTTCGAACAGAAATCGATTTAAGAAAATACTTTTCGTATTGGAACACGAATCTGTGAGATACGTCACGGAAGAATCGTCTTCCTCTGAGTGACCACCGGTAAACGTATTTTAAAGGATTGAAAAGTGTCATCGGCTTAATTAACTAGACAAATTAAAGCTAAATAATAATATAAAAAAAACGAATATTGATTTGAAACATTAAAAATGTCAAGAAAAAATGTGCCGTCATGCCGTTCCACCGAGTTACATGGGGGGAAAAGTACTGGTTAAAATGATGTAAAATACGTTAATTTCAAGCGGCTGTTTTTACAATAAAATATTTGAAAAAGTCAATATTGCACGCTGTAAAAAAAATGACCTGTTAATAACTAATTATGAGTCCAAACTAGCTTTAGCCTAAAAACCGAGTGATCTGCTTGATTGTGATTTTACTTTGAGCGAATTTTCTAAACCAGTGTTCCCCAACCTTTTTACACCTGCGGACCGGAAAAAAAAGGAAAAACGCGGACCACTAATGCAGAGCCGCATTATTGATGTCTACTTTTCACTAGAAAGATTTCGTAAGAATCATAAATATTACTAATATTGGTGTTTTAGTGCGTTTTTTAAATTAGCATACGTATTTAATTTACACTTTTACCCACAATAAGTTGGGTATATAATTTATAGATATTGAAAAAAGGACATAATTGGATAAAGGATATAATTTGAAATGACGTTTTCTTGACACGTGTTTAAATTGAAACCATATTATACCACACTCGAGATCGGTTGCCGGCTTCACCACATTTGTTGGGTATTTTACTTCCCATTATTTTTAAGTTAGTTGGTGTCGCATCATCCTACCAATTATAATTATTTGGCAATAAGTCAAAATGCGAGTAATCGTGCAGACGAAAAGAGATCCTATATTTATTATTTTTGCATGACGAATGTCTTGAAATTTGGCATTGTTTGCGACCAGGCGGAAAGACTCTGCGGACCACCGGTTGGGGAACACTGTTCTAAGCGAGTCAAGCGAGCAAGCAAGTATTGCTGCAAATACAAGCACATAACTAGGCTGACCAAAATACTAAGGCAATAGATTAATTTAAGATGTGAAATTATGAATAAATTCAATTTATCAACATTATCTTAAATTTGAATCGTTCAAACTATGTAAATTCTCACAGATTTTGACCCGGGTTTCGCCTTTCGGCATCTTCAGGCGTTAAAATGCACGGATGAACTTGAACTGACTTGAACCAAATACGAACGGTCATAAGCTCTTTTTCCAGGAAATTTTGGAAATAAACAGAGCACAATTGCATAGCCTTCCGATTTTAAATGAAATATTAAACATGCCGGGATCTCCACTTCTATACCCTATATAAATATAATCATAAAACCTTTTTCGACAAACAAATAAATATAATTCTTAAAACTATTTACTACTCAAATCTGTGGGCATTTCGATGAGCTTATCCTTTTCGCCAGCAATGGCTTTAAACTCAATGATACATTTATTTCTTATATAAACACGAAACATTCATTTACAAAGCGTCAGTTCAAGTTCATCCGTGCACTTGAACGCCTGAAGATGCCGAAAGGCGAAACCCGGGTCGTTAGTGACAAAATCTGTGAGAATGTACATAGTTTGAACGATTCAAATTTAATATTGAAATTCCACCAAGCACCAGTCGAAATCTTAAATTATAACATTATCTTAGTATTTTGCCCCTTGCCTCTTCAGAATGACGAAGAATAAAGTTGTAATGATGGAAATGAAATTTGAATGGCAGTTATATTAAGAAATATGCTTGCTAGATTCACTCTTCGTTCCAATGTTATTAAGCAAAGAGTGTAAAGTCTCGAGTCATTGGCAAACCGATCTTACCGCGAAAGGCAAATGAGTACCCGCAGCGGACCAAGCGCAAGGCCGCCACGTCTAAATACGTAACTACCAACTACAGAATGTTTCGCCTAAGGTGAACTGCATTTCGCGACCAGTGCAGTCTCTCTTGCATCTGCATGTTAGCCTGATACATTGGCCGAGAGAACAAACGGGTTTGTTATATAACTTTTTACAAACAAATGCATAAAATTTATAAAACCGCATGGTCTTTTTAAAACATTATTCAATGAATGAATCATAAATTGATTGCATTGAGTTTCGAGTTAGAAAAATACGCGAAAACTAACTTTATACGCGGAATGGGAAATATTAACTTTTCCGGTTCTAAGCTCAAGAAATGCGACCCCAATACCCACATTTTCTTAAATATCTATTTTAATATGGGTGATAAAATGTTTATAATTAAGGTTTTCTTATATCATAGCTTTTTGGACCTTTTGTAGTTTATATAAATACGCGATAACACGATAACACGATAAGCGATCGTTCGTAAGATAGCTGGGCTATAACTATAAGGACAATAATGAGGAAACCACTGGGGTCCCTAAACGACCCCCATCGGATGAGAAGTATTTTTCTAGTCTTCGTGCCACGAGAGTTAAACAAAAACGGTCAATCGGGATAATAAATTTAAATCGTTCAAATTATGTACATTCACTAGATTTTAGCAGACTGTACCTCCTGAAAAAAAACAAGTTCAGCAATATTTTGTGTATTTTTTAAATTTAAGATTTCGACAGAAGGTGATTAGTGGCATTTCAATATTTTAATCTTTCAAATTATGTACATTCACTCAAGTTTTGTCACTAACAACACGGGTTTTGCCTTTCTGCATCTTCAGGCGTTAAAGTGCACGGATGAACTTGAACTGACGTTTAGTAGATAAATGTATAGTGTTTATATAAGAAATAAATGTATCACTAAGCTTAAAGCCACTGTTGGCGAAATGGGTTAACCCATGGGAATGCCTACAGATTTGAATGTAGTTTGAGTAATTTTAAGAATTATATTTATTTTACTTTGATGGAAAATCTCAATCGGAAATAAAAGATCGAGGAAATCGGAAAATCAGAGAACGATCAATGTGGGATTATTTAACATGTTGTTATGGTTGTGAGATGGGACTGTGGAAAATAAACGATCCATGCAGGAAAACGAAAAATGCGAGATAGATACATAGATCGCGGTTTCACTGTAGGAGTTTTAAAACTTTAATAAGCAAACATGAAAGAAAACAGAAAAGTAAACAACATGACAATGTGGCAAATAACAAAAGCTATCTATCATTAAAAGGTTCAAGGAAAAGTAGTTCGATAATAGAGAGATGTCTTTTCCGTGATTTTTACTGTATCTTATTCCAAGAGTCCTGGAACTCTAGTCAATCTATAGACATGCGATTTATCAATAGGTGTATAAGGATAATAATTTTGAGCATGTACTAAAATGCATGTGTTTCACAGAGAAAAGGCTGCGCTGGATGCAAGGTGCGAAAGTTGCATTTTTTTTACTGCATCATACCTAAACACATGATATTTGTATTAGACGTAAATCCAAGAGACTTTTCTTTGTAGTTAACTACAATTACTTGTATCTCCACTCTTTCACTTCTTTATTTCTATTACAATAGCAGGTAGAGTGAGATAACTCATAACTTGTGGAGAAGTCGTTGTATAGTGACGGTTAAAATTTGTATTTTTAAATAAATCAAATTTGAGCCGTTCTTAAGACAATTAAAAATAAGTTTAATATAATCTACTGTCGATGAATATTGTAAAATATTGTTTTAAACGTACACTGATTATAATATTAATATAAGGGTATAAAATAGTATTTATCTTTACCTTTGGCAGAACGTGTTGCAGCAATGCTCCCGCTTTTCGCTTAGCGGCCATTGTCGAAGAGTTCTTCTCTTGATAACGGTTCAAGACACCAACCAATGGTGCTTGCAGATGTCTAATACTGCAGCTCTGATTCTTTGAAGAGATGTCTCCGAATATAGTTTGAAAGTCACAATAGACAGCCGAGTCAATTCGGCGATTGCCCTGAATTCCTCATGATGTCCATATGCTAGTTTTTTTTCATTCAAATAATTATCAATTCACTTTCCCAATTGTTCAATTCGAAAGTGTCGTGCTTTTTTTTCACTTATTTTAAAAGTCACATTCGAAAATTATAATATATCGGTATGTGCTTCTAGAAAAAGAATTGGTTAACCAAACATCATATAATTAAAAAAAAAACTCATACATAAACCTATTAAAAACGTGTTGATATATCAAAGTAAAAAATAATATCGATTAACTTAAAAATGTAATCTTAAAACAGAAGTAACGTCCATTTATACTAGAGTATTTTGTCTTTTTCCCGTTAAATATATGCACCATATACATAAAAAATATAACATACATTAAAAAATTGATATTTTTTTTTATTATGAAACTAAATATACATCTATTATAAAAATCATAACATACTATTTTCTTAGACATAATATTAGTAAAATTATATTTACATTAGAAATCCAATCAGATTATATTATTTAAATTATCAGTTGAATAGCTACTTAATAATATAACATCAAAGTATGAATTTTCTTTGTATTTTTTTTTATATTTATTGCTAATTTCAACGCATTCACTAATTTAACACATTTTTCATTAGTAACTGCTAGAATTATTTTCTCTCTTGAAAGAAACGTGAAAATGATATTCTATTTTATAGTAAATTTCGAAGAAACGTGATGAATTGTTAATTAGACATTATTTGGTTATATAATGAAGTCACCAAAGCTTACAACATGTTAGCTAAATTATTGACAAAAATAAACTGGCTAACTTATTCATCTGATTTAATCTAATTGAAATGTCAAAAAAACAATCAAAGTAGATTACATGTTTTTACCTTTGAAGTTACAATATTCTGAATTTATTAGAAAGAAATGAAAAAATATTTTAATCGTTATGTATTAGGTGTTTATCTTATTGTAAGTGTAGCATCAAGCGGGTCGTAGTAATAAAAGAATTCCAAATCCTAGGAAGGATTGAATTAAATGTTTACTTTTTCAAAATGGATGTTAGTGATTACTTTTCACTTCGGGATACTATATTTAAAAAATACTACGTCTATCTCAAATGATTTAAAAACAAAAGTAGTACCGAATTGAATTTTCATCTCTGTGATAATTTTACGCGATTCAAAGTCAAGCAACTTCATAAAGTATCAAAAGATTTTTCTTTTTTTCATTTTTGTCTTTCAGTATTCGCGAATCCAACTTTAAAACGACAGTTGTGCGGAGACACTAATACAAGCAAACGAAATGCATGTGTTCAAAACGATCGTTGAATTTATTGTCAAAGGTCAGGAAAGTTTTGTGCGGGCAAAAGATGTTAATTACCTAACGAACGAATGATATTTATAAATGGATTTATTTTCCTATTGTGTGGCAACACTTTTTATTGTAAATTCTATTTTCTGAGTTCTTTCAAATTATATTTGATTCCAAATTTGAATACTTACATTTTGTTTTCAAAGCGTTGTTAAAAATAATCATTTTATCAAATATGACAGGTAACATTTTTACATGTTATATCATTTTCAATTATTATTTCTTACGGAAACTCTTACAAATATTGTTATTTTTATTACAGTATTAAGTGGAATGGATTTTTTGTTGCGGTAAGTGAAAATTAACGTCGGAGTTCTATATATACATTGTTTTAATTTATATAATCTGACAAAAACATTATAACTATTATGTCATTTTAAATGCCGCCATTTATATTGTGATATTGATCGCAACTGGTATTCTCGTGATAATTATAAAAATATATATTTGTAAAGTTTGTTTTGGTCGTTTTGAATATTGATAAAAAGAGAGTATTTAACAAATAAAATAAAACGTTATCTGCATCATAACAGCATGCATGTTGGTTGAGCCTCCACAGCCGATCATGTATGTAACCAATAATCCCATAGCCGACAACCACAACGTGAAATCCCCAAAGAAAATATATATGCTTGTCTTAAGTAAGTGTTTCAATTTAATGCAAGTGATACTGGTGTTATGGTAACACAAGAAATAAATATTCTTATGAAAATATATTATTTATAGTAAAAGTTTTTATAAAAAAGTACTTTTGTTAAAAAGTAAGTTCATATGAATTATTCACATAAAAAATAAATATATTTTAATATCAATATATTGGTAAAAAAAACAAACAAAAGGTATAGCCATTCTTATTGTAGCAAGAGGTTTTTTCCCATTCATCAAAAACCATTATAAAACAAATTAACTTATCTAAAACGAAAAGCATTAGAAAGTAAATTATAACAAATATGTACATAATTATTTTTTCTTAAAATGATAACTTTCTTTGTCTTGAATATCAAATTTAATTCTTTCTTTATACTAACGATACTCTATAATATTGAACATTTTATAACTAATAAACTGTTTAAAAACTACCCATATTTGATTTGATTTCTGCAACAAACTTTTAAAAACGATAATGTTTAAAAAATAACTACCGACTACATTGTAAACAAAAAATTACAATTTTCAAAGAAAACATGAATTTAAGCAGTAGAAGTCGTACTTTATACAATGTCATTTAGTTGGAATTTTATTTTTGTTTATAAAATATGCAACTCTTGATATTCAATGGATTGATAAATATGCAGTATTTCAAAAAATAACAACACGTCAGTCTATTTTTTTTCTATATTTTTTTCACATAATTAAAATAATCATAATATTCTTTTTAAGCTTTCAGATTGTTTTAATTTTGCCAGTAGAGTTCATTTCATGTAGTTAGGTTACGTTACAAGGAGATAAAACGCGCCTCACTAACAATATCTTTTAAAATAAACTTAATAATATAGTTTTTGCAATATCTTCAGTAAAAGTTTTATTTATTTATTTAAATTAGATATGATAACCATCGAAATTTATTTCAAAAATCTAAATAACGATACCGGTATTCTGTTGTATGTAACAGTTGAAATATACATTAAACTAATAGCAATTAGGTAACGGTCATTTATTAATGATACATATAAACATAATTAATAGGTTCAAATTGAGTTTTCAATACATAATGTTATAAATTACTCATAATAACAAATTTAAATACAATTGAAACATATCCAAAAGGTTGAAAAAGTTTTGTAAACTGAATTGGATAATAAATTCTGCTAAATAAAACTCATTGCTAAAAGAACATAAATAAACATACCACAAAAAACTTCAAAGTCCAAACAGGACAAAGAATCCAACTGTCAACTTTTCTTTGCACTAAACAGCCGTATAATAAAAAAAGAACATTCTAATAAAAACACAATAATTTTTCAAATTCGGAACGCCGGCAATTTCCCGCGCGCGCGAATTATTGACAGCAGTGAATATTGTTTTATTGGGCTCGCGATTCGCGGAAATAATATTAAAACTTTATAGTATTATGAAACACGGAGGATACAAAAAGACGTCCTACCCTCGTGACTGCACTGGGCGCACTGAAAATGAAAACTGGCTCTTGGCTAGTATGGTTACGATCGCCAGAGACAGAATGCATCAATGGGAGGACGTATATATCGAGGTACTTATTTTCCTACGAGGATGTGGTCCGTTCGAATTTAACTGACGAAAACGGTTAGGAAAACCAAGGATTGGATATCAATAGTTCAACATACATTTCAACTAAGATATCAATTCTATATTTAAAAAAAACACTGCGCTCCCTTAAGTTGCCTGAGTAATATAAAGTTAAACTAAAAATATGGGGAGAAAGAAAAGAAATAAAACTGAATTTGCGTAAAATATCAAGACTGTAGTAAAGGTCACGTAGTAATTGGACATCAAATAAGTATTATTAAATCTATCAGAGGCGTAATTAAAGACTTCAATTTTATTAACCTAAATTATCATTGAACATATAAATATTTCGAGTTTAAAACATACCATTTAATTGTCAATATCGTTGGCTTTGGTTTTCATAGGTTTGTAAACGGACAGAGTTTCATTCGTTGGTTTTTGGATGTTATAATGCCCCAATGCATGGGTGTCTATGAGACCTGCAATTTCCTCCCGGCCATTTGATCCCAATGCTTAGTTAACCACTAGTTCTATTTTACCTCTATCTTTCCTCTCTACGTAACAAAAAGTTCGTCTAAAAAAAATCGGTTGAGATAGCTCTATTAGAAGTTTACATAATTCTCACTGGGAGCGGAAATGTTGTTGTTTTTTTTTTAAAGAATGTTTTTACACACACTTTTCTGTAACAAATAAATTTGAATAGAAAATTAATTATCAAGTGGTACAACTAAGCGTGTTCACTGTTGTCAAAGTTTTTTATGAAACTGAATTCGTTCAACTAGAAGCTTTAAAGAATTGATTTTCCGTTACAAAATCTATCTCCCTGCCTTAGTGGTGAGAAAAGATGGTGTTTATTCGACAATTCATCGTTTTGAATTATTTAGTTTAACATTCGACATCAGATATACGACATAGTTTTTTTTCGATACCATTTAATAGTAAGTTTATATTATTTGAATGATTTAGTATTATAGTGGGGATGATTAAGGATATTTTAATCCTAATCTGTTATAACTGACACGTATATTACTGCATACTAAATAGTTATATGAACACTCCGTATTAAGCTAATATAAAAATCATTCATTACTTCTCAGATGAAATACGTAAAAACAATGATATTCCCATTGTTTAATTAACTAAAAAATATTGTATTTACTAATTTCAATCGAATATACTATAGCCGTTTTCCAAAGTGTGTCAGTGTTAGCACGCGTTTCGGTTTCACATCAAATACATACAGCCACAATAATATAGCTATGATACGATTCATGAAGGGTTAACGCTTTATATAATTATATAAATTTCTTAACAATTATCTGTTCAAGTTTAAAAAAAACGTTGTCGATATCGAGAAAGAAAAACTCGCTAGCCCCAAACCAGTTGCAAAATTATTCATTTACCTCAAAATAATTGGTGCTAAAATGCACTACTCTTTACTATTGAACACTTTTAAGTTCCTATTTATTGGAGAGCAAATTACGTCCTTAACTGGCTTGCTTGGGTCATTTAAACAGTATGGTTAACTTCCTCAGTACTGACATTGTATTTTTGGTGAAAAATATTCGCGGTGAATAACTCACTAGCCTAATCCAGTTGCAAAATTATTCATTTACTTCAAAACTATTGGTGATAAAAAACACAACTTTTTAATATTTAATAATTTTAAGTTCCTATTTATTGGAGGGCAAATTACGTCTTTAACTGGCTTGGTTGGGTCATTTAAGCAGTATGGTTAACATCCTCAGTATTGACTTTTTATGTTTGGTAAAAAAATGTCACCTGCTGTGGCCCAGTTGGTTAGAGCTTGCTCTACCGATCACGCATGTCTGGGTTCGATTCCCGGTAAGATCACAGCGAATTTGAGAATTATTCAATTCAAAGTTGCGATCGAAGACTGGGTGTTTGTGATGTCAATTCACATTATTTGCTCTCCTCCCATCCTTCTGATCATTTAATAACTGGGTGTAGCAATAGCGATAAGTTAACCACTAGTCCTGTTCTTGCCATACCCTTCATTCCCTACTACTCGCTTTGAAAAGAAGTGAGGTTGAGCGACTGAGTAACAAACAGTTCTCGTAAAAAAAAAAATGTTAAGATACCTCCATTAGAAGGCCATATGCTCCACATTGGGAGCGGACATGAAAAAAATTATATTATCTTAATAAGTACATTAAAAGGACACGATTTAAAAAAACATTATTAATTTATAGAAGATATAGCATGCACATTGTAATGTACAATAGTACTAACGTGGTCAATTACTAGTACACATTTATAACAAGAATTTATGAAAAAACTGTAAATAAACACATTTAAAAAAATCAATAAAAAAAATACTTAGAACGAAAAATGAAAAACTAGTCCTTGTAAAATATAAATTGATTTTACATTTATGACGCCAAACATGAGTACGTCCCTTGCACTTGGAATCAGGGTCGGAGTTGGAGTCGGAAAAATCAGAGAAAAATAATTTGAAAAATTATTAGTCTATTCATTATATTGATTGGTGATATGTAATAGAATTGCTATGGTGACTTGAATGATCTGACAGTATGCAAATTTTTTGGTTAAAAGGAAATGTTTGAAAAAACCAATTAGAAGTTGGAGCCAGTCGTATATTTTTTAAAACCCGACTCCACACCCCTGCTTGGGATTACTGCAAATCATTTCTCGTTACAGCTGGTTCTTTAAGTATTTTATTGTCCATTTCTATTTCAACATCAGAAACATGTTCATGAAACAGTTTCTTGGTTTGAATACTAAACAGCAACATATTAATATATAGTATAGACTAATATATTGCTTAAAATAATTTGATATCTAAAATTATATCATATATAACATTATATCATATATAAGAAGATTATATATTGTATTGTATTTTATGAAGAGTTCTCTTTTCGGAAATTTGAGTACACGCACGTCACCATATACGAGGATGTGAGTATATGTACACGACTTCTAAAGTGTATTAGTGTTCACGATTATCCAACGCTCACAAGCAAATAAACACACCGATATCAAACATGTAGTCTGGAAGAGTTTTCCGAATAAAAAATAACATGGATTTTCCGAAACTATTTTGAAAAACTTGTTTTTATTAGGATATTCTTATCCTTTTGTATTTCAATCATTCTCATATTTATTATGCTTATTTTCATGTTAAGAACATATCAAATACCCACTCACTAATCTAAAATATTATCTGAAATTTTACTGTTAAGTTTCAAAGACTAGCAACACCAGATAAAAAAAATCGTGCCTTAAGTGTGGAACGTTGTTTACTAAAACAAAAGTTTCGTTTATTTTGGTAATAATCTTAATCTATATATATAAAACAAAGTGGGGTTATTTACACCACGTATATCTAGAGAATTACTGCACGGATTCCAATGATCTTTAATTAATTAAATTTGTGTCCACCTAGAATAGCAGAATAAACATTAAAACATCGGAAAAATATCACGGAAAAGAAATTATAAAGAAATTAATATCTTCATACAGAACAAGATTTTCAAATGACGAACAGCTACAAGCGATAAAATGTCGTATGCTGGTTTCAGAAAAATCCACCAGATCGCACTGTTTTCTATATTTGTTTGTTTTTGCTTCTTTTGCATACGATTGACTTATAAATAATTTTAAATTTAGAATATGGATTAGAATAAAAGAAATCGATGATATGAAATGAAAACGAAAGCAAATCGAATAATATTGAAATAAGGTTATGTTTATAAGTATGATAAATTTTTAACAACAATATTTTGCACGAACGTTGCTTTACTCTGAGATGACACGTTATTACACTTGGAACGCTATATCGAAGAAATTTTAACGTCAAAAGCAAAGCGATGCGGTTCCTGATCACCCGAATGACTATTGATACTCTTGGTCGCATTTACACAGTTCATCCGAAAAATGACGAATGCTTCTTTCTACTTGCCTGTCAACAGCTCAATTTGCTTGAAAATGATACTTATTGGGACATGAAAATTGCTGAAGAAATTGTTTCTGAATCTCCAAGTCAGATACGCACATTATTTTCTATCATTATTTTGACATGCTTCACATCGAATCCATGTGAACTGTCGAACAAGTACAAGGATGACATGTCGGAAGACATTTTACATCGAATTCGTGTCAGTTCGGGGAATCCCGATCTCGAGGTGAATGAAGAGATAAATAACCAGGCTTTGATTTAGATCGAAGACATGTGTTACCTCATGTGAGGCATTTTCTTAGTCAAGTTAGGAATGCCAACGCCACATCGTGGGACTGGGAAGATATTCCTCATGTCATTGATTATGGCAACTGTTCGTGCGAGATCCGAAATTGCTGTAGCAGTTTCGTCTTCTGGAATAGCGGCCACGTTGATAGAAGGATGGCGAACGTGTCATACAATGCTGAAATATCCGTTAAACCTTTAAACGACTGAAAAACTGACATGCAAGATTGCGAAACACTCAGCAATGACCAAAGTGTTGGTAGCAAGTAAAATCATCACCTGGGATTAATGCACAATGACGCACAGACGCGCATTGGAAGCACTCAATGGAACTATAAAAGATCTGTGCAATGACTTAAGATGTCTTGGAGGCGCAATGATTTAACTATCTGGCGATTTCCGCCAAACACTACCAGTCATTCCAAGATCGACCGCTGCCGATGAAATAAACGCTTGCCTTAAAACATAGACTCTGTGGCGCTATGTGAAGAAACTTCAGCTAACGATAAACATGCGAGTTGCATTTTTAAACGATCCATCTGCCGAAGATTTCTCCAAGCAATTGCTGACTATCGTCGGTAACGGCCGTGTTCCTGTTGACGAATCGAACGGATTGATTTCGATTTCGCCGAATTTTTGCAATTTCGCCTCAACGAAGGACGGCTTCATCAACAAAATGTTCCCAAACTTCTAATCACAAAAATCACAATTGGTCGAGTGAACGAGCAATTCTTGGGGATAAGAAAAAAGATATGGATTATTTAAACTTCACAATTCAAAATCAAATCGTTGATCTACTGCATTCCTTTAAATCTATCGACTGTGCCACGTGAATTACATCATTTCAATGTAATTTAAATACTTTTCATTTTGAATTTTGAACATTTATTGAACTTAATTCATTTTGAGTATTCATTCAAACTGAATTCAATTCATCTAATAAATTAACACAACATTTATTGATTCTGAGGCGGTACGAAGTTCGTCGGGCCAGCTAGTTACTAATAAAAATCTTAAAATAAACATCATGAATAAGCTAAATCAGACAGAAAATAAAATTTCGAAAACATTTCAGGACTGAGGTATTGTTATATATATATAATATATACCATTTATACCAACGACGGCAGATTACAATAGTTGTATCAATTATCATTTTTGTTATGCTTGTTTTAATAAAAACAGGCTTATTTGTACAAAATTAAGTAAGACTGATACGTACTGGCAAGCCGTAGCAAACAGTCAGTAAAAGAAATATGAAAAGTTGGGCTGAAGACTGTTTCCAGTCTGTCGGCCAAATGATCTCTGATATGTAACATTTATTTGTGATTACAAAAAAAAATATTGACATAATAGGTGATATATTTTCCATTTGCTAATTTTGATAATAATTATTTAATTACTTTTAAACTGATTGTGACTACTTTTTTCATAATTGTTTTGTTTGTTGTAAGATGGAGTAGTCCAGGGGTGGGGAACCTTTTGATTTCTAAAGGCCACATTTATTTATCTGATTCAACATAAAGCAGCAGAAAAAATCTTTGAACCCTCATAAACTTTTTTTGTTTTATAAAAGTGAATATATTGCATTATAAAATTGTGTATTTTTTTTTTAAATATCCAGATTTATTTAAAAAAAAAATGGCACAAATCAAAAGGCCGCACCAGAATAGCCAAGAGGCATCAGATTCGCTACCACTGCTCTCTTCATTGTAATTATGTATAATTTACTATTATTCATTTAATAAATGGTATCATATTTTACAAATTATTTTCGTATTTATTTTAATAATTGTCATTAATTTAGTATAAATAGTCTTTTATCGATTTATGTTAGTATCTGTTGATAATGTGCGTGATGAGCGAAACCGGTCTGAATTTATAATAAATAATGCGGAATTAATACAAAAAAGTGTTTTATTATTTAATGTTTTATATATGAGAATCTGTGAACGATTTCAGGTGTGTATATCATTAGTTTCAAAGTATTTAATCATCAGCTTCGATTTAAAAAAAAAATTGAGAAGCCGTCCTAAAACATACACAAACGAGCCCTACAGTAAGTAATCGCGATTGCGTGCACGTGTGCGTGCGTCGCGCTGTCGACTGCGTGCAAGGGTGGCGTCGTCTCTCAGAGGGTGTTGGAACAACTCTGGGCGCAGGGCCTCGGAAGGCTGGGCATAGACGTTCGTCTATGAAATGTCCCTCCAATGAAGAAAGTAAGGCATTGCAAACAAATTAATTATTATAAATAAGCAAATTGTTAATGTAATAAATTATAAACGTGAACGCACAAGGTAATGGATTTGTGTCTTTAATGTATCGTTATCCAAGTCAGATTTATGATCCTACGTTCCCATTTTTCATTGTGAAACTGTGTAACAAGATATTTACTTTTCTAAAAAGAAGCCATAAAAAAATCCGTTTAAAAATTAATATGAAAAAATTCTTGTCAATTATAACTACAACATTTGGTAATATATTAAAAAAATAAAATATACAGTTGTACGAATTCAACTTTTAATAAAAAACGATTTCCGAAAAACCGGTTTCGCTAATGACTAGTATCATCAACCGAAACCAGTCCTGATCTTTTTAAATAAAAGTAGAATTAGTAAAATTGTGTATATATTTTTTAATATAATGCCTTTCCACCAATAATTGACAGTGAACACCCAAAAAGTAAACATTGGGTAAATTTACATATAAAAATAATCATACTAATAAAAATATTAACCCGTTCACCAAAAGACGTTTTTTTAATTTTTAACAATGAACGTGTTGTTTATTAACACGAAATTAATTTAATACAATATTTATCTTAATTTTATATATTTGATAATGATTACAAAGTAAAATTTTGCTGTAAATTATATTTTTTTCCCTTTTTGGACAATTAAAAACTGACATTTAATTTTAAATAAATTAAATAGTTTATGCATACAACACAGTTACATAAGCACGCCACTGGGAGGGTGTTTATGTGGAACAGGGGATATAGCGTGCAAAGGAATGAGTGTGTGTAGATCAAGGGGGTAGCTATATGTGGTCCACAGATTACCCGAATTTCAGGGCTCGCAAACGGCAATGCTTTTCAGCGCACTTACCCGAAAACCAAAATGTATAATCTTTACAAACGTAACATAATTCAACGCATTTGTTATATGTTCGGTATTTTATGATAAAAAGTATTTTTAAAAAGTGTACAAATTAAAATAATATGATCATCTAGTTTGCTTTAAGTCTTATAATATTGTTAGTGGAATGACGGGAAAGTCATTAAGAAAAATCATTAACTGATATGCTTGTGATAAACAAAGATGGTTCTATTCTGAAGAAATAAATAGGTATTGGTACAAAAGTATTATATTTTTTTTAAAATAAATATAATAACTACTATACCTATTATTATAATTATGGTAACAAAATGGTTTCAAGCTAAAGAAAAGTAACATTCAAACAGTAGTTTTGTAAGATTTCCCAAAATAATATTTTAAATTTTCTTCTTTCCGTCCACGGGAACTGAAACAGGTTTTTGTAATCGATTTGGCGAGAGCGTAGGATGTTTAAATAACAAAAAACAAAACAAAAAAACAACTAAAAAATATATTACCCATGGTATTCTTTCCGGAAGTGTCTCTCACAGTTTTATTTAGGGTTTTCACAGAATATATATAAGTAAAGGTTTAATTTAATTGGTTTCAAAACTTAAATAATGTGCACCATTGTCAATTGTTTTCTATTGATTAAATGAAATCTTCTAAATATATACAATCTGATACTATTGAACTCGGAACCATAGTCTTAATACCAAATTCAGTAAAACCAAGTAATATTAAGTTAAAATATAAATAGTTCGAATAAAGATACATTGTTATTCAAATTGTTTTGATATACGGGGCCTCTAGAGGTATAATGAACCAACTAGTAAAATGATAAAACTTTTTCTTGAACAATCACGTCTTTATTTGGTGTTTTGTTGGATTGCATACTTTTATTTTAAGGAGATAACACTATTGCAACGTGTATTAATTGAGGTAACTTATTTTTTACGATAATTTAAGACGTGTAGAATATTACAACGCATCTAACTTTTTTTCTAAAATACCATATGGCTCACTTCACCTCTAATGGACCCATATTATAAACCTTCTCAGAGCCCATTCAGTTTTTAAGGGAATGGATAAAATCTTAACTCTTTAATAAACATGTTTCACGCATAGATTTTAAAGCCACATATTAATTGACAATCAATCTTCGTTGTAATTAATATGACATAAATATATATTTTTGTAACGAATAAAAGACATTTAACCCTGAGAATATTGAATAATTGTTGAATATAAAAAAATAGGTACACTAAAAAGGTAAATCTTCTTTGCGAGACGTCGAATTTTCACGATTAAGCTCGGCACAGCCCTTGACGCTGCGCGCCACACGAACGGGGGGCAAAGAGCGTCGGGGGGTGAGACACTCGGGCCGCACCCGTGGGCCCGCGGGGGCGTGCCGGCCCTGCGACGAGCCGCTCCTAATTATCTACGAATTACATCATTAGACAGAACAAAACCTGGCATCCAAAAACGAGAACTCGTATTAAAAAGTAATACGGGAAAGCCTGGCGGGTTTTCACCGTGCCATGCGATGTTTTTGACGAAAACAGGCAGCGTGTTCTGCCACTCACTGTACATACTTGCGTTAAGGTAAGGAGAAAAAGTATTAAATTTGATTTCGACGCCCACGCAACATATTATCCGTATTTTTTTCAGTATTTAACGCAGCGGATGCCAAGCCTGAAGTCGAGTGGTTAAGGTTGTTCAATTCGGTTGCAAAATTTGCATTATCAAATTCCATTACGAACAGCTTCGCAATTATATTTTTATTCAATTAATGAATTTTCGTCTAAAGCCACAGTTTTATGTGTTGCTTAAATTTCCTCACATTCATCTGATCTTTCAAAAAGGACGAAGTAATAGCGATTAGTCAATCACTACCTTTGTCGTAACCCTGTCGTTGTATCCTGACTCTCATTAAAAAAGAGAGGATGAGCGATAGATAATTTTTAACTTTTCCGTTTCTAAGCTCAAGAAATGCGACCCCAATATCCACATTTTCTTAAATATCTATTTAAATATGATACAATGTTTATAATTAAGGTTTTCTGATATTATAGTATTTTGGACCTTTTGTAGTTTATATAAATACGCGATAACACGATAAGCGCCCGCGATAACCGATCGTTCGTAAGAGAGCTGGGCTAAACTCGTCAGTTGCAATTTCATATGTGTGCTGGGATGACGTCTTTTTTACGCGCAACTTAAAATATAATTATTTATTAAAAAACCACGGATTTTTATAAAAAAAATGTATGAGGAATGATGCAGAGAGATATTTTAATGCCCTTAGACTATTTTTTTTTTGAAATTCATAAGAATAAGGCCAATAATGAGGAAACCACTGGGGTTCCTAAACGACCCCCATCGGATGAGAAGTATTTTTCTAGTCTCTGAGCCGCGAGAGTTAATAGAACTATTCCAGTTGAGATAGTCTCTATTAATAGTCCATATTATCCACATAGGGAGCGGATATGGCTAAAAAATATCCTTCAGGAATTGAATTGAAAGTTTTTTCAATCGGTTTCCATAAAAAAATATAAGTGTCTGGAATATTTTCATTTTTCCCAGTCAATACTTTGTAATTACAAAAAGAGGCACAGGGAGAGTATACATAAATCTCGCTATCGGTATTTTTTGGCTCTATGATTCAACCATTATAATCCTTGACCAAAAATAAAGTTTCAGCAACTTATTTCTATTCAAAAAATATATTTAGTCAAAAAAACAAAACAAAATTAATTTCCTACTTTTGATAAATTGTATGTTTAATTATTTTTTAAAAATATTATTCAGAATATTTTTGTGCTTCACGCCCATTACCGCTCTTGTGAGACAGCCCAGGAATCCCCATAGGTGTTCAAAGCCACACAAAGGCTCTTCTACGATCGTAGAGCGGATACAGCGCTAGCGTAGAACTTATCGTTACCGCTACGTGTGGCATTTACGCGAAAAGCTACGCCAGCGCTACGCGTTTGGTCTACTCACATTTATCATCCGTAGCAGTTAATGTGTTGAACTCAGACAATTTTTAATAAAATGGTGATTATTTAAATATGATATCGACATAATTATTAAATTTAATGTGATATTAAAAATCGTTTCGAATCGAATTTCGGCACAAAACTTTGATATTTTTATTAATGTAAAGCATTGTTTCGATTCATAATGACACATTTTAAATATAACTAAATAAATCATCGTTAAGTAAAAATGCAACATAACGCTAGAACTGGATAATTTAAAATACTTTGTTAATGTATGTTAAATGTATAAATCACTAGACACTCAGCAATTCTTTGATAAAAAAATACGTTAGTAGAAAATTAAATGTTTTTAAAAGTTGTTGGGTTTGACAGGAATAAAAATAAGTTATGAGAATTTTATTATTCAGTCAATTATAAACCTTAAATCATTAAAAATATATTTGTTGTATTGTTGTTTAAAAAGGAAGCTTTTAATTCAACCCATTTCTGAAAAGGGAGTAAAAACAAAAAAAACAAACACCACCAAATCATTGTGTGTGACTTTCTCTTTTTCTCTTTATCCATTGAAAAGTTAAGCAAAGAAACTTGAATGCAATCAGCTCCCGTTAAATAACTGTTGTTTAAGGGGACCAAAAGATAATTATATTGAGTTTTAAAAGCCGATACTATCTAACATCATTTGCGGCGTATGCACTAGGATACAACAGCTGTAATAAAAAATGGCATTTTTTTCAAATTAAAATATTGACAACAAAATAAGTTGTTATAAAAAATCTTTCAGCTTGGTCTGTACTGATTCTTGAACCAAAGCGCGGAAACAAAAAACTTTGCCAATCGGCAAATTATATTAATAAAGAGAGCTTTGCAAATATTCACGAACTGAAAAAATGTAACGTACACAGTATGTCCAGAGGGTGATATAATAACACACCCGAGCAGAGTTAAGTAATGAAAGGGTGTGGGCAGAACGGGGCAAGTCAGTGGACACAATATGGCAATCCACACACCCCTGCCTGTCATACTATTAAAATATCGACTTTGACTGTTAAGGTAATGTTACATAAATTCTATGCACGTCAAATACTAAGTGGCTCACACAAAGTGTTCGATGAATTTAGCTCATACTTTGCAGGAATTTATCAACAGTTTAAATAGTAAATGGATTACTTCAGTGTTTCTCAACGTTGGGCGATTCTAATGTTTTGAGGTGCAATGCGTAAATCAATAATATTTGCCTTATTTGTTTTAGACATTAAGAAGAAGACAGATTTTCAGATTTAAAAGAAAATGGCTTTCCCACATTGGATAATTCAGCCGATGTTGGTGATAATCGATAACTGGTATAGCCATGCAGTATGAAAAAGTAATCTGAGAATTGGAAAATTATGATTCTATTAAAACTAGGGTCTCCAATCCCGGGATTTCGAAGTAAAAAAATCTCGAAAAGTGTCAGGCAACCAGTCAAAAAAATTAAATCTGCCAGCGAGCTAGAACAAACAAAAGGTCCAACATTTTTTTCACTTTGGGAATTCCGTAAATTCCAATGTTTTTAAAATTGGATAGCGAGAAAAAAAATGAAATCTGCCAACGAGCCAAAATAAATTCTTAACTATTTTTAAATCTCGTTTAACGATACGACGTCACATATTTCTGTGAAAATATTTATTGAACAGTGTTGTTCAACATTAACAATAGTCAGAAACGCATTTTTTTTGGCGTGAGTATCTTTTTGTTTCTTTAAAATTGTGTCTGTCTTAATCTTAGAGAAAAATATATAAAAATAAATGAATAGAATTGTACAGTATAGTAAAGTATTTCATTTTTTGAATTATTTTCAAGAGATATTATTTTTATTTACATTCCTCTGAAGACTTATCACAAAACATCGTAACCAGTCCAAAAATACTTCAATGTTCTTTTTTTCCGTTTTAAACGTCAACCTAGAAGTGAGATCATTCAAAAAAATACACGTTGATTCCAAAGTATCACAAAATTTGAATTTATTTTTTAATATCATTATTACATCAAAGTAAATATTAATTGTAGAAAAAGTAACGGTTGTTGACAGTATATCAGGAAGACGGGTGTATTTTTCACTGTAAAAAAAAATAAGATTTCGACTGAAGTTGGTTGGTGGAATTTCAATATTAAATTTGAATCGTTCAAATTGAACTGACTCAGTTCAAGTTCATCCGTGCACTTGAACGCCTGAAGTGCCGAAAGACGAAACCCGGGTCGTTAGTGAAAAAAAATGTGTGAATGTACATAATTTTAACGATTCAAATGTAAAAACAATTGTCTTATTTGTTAACGTTGTTAATTAAGAATTAAATATACATTATATTGTACAATTTTCATGTTTTATTAGAGTGGAAACATTAAATGAATTCTCCACTCGTAGTATTTATGCATATTTTTAAGTCAGAAAATATTTTCTATTAGTTCTTTGGGAATAGTTTGTTTCACTTCGTATATTGAGTGCCATGGTTTCAAAACCTACCTAACTCCAAAAACCAAAATTGTTGGCAAAGTGAAAAAAACAGTTGTGGGCTTTTTGGATTTGAGTAGATTTTGAGACTAAACACGTTTTTTGAAATTTTGACATCGGAAATTGTGTAGATATTGAAATACAGAACAAGTTGGCATCAAAATTTAAAGAAATCAAAAATGGTCTTTAGGTAGGTTTTGAAAATGAGATTCTCATATGTACGTACATTGCAAGCACAAAGATTTTAAATTAGGCGATATCGATTATATTTTTTTTTATTACCTACAACAAATTACAAATTTTCTTTTATAAAGCCAAAACCTGTTATATTAAAGGATGTTAAAATAATTTAGTAAAGATTGTACTAATAAACAATTTTTTTATTATTAATATTGTTCATTGAGTTTATCAACGATTTGTGTCTTCTTGTAAAGCCTGTATCATTTCCCCTTAGCACCACAAGTTTGCAAAGAAGCCTATGCTGTGCCTCTATGGAGTCCGAGGTAACCACCTCCATCTAAATATATCTCCAGCGGAAATTTGCACAGCCTGCTTCGTCCCTGCATTTCAAATATACTGAAATGTCTTCTCGTGTACACAGTACACCTATAATAAACATCATAAAATAATATTTTTAAGCCTTCGCAGGCTAGTAAGTTTAGTATTTTAACAACGAAGAATTCTCTAAACTTAATTTTATAATTTATCATAGATATTGATAAATACTTTGTGTTAAAATTAAGCTAACGATTTATACATTTACCGGTGTATGTTTAGTAAATAAACCGCTGTAATATTATTAACTGCGTTTTGTTATTTTAATCATGTTCATTATATCGACTGTGGAAAGGAAAAAGTACGTAACCCACAGTTTTTTTAAAACAGCTTTTTTGCGATAATTATAATGCACCAAACTTAATACACGGTCTATCAAAAAGATGCAAGCTGAAAATGCCGAATTAGTATCTTAATATAGCTTTTAAGTTTGAAAAAGATGACCTTGTAAAAAATTAAAATCAAGAAAAAACTGAAATAAAGGTTTTGTCTAGATAATTTCTTTAATTAATATTAGATTATGTCAATTAAATACCAGTTTAGAAGTCTCCGTGCACTTCAAGGCTGTGTATAATTCATAATTTTCAAATGGCCAGAAAATTATCAAAACACGTTTTTTGCGCCTTCTGTAAAATTTGACATGTGTGGGTTACGTCCTTGTGTTTTTTGTTGTTTTAAATTACTGTCCGTAATTTAAGCAAAGCTGTGTATACTAACCACATATTCGTATCCTTGTACAGGCTCTATTATGCAACGTTAAAATGACTATTTTCTATTTTAAATGTCTTCTCATTTAAGCGTATCCGACTGGACTAGTGGTTGTGTATTATTGAGCTTTCATTCCAATTGTTGTTCATATTTATATTTATGAAATTCTGTGGAACGATTGACGATCACTGGTTAATGGATGTGATTAATGCAAACGATTTAAAAAAGCACTACGCTGTTGATTTAAAAATGTATCAAAATTTGTCTGTGATGAGATCATATTGACAATTCTATTTGTCGGTGAAAATTACATTCCTTAAATATTTTCTTTCTCTTAAATTCTTTTGTTTTTTACCATTTAACTGTTGAATAAATTATTATGATAGAATTCAATTCATAGTAAATTATAAGCTAAAAGTATCAAAGTATTTCATTATGAAAATAATAAATTTAATAACTTTTTCGACTTACATCATCATGAGAGTTGTAAGAATTTTGTTTCATCTACATATCGACTGTGGAAAGGAAAAAGGACGTACCCTACACATAAAAAAAAGGAGACACAAAAAACGTTTTTTGATGATTTTGGGCTAAAGACAAATTATGAAATATACACAATCTTGCAGTGCGTGGAGACTGACAAACGGATTTTAAATTTACTTTATCTGATATTATTTAATATTTTTTAAAAATAAACTTTTTTTAAAACTGTTTTCCTGATCGTTATTTCCAAATGTCCTTCATTTTTAAAACATTAAAGCTAAATTCAGATACTAACCGACATTTTAAGCTTACATCCTTTTGATAGATGGTGTATCAAGTTGTATACATTGTGATTATTGAAAAATATCTGTTTTGAAAAAACTGTGAGTTACGTTATTTTTCCTTTCCACAGTCGATATGTGTACTAACATAGAAAAGTTTTACGCTTTTTCATCCAAATAACGCTTTAAACGGCTGCGCACACATAACGGACGGTAGTGGGACAACTATATTATTACTTCCCCATACATATTATTTTACTAAAACTGTTTTATTAAGACTATCAATACATCAGGATTGCTCGAGTCTATTATTTCGTGATTTCATTTGGCATAGTTTGTTAGTAGACATTTTTAATTATACAAAAAAATATCTTAACATTTAATATGATGTCGTGCTGTATAGTAATAGGGTCACCAAAACATTCACTCACCTACACACACCGGGATCGTATGCGGTCAGCCAAAGGTAATACCGGGACTCGCATCCCAACTCCAGCTCTTTCATAATATTTTCTCTCTTTGCCGCTGGTTTTGCCTGAAAGTTTTGGGTCGAGTCCCGGGCGAGATTCAAAGGCATTCCCTCATATTATTTCAGAGGGGGTCGAACACCCCCTCCGGCGTCGTAAGCGATCGGATGCAGAGTTATTAAAATGTTTATTATTATTGGTTGGAAAATGGTTTCGTAAACACATATTTAGTGCATGCTGATGGTGGTTTCAACAGTACTATTAATAGATATAAAATAACGATCGCTGTCGTTGAGTGGCATCAGGCTGGACTGATCTAGGAATATATCGTTTTTTGTTATTATTTTTTCTGTTTGCGCCCAGTCAAAAAAAAATGATAATACGCTTCTCACGTATCGTCTTATAAACAAGATTAGGGGACTATCAACCAAATACATGTAATTCAATATCATTAAGTGTATAACTCACGAGATAATATTAATGTTGGAAATAGTATAATGTAGATTCATTTCAATTGATTAAAAAATGTCTAACGCATTGGTCAAATTATTCAATGATCATTTGTTTACAGTGTTTGTTTTCCTTCGATAAACATTTTGTTTTAATAATGGCGGATTGTAGAACACACTTTGAAATTTGACCCCGTATTTGAATCGTTACTCCAAACAGCGTCGAAGTATATCGATCGTCCAGTTCATTAGTCAGACAGCTCCAAATAACCTGTTTTCAGATAGTGAAAATGTATTAAATAGTCATCATCATCTAAGGTTCATTAGTAGGACATTAAAAAATATTTTAAGAAAGTCCAACATTTTAAATTTGAATCGTTCAAATTATGTACATTCACACAGATTTTGTCACTAACGTAATTTGAACGATTCAAATTTAATATTGAAGTTCCACCAAGCACTTTCAGTAAAATATTAAAAGTCCAAAATTTTGTTTGATTTTGTAGAAGTTTATTAGACATTAGAATTTATTGATTGAATGGGCATTTACTTGGTAGAACTCCATTATAATAAAGTAAAAAATATCAATGTATTTAGTTCTACGTTTTTTTTTATAAGATGAGTTAATAGCTATTTCAGCGTGCGCCATCGTCAGAACTATATTTAAACTTGCATATACTTGCTAGATAAACTGCCTTCTAAGGCATATATATACAGCTGTATACATTAGAATTGTTTTAATATTTTGATAACTGGACCCAATAAAGCGCAAAATGTTACACATAACTTCATATTTAACTAAAATTTAGATTTGTTGGAGTTGTCCGACTAATGATCAGTTGGAAAAACTAAAGTTTATTTTTTTTAAAGAATACAATACCTTTTCGTCAAGAATTTGTGTTTAAATCATTTATTATTTAATTTAGAAAATATCGCCTTAAATATGATGCATTTATGTAAGTTTATGTTTACTATGATAATCTCAGATAAATATTAATCTTTTGAAATTATTACATGTAAAATAAATAACCACATAAACACACGGAAATTATCCGCACACATATTATATATCTGACGAAACTACCCAAGTAGAAGTTGCCGATCCCTTAATTTGTCTCCCAAGCGTCCAGTGTCAGTGGAAAAGTCTTACCGTCGGTATCGGGTGGCGCCCTTAGAGGCTGCCACCCCGCTCATCCCCCGAACTACAACCCAACTCTGCCACTGTGTGCTTATATGAAGATTTTTTGTAGGAAAACTTCAGAAGGGATTCGGCCACCCTGTTTTTTCACAGGGTATTCTTTTCGCCATAAAATTGTATTTATATGTCTGGCTCTCAGAGAATGACCAGTGCTAATTGACTCACAGAATTAGTTAAAGAAGTCTTCTTAAGAGAAAAACAACAATAATCTTGAGCAATGTTCCTTCTAAGACAAGAGGTTAGCTGCGTGGAAATTTCAAAGGCTGCGCGGACCGATCAAATATTAATTGACCAACTGTCTTGTAGTGCGCGCCAACCCGGAATGAGTGCGCGGGGGCTTCCCAACTGCTGCGCGGCCGCGCGCGCGCACAGCCTAGAAGGACTGTTGGTCTTGAGTATTACTCTCGCCACGATTGATAATTATGTAAATAAATACTGGGAGAAGTTATATATCATCTTAATTTATTAATTTATTCTTCTATAATGAATTTGAATCGTTCAAATTATGTACATTCGCCCAAGTTTTGTCACTAACGACCCGGGTTTCGCCTTTCGGCATCTTCAAGCGTTCAAGTGCACGGATAAACTTGAACTGTGACGTTCAGTAAATAAATATATCGTATATAAATAAAAAACAATGTTTCACTATGTTTAAGGCCGTTGTTGGTGAAATGGATTAACCCATGGAATGCCTACAGATTTGAATGGTGGGTAATTTCAAGAACTATATTTACAAGCACCTTCTGTCGAAACCTTAAATTTTCCATAATGATTTTATATGTATCTAAATAAGATTAAATTGAAGATTGAAGTTGAAGTGGTACAACATTTTTCTTGGACTTTTACGTCTTTATTTGATGTTTTTGTGGATTGCATATTTATATTTTACAGGTATAAATTAACTGAAATTACTTCACTTTTACGATACTTTAAGACGTGTAGGATTTTACAACGCATCAAGCGTTTTTTTAAAAAATACCACATGGCTCACTTCACCTCTAATGTGCTCAATTAATCATTCGAGTATAGTAAGTTAGTTTAACAAAAACTTCGCCTAACTTTGCTTGACATCAAAATAGAATAGTGGTAGGTAATTAAAAAAAAACATATTTTTAAGAAATTTAAAAATATATTAGTATACATCATTTTACTACTAGAAACATCTGGTAATCGTACATAAATGTGATATGTCTAGTATAGCCGTACAAAGTGTCTGTGAAAATATTTAGCAGAGTCAAAGATAACTTGAAATATTGTTACGTAAAAAATAAATATTTCACTTACCTGCAAGTGCAATAACCACAACAGTTAGTCCACATTCATCATCTTTGACTTACCTGAAAAAAAACAATATTGTTAATTATGTATAAAAACAAATAGTACATATTCAGTTACAAAAAAGCAAATATAAACTAGTAATATTGATAAATAAAAACAGTAATTTTAGATATCACAAAGTCCAATGTTAGATAACCGATTTTGTTATTTTTTGCTATTTAAATCGATTGAATAGATTTTCGGGTCCTATGGCGCAGCGGTTAGCGTTGTGGACTTCCGTGCCGGATTTCGCGGGTTCGAGTCCCAGTAAGAACAGCATTTATCGATTTCCAAGTCATGGGTGTTTGTGATGTCTAAAAATTCCCATCCACCCTTTCCGATCTTTTAATAACTGGGCGTAGCGAGAGCGATTAGTTGATCACTAGTCCTGTGCTGGACTTATTCTTCTTTCCATTCTACTTACGACTAATGTTCCTTCTAAGACAAGAGGTTAGCTGCGTGGAAATTTCAAAGGCTGCGCGGACCGATCAAATATTAATTGACCAACTGTCTTGTAGTGCGCGTCAACCCGGAATGAGTGCGCGGGGGCTTCCCAACTGCTGCGCGGCTACGATTGAGTAATAAGTGGTTTTCGTAGAAAATCTTCTGTTGAGTTAAACTCCATTAGTAGTCAATATGCTCGACATTGGAACCGGACATGGTTAAAATAAGAGTATTTATTTCTACATTAACCATGTTGTGTATTAAGTTTGATTTTGACAAAATACCATCGTCACAATAATGTATCACAATTATGTGCGAAATCAATTTAGTTGTGAATACAGTTCGATGGCAAACTGGCTATAATTTTTGTAATATTGAAACCTTAATAAATTAGAACGTGTCTTTGCAACCATACCGTAGAGACGACGCCAGCGGAGTAGGTAGTCCTTAAAGCCAGCAGTGAGCGGTGAGCGTAGTCCCAACCCCTCACGACGGGGGTAGGGGATGGTAACCGGAGTTGGCAAAGACCTCTCGATCCCTCTTCCAACCTCCCAACCTTTTCAAAGGCGCGTCTTACCCAAGCATCTGCCAGTTTGGAAAAGCTACCAAACGGATAGAGACTACTAACATGAAGAAACTCCCTGAAGGTAACTATCCATTCTAAAAACGATGACGTCCAATTACATGGCTCTTCGGCAAAAGGGGATATATTAAAAGACATAATGTACAAACATTTAAGTGACTATTTAAATTATTAAATTCAATACATCATACGTAAAATGTGTTAACTGTATTTTTTATTTCAATTTGATAGTTTTCTAATTAGTTTGTATATATCTATGTAACGTGCGCCCCCGGTTTGGATTAAAAAGCAACTAAAATCCAAACGAAAGTTCGAGACACAAAGGGGATTAGGAAAAAATAATAGGATTTGGATTGTACTATTAGTAATTTCAAGGATTTCTTCGTTTTACGTTTCATTTTTGGGATCGGTTCCGGGATTCATGTCTTAGGATACAAATCGATTTATGGATTTGAAGCGTTGGCTGGACATTTTGTTTGTAGTTTAAACCTGACCTAACGGTCACATATATGTGTACAATGTTTTATTTTTCATTTAACGCGAAGGGGCGGCGTTCTGGCACCTTTTTTATGGTCATTTTTATTGTTTCAAATCAATATTCGATTTTTTATTATTATTTTGCTTCAACCCGTCGTAGAGCATTTGAAACATTTCAATCCTTAAAAATACTTGGGCAGGTAACCACTTAGTCCAACTTCCATAAAGTTACCATCAAATCTATCAAAAATAATAATAATTGTTGTTTAGTCGAATAAACTCAACACATATCTTAACCACTTGAATACCAAGCGGATACAGGTGTCCGAAATATATGCAAGCGAACACGGATGTTCAAGACATTTAAAAAATCAAATTCTTGGTATTCTAATAGTATATAAGCAATATTTTGATGAATATGTGTAGCGCTATCTATACTGATTCAATATAGATTTTTAAAATAATAAATTCGAGTGTATATTAGGCACAAATATTTTTCTCAAAAACACGCAGTATCTCTGGGACATATTTATGATTTATTTGCGCGGTATTCAAACGGTTAACAGTTAATTTAAAAAAACGGATATCTTTGACTCGGATTTTAATAAAATGTATTTAAAAATAATGAAAATATTCAAATGAATTTAATTTACTTGTAACGAAGCAATCTATGTTTTTTAGTGTACATCATTAGGTTATTGGGTAACTACTGTACGTGCGCTACTGTCCGCAAACTTTGAAACTTATACTGAAACGTGTATATATTTATCTTGTTTACTGTTAATTAAAGAAATTCATATGTTAAAGGAGTCAATTCGATTATATATATATATGTTATTTTTTTATATATTGCTCGAATTCTCATTTTTCAAAGACAGTATGTATAAAAAGAACAGGACTAGTAGTTAGCTAATCACTCTCACGTCGCCTCGTTATTGAAGGATTGGAAGATTGGAAGAAATTTCTAGACATCACAAACATCCATAAGAAATTTATAAATATTGAAAAGTGCTGTTTGTATAAGGATTCGAACCCGTGAAATCCACAACGAAAGCCAAAGATGTATTGTTATTCTTTACTCCAGGTAGGCGAGCAGTTTTGCGTATACGCCCTTATCTTATTAGACAAATCGACTGTGGAAAGGAAAAAGGACGTAACACATAGTTTTTCTTAAAACAGTTTTTTTTTTCTTTCGATAATCACAATCAGTGGCGGCCGGTCAATGTGGCATTGGATCAATGCACCCCTTGTATATGTATATTTATTTTATTATAGACAATTTTTAATATTTATTATAGACAATAAATACATGAAGAATTTAAAATGAGTGAATGGTATAAATGTTATGTTTGAATATTTTTACATGAAATGTAAATATGCATATACAAGGGGTGCATTGATCCAATGCCACATTGACCGGCCGCCACTGATCACAATGTATGCAACTTGATACACATTCTATCAAAAGGATGTAAACTAAAAGTGTCGAATTAGAATCTAAATTCAGCGTTTAAGTTTGAAAAAAGATGGGCCTGTGAAAATTGCGATCATGAAAAAAGACTTAAAAAAGGTTTTTTTTTAAATATTCAAATAATATCAGATAAAATCAATAAAAAACAAGATTAGTTCATAATTTACCTTGGGCCCGAAATCATCAAAATACATTTTTTGTGTCATGTAAAATTTTTGTTTTGTAGGTTACGTCCTTTTTTCCTTTCTACCGTCGATATTTATTATACGTTGTTTTCAACCCACTTATGTCTGTCTTATTGATATTTCAGCAAAACAAAATATAATATATATACAGTGTGGTAAAAATAGTGTTTTATAAAAGAGAACTATAGCAACAGAAGAACCCAGTTATATATATATATACTTTGTAAACATACTGTTGGGACAAAACTAATAGTAGATGGTAGATAGTCCTTGAGGCGAGTGGCTAGCGTTAACCCAACCCCCCACCCCCATGAGGCCATCAAGAGGGGAGAACTGGATAAGTGATGTTTGCAAAGACTGCTCTAAGTACTTTGAAGTAAAAACTTAGCTCTTCAAGAATCAAAATCATTACATCGATAAACCATTATTGCATAACATCAGAAAATATTAGATTAAAATCATTATGAGTATCTTGTTTAATATGTATGTAAATATTTGCAACAGTCACGGATGTTTTCTGATGATCTCTTTGAGTTGTGACTATTTTTGAATTATTTTGAATTTCAAATCATGAATAATTGTCCGCTTAATCTTTTGAGACATTTATCTGAATAAATGACTTTCTTCGTTTGAATTTTTTGTGTACTGTATATGTGTATGTATGTATGCACATCTGTCTGTACATGTACGGATATAATATGGGGGAAGCATATAGAATTTGAAAAATAATCCATATGGAGTTCCCGTGAATTTCTTATCTCTGTAGTGATCACGCCCTTCCGTCTGCAAACGATGGTAAGGGGATACAATTTACAATTTTTCAAAAACTTTATCGATGAAGGAGACTAGAAGAACTTTGACGCTAGCGCGTCCTGATACTTAAAGCTCCATAAATTTGGTATCCAAAAAAAAAATATTAACATGTGACATTTAAATTACAATATTTTTGAATAATATGCGACTAGAAATAGTTGTTATATTGAATAATCACAGATGTCGTATTTAGTAACAAAAGGGAGCATGGATTGTCATATGGGATTCTGTATCGAGACAACCTGAAAACGAATTCCCGGGAAATCGACACTTTTTGCCAGTATCGGTTCCCCTGAATATTTTAATACAACAACCCGAGACTTAAGACTTACTAAATTGTGTGAAAACATTTAATACAGTCGATTTTGTTCCTTCAATACAAATATAGTTTAAGAATAATTATACATTGATAACTTTTACACATTTCAAAAATACAAAAAAAAAATGACTTTAATTTTTGTATCTTATAAAAAAATGTAGTACTAAATACATTGATATTTTTTACCTTATTATAATGGAGTTCGACCAAGTAAATGCTAATTCAATGAATAAAAAATAAATAAACAATCTCTGGCGCAGTAAATTACTGTTGGTAAGATACTCATAGCATATCAAACAAATAATGCAACGGAAATGGATAGCTACGAAACAATTATATTAAAATGTAGAACTAGATACATTGATATTTTGTACCTTATTATAATGGAGTTCTGCCAAGTTAATTCTAATTCAATCAATAAAAAATAAATAAACAATCTCTGGGGCAGTAAATTACTGTTGGTAAGATACTCATAGCATATCAAACAAATAATCCAAAGGAAATGGATAGCTACGAAACAAACAGATAGATGCCGATTCAATGTAAATCTGGGTATACTTATGCCCCTTGACGGGTCGGAATTAAAGTGACGGCGCGAAGGGGTTGAAAAACTATCCCTTATAAGTCCGGTCTACCGAGCGGGGAGGAACCGCGTGGGCGCCGTACCTCTGTCTTCGTAAATGTATCACGATCTATAAAATACAAGTTTCGAAGAGACGAATGGCATCCGTTTACTCAGCCGATGCCAGATATGCGTGACGTAAACTTTGGACTAGAGCTGAGTCTACATATCATTTGCAGCAAAAAGTATATTCGATTTTATGTTAATAAAAACACAATATTCCTTTGTACTTTATTCCACTTTATTTAAAAGGTCAGGACCAGGGATGGGCTGGAGGGGCTCGGGGGGGCTCGCGCGAGCCCCGGGTTAAATTTAGGCGTGGCCGGCGAGCCCCTTGTTAAGATAAGAAAATCATTCGTCTTAGATCAAATCATCACGTAACTGCAATTTCTGTAGATCGATAAATTTGAAAATTAGTTGTCGTTTCATTTTTTCATTCAGCGTTGTGAGTGTCCGTGAGTCCCAATACGAAAAAACATTTTTTCGATCGATTTATCTATTTTATGTTCGAAGGAATGGGTGTTTGTGATGTCTTAAGATTTCCTCCCACTCTTCCGATTCTTCAATTCAACTGGGCGCTACTATTAGTTAATCACTAGTCCTGTCTTATGCTTATCATTTTATCCCTACTACTCTCTTTGGAAAAGAGGTAGAGCGACTAAATAACTAGCAGTTCTCGTAGAAAAATAACTTTCTTTGAGATACCTTCATTAGAAGGCCATATACTTGACATAGGGAACGGACATGTACAAAAAAATGGATAGCATTTACCGAGCCCCTTGTTAAGATATTGCAAGCCCACCGCTGGTCAGGACCGGTTTAGCTCATTGCGAGCATTGTCAGCTGATAAGAAAAATAAATAAACAGTGCTATTTATACAAAATTAAATTGAAATAAATATGTGTAAACAACAATTGGCCGCCTGTGTGGTCGAGTGGTCAACATCGTTGGCTACCGCTACGGAGGTCACGGGTTCGAATCCCAGTACGGGCAGTTTTATAAATTAATTTTTCAATCGATTTATGAATTTAATCTCTCTCCCACCCATCCTATCCTATGTACGGGGCGTATCGAGAGCGATTAGCTAACCACTAGTCCTGTCCTACCCCTTTCCTTCGATTCCTACTCTCTTTGGAAAAAGAGAGGTTGAGCAACTGAGTGACAAGCAGTTCTCGTATAAACACTTCTGTTGAGATAAACTTCATTAGGAGTCCATATGCTCCACATTGGGAGCGGATATGGTGGAAAAAAAAAAAACAACAATTGACATTGGAAAGAATTTACAAATTGCGGTATAAGTGACTCTATAATTACACATAATTAATTAATTATTTAAATTTATGTTTAACACCTCTAACATATAATTAAAAAATCGTCAATGAATAATATTTTTTAAGCGGTGACTGATGGTAATTACAAACGTAATTAAAATTCAATCAATGGACGTTGCACTTATGTATGTAATGTAAAACTAAATTAATCAAATTTACACATCAGGGTGATATGTAATTTGTAATATAAAAATAAACTATAATAAAAATGTTCGGAAACATTCAATTTTTTCTTTTATTGATAACATAGTTTTTATTGTGCAATTTTTTATGATGAAATCTTTAACCCTGAGTAGAAAGCGTTTCATGTAAATATTCACTTCATTAATTCAATTATTTTTTGTAAAAAAAAAATGATCCAACCAACCCATGTCTACCCTATCTATTTTCCTCGCCTCGCCTCGAAAGCTAACTATTTTGTAGCTTATTTTTTGTTGCTAATATTTAGCCAACATATTAATTTATTTAAGGAGGAATAAATGGGTTGGTTGGTGTGTACGAGTGGGGAAAGTCGGGTAACTGTGGGCATTGGGGGGCAAACTCGGCGGTAACTTAGGGGAAAGTAGGCGGTCGGGTACAAACTCTATGGTGGTTTGACCAGGGGAAGCCAAATAACTACAACTACTTGGCTAGGGTAGTTTTCAACTAGCAGTATTAACAAATTCATTAATAATTAATAAATTTCACAATTTATTTCCCTCTTCCTCGTAGAAATATAATTCGCTTGAAATTTCATACACATTATTAAAACCTAACATAGGTTTCATAAAATTGAAGCAACTACATATATTTATCAACGTACACCACCAATAAGGGGAGGTTTTAAAGATACTGTGTCAACTATGAGTAATAACGTGTATGGTTGTAGGCTAAATCATGTTTGGCAAAAAAGGATAAAATCAGTAAAAGAATTAGTTGGAAATCAAACCCTCTGAGCCCTCTGCGCCCTGCCTACACTGAGTGGGAAGGGTTTAATACATCAAATACCTTTTGATACAAGTAATATATTTACGAAAAGATCAGTTATATTTTTGGGAAACAAATGTTGTATTCTGTCAAATAATCAGGTATAAGCGATAGCTGAACTTTCAGTAACAATGCCGAAATTAAAAAACATAATATGTTAAGTAATCATATAAAGACGCACTAAAATTGTGGATATTTTAACTATCTTTAACAGAACACATATCTATGTAGATCATTGTTACTCTATCACAGCAAAGCTTTTAATGTGAAAGCTTAAAAACAGCGTGGTATTAAAAAAAAAAAACATAGAGCCTGCAACGAATCCAGTCACTTTTGTTTATTATACACTGGAAGTTTTTTTTCAATCAGTTATTAAAGTTACTAGAAGCTTACAAGCGAAAAGCACTTTTAAAGAAATGTTTATTTTGTATATTAATTACAAGGAAAATAAAGCTTTACGAGGATATCACTTTGATAGGAGCATGATATTCATTATAAAATTAAATTTTTGTTATTCCACTTTGAGAAGCATCATTGCAAGACGAATTACGAATAAACTAACCTTGCGATGTTATAGTTGATATTGCTTCTCAAAGAGACGAAACACCTGTCAATAATTGTAACACAAGTAGAATAAAAACTTAGTAAATTTATTTTTATATTATAAATAAACTTCTACAAAGTTACAGACCAATCTATCAAAGATATGCATGATATTCAATTGATAGCCATCCAGACGATACCATGAAGAGACCCCCAGTGCCAGAACTTTTTACAGCCGATTAAATCATCACCTTCCTTTATTTAAAACGTACGAACTCCTATTGGGGGCTTTTAAAGTCAGAATGCTATGCATCGACATGAAAATGATTTTTCGTGAAGTTACACTCTGTAGTGTTTGAATGATCCAAGGATGTTTAAAAAGTAATACATACCTATACCGTTATAAATCCCTGATCCATACACTTTGGAGGTTTTGCGGGGGGTGCATACTACTGCTTGCCCTCTTTCGCCCCCTGGCCAACCCATCCTCCTAGTCGACCGACCGTTGCGCCGTCCCTGGCAGCACAAAGGGGGCGCGTCGTTGGTGAGCCGGCTCAAGTTTGGACGCAGAGCCGGCGAGGGGGGCACGGTGCCGCGTGCCTCCGTCGGCACAGGGGCGCAGCGGTAATTAAGCCGTATTTTTGCTATTTTTCTAAGCGAATCTACGAAAAACACTCAGATCTAGGTGGCTCTTCACTAGTGGGTAAACGTATTCATGATCTTGTCTCTTATGCATGAGGTTTCGTTCTTTCATACGAAACAGCCTGCTGAAAGTGTCTTAAAAGGATATACGAATTGCATTATCGTAGTTTGAAACAAGATTAAAAGAATCCTATGAATACGTGTATGTATTAAAAAAATACCATCTTAAAATATATATCTTTTATATACCATTAGCAAAACTTAAAATATAAATATATATAGAAGAACTAAGGTGTATCGTAATGAACTTGATACTATATTATGAAAATTATTGAAATTTCCGTAAAAACATTTTAAATTGTTAATTTTTCTAATTCAATTTAAAAATCTAACTTATCTTGAAAACAATACTGAATTTTAGAATTAAAAAACATCCTTTATTTAACTAATTTTTGTCTTTTTGAGACATTTTCTGCCAAACGGAATCCAGTAAATACCTTTAAATTTATTTCGACAAATATTTAGTGATTGTGACATAATAGCATGAAGCTACTCTTTAAATCGTTACTGTCGCCAACCGTTGGTCAAAGAGAGAATGATTTTCTACTTTAAAATAAATACAATATTTTCATTTATAATGCATGGGTGTGATTGCAGGAAATATATTTCATACAGTATATACAAAGGCAACAGTTATTGTTATGAAATTGACTACATAATACACAATTAAACTACATAATACTATTATGATGAACCATGTTTTTTTTTGTAAAAATTGTTAAAAAAAACTGTCGAAGATCAATGGCTGCCAAATCTTCAGTTTTCTCTATTCGAGTGAACGTAATAATGGTTAAGCACGTGTAGACAAGACATCTATTGAAACAATATAAAGAGTAAATATGAATTTTACCATTGGGTATAAGAGTAACAAAGTAAACGATTTCTGTTTTGCGAAAAAGTCACAACAAAATTTTGAACTTTTCGTAGTAATGTATACATTTAGGGTTAATTCATAGTACAAATACCAGCTATCTTTATATATTAGATAAGAATGGTCATCCCATATTTTTCTGGAAATTTTCGTAAAAAAACGTGCCATAATGTTTACTTATATGTCATATAGTATGAAGGGTACAAAAAATTGCAAATGAGGTTAAATCCAATATCATTGTTTGAAAAATGAAAGTTTTAAATGATTTCCAACCACTTTGTAAATGTACATATGTGTTTTCATATTTTATTTTAGATGTTGGTAAAGAATATAGGAAATTTTTTAAATAGATAAATTATATTTTTTTCCATCGTTTAATAGAGTATTGGCAAAACTTGGCTGCGCATCATCACAAAATAAAAATAGTATAAAAACAACCCTTGATTGCGCTACGCCCTTCGAGCCCAAGCGCCGAGCGTCGCCTACAAGACGTCGGCGTCCAAAAAGACGGGAAAAAATAAATAATAAAAAAAATAGAAAGAGGCCGCCAGAACGAAGAAGCCGTGGCGGGTATGCCATGCTACCCTAGTCGTCTCAGTCCCCCCTAAGTACCCCCCCACCACTCACGGGGCCCCCTTATCGCCCTTAGCAAGACCCCCTCCTTAAGTTGTGCCACCCTGTGAGACGTTGGACGATGTGCTCAAGACGTGTACACTCGGCTGCAAGAAAATCTTTCATCATTTTTTGCCACTGTTAACAGTGTAAGAATCATACAAAATAAAAATTATTCAATATTTATTCCATATTTCCAATTTACGTTTGTTGCATAAATGTTTTAGTTTATATTCGCTATAAAAAAAATAGCGAACTAGTTGATATTTTAAGAGTGTTTAGTTAGCTTTGGTTTATTTACATAATATTGTTTTATATATTTATTTTTTAAATATTTACTACGTAGTAAGCTTAAATTACTTTATACAATATAAAACAACTTAGATTAAAATTTTACCTAAATTATGAATGGTATGAAACGCGGGTCCTGTGTTCATAATTTTACTCAGAGTACGTAGAAATACTCCATCGAGTAAATAAAAAAGGTTTAAATATGAATGGTTTAGAATTTTTTGAAATAAATAAATGTTAATCAATAAAGAAGTACTAGCTGTAAGCCCGTTGACCTCAACGGGAGGATTTTTGTTGCATTTTTAAGTAGTTAGAAAATTTACTGGCGTGAAAAATAAATTACAAACTTATTTATTGAATAAGCCAGAAATTCTGATAGTAAAAGAAATATATCTCGGGGCATATATCGACAGCCCTGCCCTGCAGTATTTAAATTGTAAATTATTTAATTTTTGGAATGTTTAAGTTTGCTAACAACCATTTTTCGTAGGAAAATTATTTAATTTTTGGAATGTTTAAGTTTGCTAACAACCATTTTTCGTAGTAGCAAAAATATACCTCGTAAGTTACTTAATTTTTGGAGGGTGACGGTTTGTTTGGGAGGTGAGGCTGGGGAGAGGAAATCGAGGACATTTTTACAATCATACGAACATTATCGACTAATAATATATAGATTATTAAACAATATCATTAATAGGACAGGCTGCTCACCACTGTTAAATTTATTTCCAATGGGTTCAACCCTTCCACATTGATACAACTCATTAGTTAATCATGTTGTAATTTAAATGTCATTTTTAGTAGCATTAGTGTTTGTTTGTATTCTATTCTCCCCTCCTAGCTTCTCGATTTTATTTTTAAAATATTTTATGTTAGAAAATTAAAATTAAAATCCTTCGTACTTAAACAAGGTTTTGTGAAAGTAAGATTGTCTGAGGATGCCTCTGAAAGAAGCAAAATACGTGTTACAGTTAGTAGCACAATACGTGGAATAATTTAGTAAATTAATATTAAAACGAACTTCCACAAAGTTACCGCCGAACCCATCGAATGAATTACTTTGTACAATTTAAATTGATTAAAACGTTAAAAAAAACCATTAAAACTAATATTTCGAGTTGTATTTATATGGAACTAAGAGATTGTTTATATTTTTTTAGTTTCCATTATGCAAACATTTGCCTACCAAGAGAAAACAAGTTTCTAGTTGTATTTTTGTGGTCCTATAGAAACATATTCAAATAGAACGGGTAATATAACTCAAAACAATTTTTTTTTGGCTTATCGTTATATAAAACTAAGCTAGAAACAATATCATTTATATACAATTACACAACAATCAGTCATTACTAAAAGAATGGCTTAAATGAAATTAACGAATTGAAACTGAACACTTGGGCTACATGGATGAAGGATACTTGAACTCTTTATTAAGGGTAAGAATGCTGTGATGCTAAAAAATGCTACAGTGTATTTCTGTTGAGGAATTATTTTGTTTTACTATTTTTATCAGCTTAAATTTAAAAACACATTTGGTCTGATGAAAAAAAAAACATATAAAAAAAATATAAAATATTGCTTACCATGCTGCATACCTTTTTACAATGAGAGGAGTGTATTCTTATATTATTTATTTTTCTTATTTAAATAAGATGAATAACAATTTAATGTTTTTGTAATAAATTATCTCTGATAGAAAATCTCCATATGCCTGGATTAACTTTGACAACCTTTAAGTTTATCTATGAATCGCTCCACCGAAAAACGCATAATTTATTTACGGTAGTCGCCCTTGGTAACGCGTTGATTGTAGTCTTTTATTATTTTTTCAGTAATTCTTCTAAATATTTCGAAACACAGTTCAATTGGCTAATTATTCACCACATCTAAATAATACGCACATCGTGTTTATTATTTAAATTTCAGTGTCCTACAAACAGGGAATACTCTTCGACTTAAGTTTTATTAGTGTTTTTAATATATATCGTAGTTTACATTTTTAAAATATCGCCATTGGGTAAAAAATTAACGACTACTTTGCTTTCAGGAGAACGGATTGTTTCTTTTTAAATATTCAAAAGCTTTTTTAATATAAACTATGTTTTGTATTGATTGTATTTTTTTATATTATAATACAATATAAAGAAAATTTCGCGTGTTTTTTCAGTATATTTTTTCAAGTACTTGTGAGAATTTTCGCAGCCGACCGTACGAGACTTTGCCGAAGAAATACAAGAGAAAAAATATCCCTGGGCGAAGCAAAAAAATATGAAGGAAAAGAATTTGGTGAGGGGGCCGTCAAGAGAGGAGGGCCAGGAGCGAAGCAGGGCGAGAGGAACGGGAGGGTGTATGGTGGTATCCGCTGACGGTCAGACCCTCGTTAGGGGCACAAAACCGATAGCAGGGTCTAAATCTATATCTTTTTACAATATAACAAAGAGACCAGTGAATGCCTGAAGTAAGGGCAGTCTTCGCAGTAAGGATTTGAGGATAGCTACGTTAGATTGTACGCCATCTCCTTGGTTTAATGACTTTCAACAAACTTTTTTAAATTACTACAAAAGCATTATACTGGCACTATAGTATAAGTCACGTTTTATCTTTTTTATCGATGAACAATCTATTCATGGGACATAAAATAAATTATGTTAAAAATGGCAGTTTTTCACTATGTTTGTTTAAGACAACTCTGGGTTAGAAAACCACTGTTTTTTCTACAATGTATTTTTAATGATCGTTTATTTAATATTAAATGTGGTTTTTCAAAAATATAAATGAAAAGAGCATAGAGAAATAAAAATCACTCTGTCGATGTCTCAAATTGGTCAAAATTTACTAAGTGCAGTTTACTTCTCAGGTACAAAAACTATTATCAATCAGGATAAAAAATATGCAGATTAGTATCATAACATTTATATGTTGTAGTAATTTATCACACTACAACTCGGTTACGTTATATTCTCCTATAATGTCACACTAAAGTGATTTCCAGCTGAAATAAATATTAATTGTAATTCAGAAAATCTGAGAAACAATATATTATTACATTTTTATGAGATATTAAATACTGACGTATAAAATAACACATTTTAAAATTTTATTTTTACGATTTAAACACTGAATTCCTAAAACAAATAAATGAATGCTAGTTGTATTTCAAAAACAATAGATGAAAAATAACCAGATTCACTTTTACTCGCACAGAGAAAAACACACTTTTCTTCGACCATTAATTACTTGCATTGAAATTACGAGGTTTTTAGCTGTGAATCAGTACTCCAATATTAAAGCAATGTTTTCTCAAAACTGAATTTGGGCGTGTTTGATCCCAAGCTTTTCAAATGTGAGTTGATTAAGTGAGTCAGACATTGCATCCAATGGTTTTTTAATATCTCAGTAAATAACATTATTTGCAGTGTAATAAAACATATAAAATTAATGAAATATAAAGCTTTTTAATTATATACAAAATGTCAAAGATGATGATGATGACGTCGTATAATTTTTTCCGAATTTCCACATTGTAATATCTATATTTTCATCTAATTTAAAATAAGATAAAACGGAAATGAAAAATAAAGTTTGACGCGCCGAAAAGTGGCTTCAAATAAATATAGCCAACGTCTCGTTCACGTAATGTGGTATCAGGCGAGCAACAGGTGACAAGAGTTGTTTACTTTCTTGCCAAACTTTCAATTTTACTTCGTGCTATTTGAATACTTCGCGACATTGAGGTCATAAGAAAGCGCATTCAAGAGTTTCACGCGTACAAAAAGAAAATGATACATTTTCTGACATCTTCCACCGTTGCATGTTCGCCTGATACTTTTTCTGTTGTTATTCGTAAATGTTGTATTTTTCAATGCGAATTTTTTTAATATAATATTTCCAGTGGCAGGTGTATTCTTGTTAATTGCCAATTATTAAACCTTTTTTATTTTTCATTAATATTACATCATAATATCACAAAGAAAGAATATTATGTATTAATAATATATCCAGTCTTTTGACAATTCCTACGTCTTATTCCTACGTATATTATGTCTTTTAAAAATGTATATTTGAAGCAACAACAAAAATTACATTATTTAATATTGCTCCGATGTTACAAATTATCTTTGGAAAATAACAATGTTAAATAAAATCATAAAATGCAATAACTATAATTTTTCCGTAATCGAAAAAAAAACATTTATTATTATTAAACTCAATTAAATATTTAATATTCACCTGAGACTAAATTGGGGAGAAAAGACCTTTTTCTATCATTTTAAATTGAAAAATCAATATTTGAACACCACGGTTAAAACTCCATACATGCCAATCGCTAAGCTATTGAATTTTTACAAATATTAAAAACATTCAAAGAAATATGATTTTATGCTTCAAATCAAGATTGCCTTCGATAGTATTTATTTAATATCTTTGATAGATTTGACAGTTACTTTTTGGAAGCTCATTTTCGATATAAAATTAAATTTGACAACTTTTTTATTCCTCTTATTGTGCTACAATTTATGAGTCTTATGACACATGTTTCGCCTTTTTGCGAAGCATCATCAGACTATCGCAACGATTGTGAATAAACTGTTTTTTTTATAAACATTGCAATGATAATATGATGATGCTTCTCAAAGATTCGAATCAAATCACCAAATTTAATTTTATACTAGTATTTATTTAAATTTGATACGACCAACGTAACGGCTTATGTTTGATTAAAAATTAAAAAGTACCATTAGTAAGGAAGGTAAAAAAAAATCTTTAAATCTATCTATGTTATGAAATTAAAACGCAGTTAAAATCAAAGTCATCCAACAAAGGATATGTTATAATCGTTGCTAATTGCTTTTTATTTATCGTTTCCTGTAACAGAGAATATGAAATACAATATTGTCCAACAAATAAATCCTCTCCTGTATTTGCTCTACGAATGAAGCAAATCGAAAATGCTTCCGTTTGCACCTGTCGTTGTATTTGATTTTTTCGAATCTTTAAATGGCGGTCCAATATCCGTATGGGCGTAACCACTGTCTGCGCCCCTGGAGATGCTGTGCGCCAAAGTGTTATCCATGATATACAGCAAAAGAAAGTTGATGGTGTTGTAAGTATTTTGTTTTGAGATCATCAGGGTGACTTTTATAATACTTTAACTGATTTTATAATTGAGGGTATTATCTGCAAACCCGGCTTATTACAAAATCGTTAAAACATGAACCATGAATGTAATTTGGTATATAAAAATAAATTTTGAAAGTATTTTTAAAAATCAGTCTCAAACATGGCTCAAAAATCCAAAATATCATTCCAAAGTAATGTAAGACTAAAAATACTTTTCAAATGTACATTGTTTTTCAAAATGAAATTCATGTTTTATTTTTTAACTATTTTGGAATAAGTCGTGTTTGCAAGTAATACCCTCAATTGTGTGGTTATAATGCGAAACACACTATTTCCAAAATGTGCGATATTGAGTTAGGTATGCAGATAGGGAAATTCAAGCCTAAGTAATCGACTGGTTCTATTAGTTTTAATATAAAATGTGTAAAACATTATCGTTTTTAAATTGGAAATCATTTTTTTATGCAAATGTTATTTCTTTTGTGTTATTCGTAATAGTATTTGACTTTGAGTTTTGGAAATAGTACGTTTTGCATTATAACCCCACAATTTTGAGTAATACTTTTTTCTAACCTTGATCGCACAATCTAAAATGATGCCTCAATAAAAAAAATGTTGTGATATTGTCACAGTATTGGTATTTCATTTAGATAATTGTCATATTTTTAAGTTAAAAGAATGAATAAAAATGTTTTAAATTCGTGTATTTCTTGTTGTGCCGGTTTTTAATGTTTGATTTCCAATTAAATTACTTAGGTTTCCCTTGTAATTTTTTGTTTCTTTGACTCCTTGTATATCATTTCTTTAGTTCGCAACATCAAAAATAGGGAGGGTCGTTACAGTTTCGGATTCCACGAACAACAATCGATCAAAGAAAGAGCAGGGCGGCAGAATGAAATATGGTCGAACAAAGAAACAGAACGTATACACACACTCGTGCGGCGGCCTACCGCCTCACGAAAAACCGAGTTTTTATCGATGATAAATGCCAGGGGAACATAAGTATACGCGTGTGGGAAGAAAGGGGAGGAGGTATCACGCAATCCGTAAGGATTCCAAAGGCGCTAGACGTCGCCGGGCACCGCTGATTAACTATCAATACCCCCGCCAGCCGCAACCCTGACCATTTATCTCCTCTCCTACTCATTTATACTTGCCAAGGCTTTCTTCTTATACACAAGGTGCTTGAAAACACTCGTATAGCTAACTCACAAACTACTTGTCAACCTACAAGAATGAATTTAAAAAGTATATTTCAAAATTCACCGGTTTGCCTAGTAATGATAGTAGTAAATATCGAACGTGCTAACAATTGTGAAAGTTGATAATCATTATACAGTAAAACCCCCATTTACACAAAATTCGGGAGAGTGTTATTCGGGATAGTGTAATTGGGGGAGTGAATCTCATACAAAATTAGGAATTTGGTTTTTTCCGCAAAAATGCAAAACTAAAATTTCCCTTAGCACATATACAGTCGCCCGGCTATACGTGTATAGCCTGGCACGTGTTGAATACACATACGCTAGCTAACATTGTATGCGCCGCACATTCGACCGTCTCGTAGCAACGGCAATGGAATGCGACAGTGCAATTGGGGGATTTGCGGCGAATATTTCAAGTCAGCGCGTAATTCGGGGTAGTGTAATTTGGGGGTTCAGTTGTATATGAAAATGTAATCCCAGTCGTAATCAGTATCTGATTCGATATAACATTGAATCATTTTTATTGAAAAGTTTTTAAATAATTAAGACATTGTAAATTTTTAATGTAAAATTGTTAATGTCCGTTTATAATTAAAACCGGAAAGATGGCGGCAAAATAAATTGTTAGCCAATTGCTGGTTAAAGAATTTTTCATGTTCACCGTTAATGATATTGAAACAAATACGTAAAAATTGTTACTTGCAAAATCAAGAAGTAAAAATGTCTTATAATTTAAGGCCACAGCTTGGAAAGAAAATAATATAATTATTTATACAATATTTTGATGAAGTAATAATACCAATTTGATTGTCCCACCACCACTCGTAATGTTAATCAGCTACTTTGATAGAGTGATCAAAATATTGTATATGTACAGCTAATTTAAAATAACCAATTTATTTTATGTTTTGTATTATGTCACCCATTTGTGTAAATAATGATTTATGTAATACAAGATGAAGGAAACATGTAGAAGTTTTGTTTTTTTATGTTTGACGTTTAGTTTTTGGATTAAAAAACTTTTTACATGTTTTTTTTTTATTTTACTTTTACAATCACACTGTACATTATAAGATACCCTACCCATTTTATGTCAGCCTGGTACTTCTCAGACGACTCGGGTTAGCTGTAAAAAGTCTAATGGCGAATATTTGGACCTGCAATGCGGGTCCTGGCTAACGGACACGGGTTTAGGGACTTTAGGGTACTACCCTCCCGAAATTAGGGTCAAAATCGTAAGATGGGTAGGCTTCAATAACCCAGAGGGACGGACAAGTAACGCAGGGGTACGGAAAATTTCGGTAAAGTGTGCTTGAATGGGGTGCGGTGTCGGCGTTTTATTTTTTGCTCGTGTCCTTTTGCGGCCACCGCTGGGCCTTATCCGAATTACAACTTTTTCCTACCTGCCATATATGTCACATTAATTGAAACATGGTCAAGTTAACTTTTCATATCAACGAAGGGCATTTCAATTGGCAAAGAGAGACATAGGGCGTACAGCTAATGCTGATCCATCATCAAGAGTTAACCAGTTTTTAAAAAATAAGTTATTTGTACCCAAACACGCTACGATGGCTGTCGATTTTGTTGAAGTGCTCATATTTATTACTTAGAAGCGGAAAACCACACAAAATTATCAATACGTTATTTACTTTAGTAATGTAAAATTTCACTTAGTTAAAAAATTCCCAAATTTTAATTATGTTTATAATTACAATCAGTCACCATTTAATTAAAATGTATTAATCCTTAATGATTGTTTAATTATATGTTATAGGTGTTAAACATTTTAGTTTTGTATAATTAGAGTCACTTATACTGTAATTTGTAAACTCTTTTCATTGCCAATTATTGTTTACAGCTTTTATGTCAATTTAATTTTGTATGAATAACACTGTTTATATATTTTTCTTATCAGTTGACAATGCTCGCAATGAGCGAAACCGGTCCTGACCTTTTTAATAGAGTGAAATAAAGTACAAAGGAATATTGTGCTTTTATTATCACGTTACTATTGTTGTGTAATAACTATTGCTTTAAACCTTCAATCGAATTTGGCATTCAATGATTTATTAATAAATATGATCCAAATAATGTTTTTATTTCATTCTATAGTCATAATCGTATTTAATATCGTATATCCATGTTGTTTTAATTTGGAATAAGAGACACTTCATTATGGTTCATTGAGTCTTAAGAAAGCCGGTAGTGAATACTACAACAATATCTATATATTTTTAAATAATCCAGAATGCCTGCATTTACTCTTGTCGGTTGGATAAGCAGGAATTGGTCAATTTAGTTCAAAGATCGTTACTAAAAAAGATTTTATTATTCCTAATTCATTATTTTAAACAAAAAAGCATTTGTATACTTTTGAAACTCATTCATATCCTCAAAATTTACGTACCTCCCATCAAATTGGATCACTAAAATTATTTTATTTAATAACTATTTTTGTTATAACAGGTTTTGGTAATTAATTTTATGTTTGAATATTTCTGGCAGATATCCTATTATTTATTAAACTGTGTGTTTTACTGAAAAAAATGACTTCTTCTTTATATTATGTTCATATGAGAATACAGTTGTAAAAAAGTGTAGAAAACTTTATTCGACGTATTTAGTTTGATGTTTCTGAAAAAATAATATGCCTTATGACAAAGAGTAACTCAAATACATAGTATTTGATTAGTTAGTCATTTTTAGATTTATGTTTTTATTAAACCAACACTGGTGGCCTTCGGACCATCTGTCAATAGAAACTACTTGTATTGTGTGTGTAATGTGATAAAAATATTTCTATATCTCTAGAAAGATTATTTTGGATATTCTTGAGTTTACTCGCTACAAAAGAGATCGATATTTATGGATCAGGAGATCGTAAAGGTAAGGAGCCTCCGAAATAAAAAAAATACCCTCAGATATTTCGTCATATCATCGTGAACGTAAATCATCGTAGCACGTAACGAAGGCGGAGTGGCCCCCCAGCGTCATCGCCGAACGACGGGGTGGCACTAAGGGGTGACGGCTCCGGGGGAGGGAAACACACAGCGCTCCAAGGGTGGGGGACGGCGAGGGTGTAAGACTGGAACCCCTGTACCGCTTGCCTTATACAAAAGAAAAACAGTTCTGCGAGTTATATCTTTCGCATGTTAGGAAGTTGGATGGTAACAGGGTAGCGAACGGATCTATTGGTATAGTAGTCATGGTCTTACTTGATTATCTATTCACTACATGTTAACTTATTATTTCCTGATACTGTTGGGTAAATTATTGTAGTGATTTATGAAATTTGAAATAGTTATATAACATTTTCAACTTCTAAAAGATATCGACAAACGAATTATAAAAATAAATAGACTAAAATTTATCTATTTAGACGTATCGAATATATTATGGCTATGCAATGACTTTTGGGGTGTTAACTGTCAATAAGTCTTGGAGGAAAGACAGTACATTCAAAAAATTAAATAGTCATTTGTATAATACTTATTCCACTTTTGTTTAAAATGATCGGGACTGGTTTCGCCGATTGGTTATGACGAGCATTATCGAATGATAACAAATATAATATTACAGTGCTATTTATACAAAACAAAATAAAGTTATTTATTATTTTAATGAAAGAAATTTACAGTTAAAGATACAAAACATGAATCAGTGGTACTAAATTTACTACGATTAAATTGTTTGTTATATCTTAAAAATAATTTGAAAACTCATTAAAAAAAAACAATTTAGTTAAAGTGGTGATTAACGATAAATTCATAACTTACATTTAAAAATAACAGCAGAACTGTTGAGAATCTAACAAGCAAATGGTAATAAATATATGAAAAGAATTTTTGTCACTAAATTGATTATAATTTTAAAAATTTACTATCTCTTTCAAATTAATGATAAAAATAATTAAGTAAGAGTTCAACTTTCAAACTGACGTATGTTTAATGTATATTTTTGAATGTATTTATTTCTCTTGAAGAATTTGACGCACAAAAAGATTAAGAATACCAAACGAAATAAATATAGGTGTGACTTAGATTGTGAGTTTAATATGATTCAAATATGTTTTATTTTTATTTTGCCCGCTTGTATATTTTGTATAAGAAGACATAATTGTTTAATAAGCGGTGAGTATCAAGTTTATACCACCAACGTATAAACCCAAATGCTTGAGCGAAAAAAAGCTGGGAGGCAGTACGATGCGTTCCAATTTAGGTGGAAGTTCGCCTTAACGACCGGTCTCTTCGGGGGGCTGGGGGAGGGTTTCAGCTGAATATGAGGAGGGTCAGGAGTTAAGGGAGGGTCTAGTGCCTTCGAGGAGGCAGACAATCGCTGTAGAAGCCTTCGGCGGTGGGTCGTAAGGCACGCCGGAGGAGGGAGCTATGAAACTTTTTGGGATTGCGTGCCAAAAGGATAAAAAAATGTATTTTTGATGTGCAAGGCTGCTTGGTTGACTTTTTGTCGAGCAGGAAAACTAAGTAAAAACGTTTCGATCAATTATATTATTTATTTGATATATATGTACATACAATATTATATTATGATTCTATGTGGTTAATTTTTTTTTAACCGTATTTAAAAAAACATACTTAGATCTTTGTTAGAACAACATCTCAATCAAAACATCCATTCAGTTCAATTGATTATCCTAGGTAGTAAATAGTTGGTGACTAGTTTTACATGTCGCGATCCGAAAACTACAAGGTTCTAAGTGTAGATTTTTTGTGAAACAATTTATTCATTGTTACTTTTGATTCGCCAAAAACTTTCACTTGTGATGCGATTGTAGACAATCCGTTTTGACGATAATTTAATATGTAATTAAAGATATCTTCTTTTTTAATGTCATTACTTCATTTGACGTATTTCTTTTCATATGACGACAAATTTATATTTAAAAATATTTAATATATATATACATATTTTAATATTTTTTGGTGATAGTAAAGTAAATTTTTTGAAATACGCATATTTGTATGTATTTTTGAGAAAATTTGTATATAATGATAACAAATTGGACTCTGCAAGAACTTAAGGATAAACCGAATTGGAATAGTTAACATTTTGTACATTCCCACTCATGTTTTGTCATTAAAGACTCGGGTTTCGGCTTTCGACATCTTCTGGCGTTTTAGACCATCCGTGCAATAATTTTGATAAGTTAATATTGTAAATCCACCAAGCGTCTACAGTTTAAATCTTGAATTTTAAAAAAATAAGTCGTTTTCTTAACAGTAGTTTGACAATTCTATAATTGTCATAGTCTTTTATTTAAATTACAATTTCGAATATATTAAACAATTAACTTCTAAAGCTTCTCAAATGCATCTGATAAAACAACGGTACGGTAAAGTTTATTTATTTATTTATATGTCATTAAATACGCGCGGCCCGCAATTTGGCAATCGCTACCATCAGTGAGATACCCACCCCGCCCACGTGGGGGGTCTTCTTATTTCTTTTAGGGGATGCGAGGACTAGATCTCTAAACCTACGAAAGGCAAGGCGACGCACAGGATGTGAGGACAGCCCTCTGTGTTTGGAAATTGATAACAGGAAATTAACGAAAATTTTGTTAGCGACATAATTATACGACTACTAGAACATTAACCCATGCCATGCAAAGTTTGAAATTCGATTCTATACTGCTATAAAACGAAATTTCAACTGATATCGAAATGTAAAAACTATAAAATCTTTACTGACTACAATATTTATTTAACATGTCAAAACTTTTAAATTTAAAAATTGGAAATAAAATAAAACCTTTTTGTCCAGGACCTCATAGCAATACTTATAATTTCAATAAAATAATTATGTGTCACTTTAATTTATATTTTTTATTATTATATATAATTTATTTGATCAATTGTTTGTTGAGTCCTATAGCGTAACGGTTAGCGTTATGCTTCCGTGTCGGATGTCACGGGGTTCGAGTTCCAGTACTTACAGCATTTTTTTCGATTGATTTATCAATTTCTGTTCGAAAGCATGGGTGTTTGTGATGTTTTAAAAAATCTCTCCCACCATTCCAATCCTTTAACAACTGGTCGTAGCGAGAGCGATAAGTAAACCAACTAGTCCTGTCATAGACTTATCCTTCGATCACTACTACTCTCTTTGAAAAAGTGAGGTTGAGCTACTGAGTAACAAGCAGTCTCGTAAAAAAACTTATATTGAGATACCTCCATTAGGAGGCAAGGTGCTCCACATTAAGGGTGGACATGGATAAAAAATGTTTGTCACACCTTGTTATTACCCTTTTTTAATTTTGTATAAATAAACCTGCTGTGGTTCAGTTGGTAAGAGCTTGCTCTACCGATCACGCAGGTCTGGGTTCGATTCCCGGTCAGATCACAGTGAATTTGAGAATAATTCAATTCAAAGTTGTGATCGAAGACTGGGTGTTTGTGATGTCAATTCACATCATTTCCTGTCCTCCAATCCTTCTGATCCTTTAATAACTGGACGTAGAATAGCGATTACCTAACCACTAGTCCTGTTCCAGCATCATCCTTCTTTCCCTACTCACTTTGAAAAAAGTGAGGTTGAGCGACTGAGTAACAAATAGTTCTCGTAGAAAAAAAAAACTTCTGTTAAGACACCTCCATTAGGAGGCCATATGCTCCACATTGGGAGCGGACATGGACTTTAAAAAAAAAAAAAAAAAACCTGTACCGATCTATATTTTATCAGTTGATAATGCTCGCGATCAGCAAAATCGGTCCTGATCTAAATAAGTACCTACATATTGTGAAATTTGTATAGAATAAAATCATAGAGATCTAAACTGTTTTTAACCTACTAACCTAATCGTTATAAAAAATGTAAGCAATAAGCAATTAGCTTAAAACATGACTTTATACTAACTTGAACATTCTTTGAAATGAAAACTTTATCGACGGACTTCATAAAAGTATTTTTTAATTATCATATTTTGATATGCTCTAACAGGAAATAAATTGTTTCATATTCAGTGGTTAACTAAAAAGGTTTTCGGACAAGATATACTTTTGTGACGGGCATCGCTCATTGTAACTATTTTTTCAGACGGTTTATCCAAACTACTGTATTATATTGTAAGTATTGTATTAAATAATTTACGCCGCAACATAATAGAAAAATAATTAAGAAGATTTCACAGGCCATTTACTATAACACATTAATAGAAGTGCACAATCTTAAAACAGAGGCTAGCAAAGCTCCAATAAAATATATTTAAAAAATATATAATAAGAATTAAAATGAAAAAATACGAGAGCGAGAAAGAAATGAAGATATTACCTGTTAGCTATTTTTTGTATGAATGTGTAATCGTTTATTGGTATGATAACTAGTAAAATAAGTGAAATTGAAATAGTAAAAGAATATCATACAAATCTTTGAGAATAACAAATTATTAATAAATTAGATTCAAAAATACATATCGACAATAATGACGACTTACGTATAAATTAACCTGACGATGCTTTTTAAAAAGGCGAAATACGTTTCATTACCTAGTTCAGTAGTTAGTAGAATAATATTGTTATTACATAAAACTGTACTTTTTAGATGGTATATCTGATATCAAAATGGCAAATAAAATGGCAAGATTCTGAAAGTAATTTAATAAATGCAAGTAAACAAAATTATACTCTAATTATGTCTGTTCCTTAAAAATATTAAAGTAATTATAACTCGTAATATTTTACAATTAAATATTTAGCCTGCCAGAGTAACATCCTACCACAATGATTAATATGGACCCAGTAACGTGCGAAGAAAACTGCCGCTTGAATAGATTTGAGGCAGCTTTGGAGATGTTTTGAAGGGGGTAAGATTCTGACGCCCACTCCCTCTACGGGACAAGGGAGGCAGAGACAGACTGCGTGCCTCTTGGGGGGGAGCAGCCCGTCCAATTTGTTATATCCGAAGGCATCTGATGACGCATCATGGCAACGGCTAGATTTTTCGTAAAAGAAAACAGAATCTTCAACGTTTCGCAATACTTTTCCTTATCATATATATTTATTTATTTCCAACAATCTTAAAGAATGGAAGTACCCTGTTCCTGCGAATTATTTTGGTTGAATTCTGCGATACTTTAGTCATCTCTTGCATAGAAATTACGACTGAAATTCTTGGTTGTATTTATCGGGCGTATTCAACAAACACGATCCTGTTTAATAATTTTAAGTATTACTTATAATAAAATCGTATATACTGAAGAGTGTAATTCATTGTCAAACAAAAGAAATGAAAAATTGATGACTTTTTGTACAATATCAGTGTTTCATCTATTAGATGGCGTTTTCTTTGCAAGTAACTCAACCTTCAGCTAGCCAAACAAGTGGTATACGTAGGAGAACAGTTTTCCTAATAAACAAAAAGATTTATGAAAAACAATGTCTTTTTATTAACTGCATATATTTTCAGCTTGTTACATCTTAAAAAGAGCATTCAATTTTAATTATATAACGTATTATATACTGATTAAGAAAAGTAAAGCTTTCTTTTTATACACAGTCGGTAAAATTTACGATTCAGATAATCTGAAGTTTTTTTTAATTGATAAAATACGTGTTGCATATACAGTGACGTATATTGACTCGCTCCAACAGATTTTCTTTTGAGTTTAAACAATACTTTTCAAACTTTTGCACAACACAATTAAATAAATATTTAAAAAAAATGTGAAAAACGTAACAAGGTTCAATGGTTGTCAAGTTCCTGATGTCATTAAATTGTAGATTAAACTAAAATGAGTTAATTACCAATTAAATGAATCTAATGTATCATTTTTTTGTCAATATAATTATTTGTTTCTGGTATACTTTTGGCTCGATTAAATATGGCGTTTAGACAAAAAGTATAAAAGAAAAGTTCTCGAGCGAATTAGTCCTAATTAAATTACAGTGTTTTTTTTATGGTGGCTGTATTATATTATAGATGTTTTTATTATATAAATAATCATTTGTTATTATAGATAATTCAAAATAACGTGTAAAGGATTCGTAATTCTAAATTCGTAATTCGACAGTACATGATCTACCGGGATCACTTGATGCTCAGAAACATACGCAGCAAATTCGAAAAAAGTATTCCGTGCATTAGTAGTAAAATTTTGAAGTGATAAAAGCACAAAGTTTTTTTGTCAATAAAAACAGCAAGGTGATAATTTTACATTTTTTTAATAAATTTAATTTATCTATTTAAATTATATCATTATAAATAAGTTCTTATAAAATTAATATATTTAAGTTATCAAGACTATTTATCTTGTGTATATATTAATTATACTTTATATCCTATGTAGACAAGTCTTTATGTAATCCATAAAGTTAATGATACATTATTAACTTGACTGACATTTGGGTGAATATTTAATTGTTCAAATGTTAATACACTTGACTCTTTTTTTTTTACGAATTGCTAAAAAACAGGGTCCACTAAAATGAACGAATACTATATTTTTAGACAAAATAAAAACATAGACGCGGGTAACGGATTTCCTGATAACAATAAATTAAGAAACACAAGATAGTAATTACAAACAAAATTATTTATTGGATCCATATTATATGTGTCAAAATTTTCTAGCGATAAAAGCGATTAATGTCCAGTCTCCATAAAAGTCTCCGTATAAAAATGAATAGTATTATTTTTCGTAAATCAAAATACATATTTTGTATAAATTACTTATTAGGAGTTCATTCTTTAATTTTTTAAACAATTTTCTCTGGTACATTTTTTTTCAAATAATACAGATTGCAAGGTTTAAAGCAATAATTTTTAACTTTTAACTTTTTTACAGGATTTTTAATATAAGGTTTTTTGAGGAATATATCTACCTTGACAAAAAAAATAGTTAATTGAGAATGAAAGTGTATAGTTTGATATTACACTCATTTTTCTAAATAATAATCTTCGAATATATGTACATGAATAATTAATAAAACCAGTGTATAAGGTGGCAACTTTGTTTTAAACTAAAACATTATCAGAATTCTGTTTTTACATTAATTACACTGACATTCATTTTGATGTGGCAACATTTGTAATTTTACTTTGTATCAGTGTCCGATGAGGTTAAAAAAATCTTATTAAACTGTGAATTTTAAGTCATGATTTTGCGTATATCGATTTTTAATATAAACTATTACTACACGATGTTTAAACTTTAGAGCCGACACGAGGCGACTTATTGAAAATACCCTGTAGGCACAATATCTCACAATGTAAGGGGGTTTATATAGGACCAAGGAAGGAAGGCTTCGGTCACAGAAAGGTCCCAGCATGGCAGATCAACGTAGGGTCTGACGGGTACGACTTAGCGTAGGGTGCGGTGCGACCCCCAGCGGGTCTACGACGCGGCGTAGAGGCGCACAAACAATATAAGAACAGACAATATAGTACTTTAATGAAGCCGGTTTATTAATGGTATAAAATAGTCTACCGCGGATATTAAATAAAACATATCACTTGTCAAAATACTTAAGGTATTTTAAAAAAGGAATCATTATGAAACAAATTGGTCTGTTTTCTAAAATGATTATTTATTTCAGTATTTTGAAATGAGCTGGAAAATTGTATTAACTTTAAATTAGTCATTAGACTTTTATATTATGAGAGCATTCCTAACATTAAATTAAAAAAATAGATTAATGGATGAATAGATTAAAAAAATACATTTAAGAAGACTATGCGAGTGGGTGAGAGACGTAGATCATTGTATTATAAATTAAAAATGATACACTGAAGTTATCAATGCTAAGTTTAAATACTTATTGTTTTCATATGTTATTTATTAGCAAACCACTTGAGGTATAATTGTAACTCAGATATTTAATAATATTATATGATATTGTAGACATAGATGGTACTGAATAAGTAAATTAAATTTTCGGCTGGGTTTATGTTCAAGGAATCACCGTTGTTGACGAAATTTAAGGATATTTTAATAAATTGTTTTTTTATCGATTTATATATTTTTGGTCAAATGCATGGATGTCTACGATGTCTTAAATTATTTTTAAATCGTTCTTTAGGAATAAAATGGCGTGACGATAGCGATTAGCTTACAAATTGTTCATTTCAGTTGAGATAATCTCCATTATCAGTCTATATGTTTTTTTTACACTGGGAGCGGACATATACATACAAGAACTACCCATACTTCATTTGTACGTAAACTATTTTGGATGTGTTTATTTTCTGACCAAATAAAAATAAAACATGTCTACGAATGGAGTGTTTATTTTTCAGTCGAGTTGGTGAAACCTATTTTGTTTTGTGAAAAAAAAACTGGCGTCAGATATGTACTGAATAGCCGAAGCCATCGCATTGTATCCGGAGCACAGAACGGGTCTAGAGGTAAATATTCAACACAGGCGCCAGCTTTAGAGGGGGGGGAAAGGCTCACAATGAAAACATCGTAGGAGGGACGTATCCCAAAAACCTCCTACCACTTCTTACGACCCTGGTATCGCAGAAGGCTTACCCTTTCTGTTTTTCCCTAAAAATCCTCATTTTGCCCGTCCTCGTCGGGAGAAGGCCTAGAAAGCGCTTTTGGAGAAGGGTCGGACGATAGGGATTTTGTATGGGCCCTCCTACGGGCAAAAGAGGCTCGTACCCCAGGGCTTCTTAGGCATTTATATCGCAGAATCTTCATTTTTATTAGAAAAGCCGTACAATTTTCTAAGCTAAGCATATTTTGTATGTCGCTTCCCAGCGTTATGAATAAAGTGTGTTACAATATTCTATCCGTGAAAAAAGATTTTATTATAAGGTTACTTGTATCGTAGAAAAAATAATAAATAGATAGGATAGCACTCAGTTATAAGATAAGAAACTCTGACAAATTAGACTGAAAAAATCTTTATTACATTAGAGATTATTTCAGGTGTCATTTAAATTGATTTTCCGAATGTACCAAATCTTAATTATTTATTTAATTAACATTGCATAAGGTTGACAAATTATTAATTTAAAACTTTTACAATGAATTAAAAGCAGTAGAAGAAAATGGCAAGAAAGTCAACTGAGTAAGCTCCGACGTACTCTACTTTAATACATAAAAAATAGTATTCGTCGGAATTCACTCAAGTCTACGTGAAATATGTCAACACCCAAAGCAATATTGTTGAACACCGTTAAAGCTGTCCCCAGTGGCATCCCCATTGGCAGGCTGTTTATACACCTTGCGAGTGCAGATTGTGTTATTCTAAGCACTAATTTTCCACAATCGGCATCGTTTTTCAAAGCTTAAAAGCTGCGTATCCAGCATGTTGACCAATTTTGCCTTCCAGTCTATTGTAGAAATAAAATCTAGAAAAAGATTTTACCATATCTTTAAAAATGAAATCTATTTCCACAAAAGTAATAAGAAAATTAGTTTTGACCTGAAAAAAATACATTGAAGACGGCTGATGTTGAAAATACTATAAACCTTTTCAGGATTTTTGATTTGATGTATACTTTTTTAAAACTTTATTATGAACATAATTAAGGTTTCCTAAAAAAGTATACAAATAAAAGAATACAACACTCACACTCTTTTAGAGGCATATAAGGATAATGCTAGGACAGAACTAGTGATTAACTAAGCGCTCTCTCTGCGTCTAGTTTAAGGGTTGTACGGATAAGAGAGAATATTTAGATACCTATGCCTTCAAACAGAAATTGATTTTTTTGTTCGTACTGGGACTCAAAAAAATGTGATATGTCACGGTAGACGACGACGTTATCCGCTATAGCACGGACCCGAAATTCATTCAATACATTCAAATATATTTTAAGAACAAAAAATTGTGGAGCACTTAGTGTTTTAAAAAAATACTGAGAGGAATGAAATCGCCGCGGCGTTTAGGTTTAGCTGCCCTCCAGTAGACCTTTCTTTCCTATGTAAATATAGGAGGGATAAATAAAATGCCACAGTTCTGCAGTATCAGGGTATTAAATTATATGTAGTTAGTTTCTAACTATTATGTAGACCTGCGGTGGGAAAGCTCGCTGTTTGCTTTATATAAATAGATAGTTTATTACTTTGAATCGATTCGGGTTATGTACACTTAAAAACACAACCCAAATCTCAAACCATGCGAGAGGTTCAAAACGAAAAAGATTGTTTGTCGTTTAAATTGTATCAACACGTCAGAAAATTATTATAGGTAATTTATAAATAGGGCAGCAAACGTATTTAAATATGGTAGTGTGTATTAACTCTACGCCGTGTTATCAAAGCACATTTTATTTTATGTCTCTGAATTTGGAGTGTGTCTTAACAACAGTTGAATCAAACATAACACTATCAAAAATGTCGTGAGCAGGGATTTTAAATATTGATTGAAAATATAAATTCTAATATCGAATATTAAAACTTCATTATATATGATGTTATATTTAAAAAAACCACGTCTGATTTATTTTCGATTGATTCAGCGGTAACTTTGTGGAAGTTTATTTTTTTATATAATTTTAAATTTGTGTTTTTGGACATATTTTTAAATTAATAAAATTATTCATTGAAATGAAAAATTAGAAAATAACATTTTAAATAAGACAAACAGCTCACAATTGTTAAACTTATTTCCATTGGTATTAAGTAAGGCTTCCAATCCCGGGATCTCAACCAATTTGGCGATCCCGTAATCCCGGGATCGGCTTAGTACCAATTCCAGAATTTCAGGATTCACTATACTACTTAAAAATCCTTCAAAAGAGCTAAAAAAAATACACACATTTTACGGCAATGCTCTCAAACAACTGTGGTTCACAAATATATATATATATATATATATATATATATATATGGCCGTTTGCTGGTTATTATTTTGTTTTTAAATAAGTAACATTTTTAAAAATATATCTATAAAACTATGGTTTACCAATCGCAGAATCCCGGGTATTCGTATTCTGAAATACTCTTCACACTTTACTCAATACTGCTAAATTCTGACTTATTGCACTCTGGAACTAGGGTATCGACTATTTCCTACTGTAGAGAAAAAGTGTATGGAAATTCATAGAAATACATTTAAATGTGGTTAAAGAAAAGTTTTTAGTTCCATAACCATTTTATAATGTATACTAGTGAATAGCTATATCGGCATTATGACATTGTGCAAACTACTAACTGGATAGTTTCTAATGAAAAATTTGCACATGTATAACTCTTATAGTTTATGTCTATAGATTGTATGATGTATATTCTCTAACGATATTTAAACTGTTAAACTGAACTATATAGTACATTTATTCTACAAGTTTTTATCAATTAGGGAATATTTTAGCAAATAATATTAACACTCTTATCAGGAAAAAAGAAAATTAAAAAACTGCACCATCTTTTGAGTTTTTTTTCTGCGCTGACTGTATACATAAGATAACCATTGGAGTTGTAAGAGTGCCAACAGCATTACTGTCAACTTATTCGAAAGATACATATGTGAAATAATATAATTTAAAATAAAAATAATTATCCTAGTATTGGCAAATAAGACACATCGTAGATTATTATTATTTAATGTAACAAAAATATTATACCATAAAAACAAAGACAGATACTTTTAAAAAAAATGTTGTTTTTCGATGGATTCGGCGATTACTTTGATAAAATTAATTTTTAATATTCAATTAAATTAATAATTGTGATAAAAATTGTGGCACGTATTTCGACTTTTGAGAAGCATCTTCAGACTAACTATTGTAAGATGTTTATAAACAAAATAAACATTGATTCAAATTCTTAGTTTGTTAATTAAAAAATGAAGGTTGTGGTTTTTACTGTCTACTGGACGTAGAAAGATGGCTAGACACAAACTTTAATCGTCATATTACAATTATAGTAAGTTTGAAGATACTTCCTAAAGAAGCGAAAAATGTGTCATAATTTGTAGCAAAATCAGTGACTGATTGCGATTTGATGGCATTTATAAAATACTTTCATTTATTCTATTAAAAAGTCAAAATGGAGTATTCATTCAAATTTTATAATATAGTAAATGCAAAATTAAAGTTTTAAAATGTTCGCGTATGACATATGTCGGCCTTATATTTACTAGTTTGATCGTGGCTGCCACGTAGTCCAGGACAGTTCGATATTTTCCCCCGGTTCCTCTTGTAATAAGATTTTAAAAAATGTATTTTACATTATTCAGAAAGAGGAAATTCTTCATAAAAAAAATCTTTAATATACCGTCTAGCCACCTCGTACGTCTGAATGTAAAATATCATAGATAGCAACACTGAAAAAGAATTTATAAAAAAATACCGTATCTTTTATACTAGCAACACAAAGAGTGGCAAGAGCAATTATTTAGTGTAAAAACGGTCACATAATTTTCATCATTTTACAGCGAGCGTATTTAGAAAATTGGTAAAAATAGTAATTTTATACATTAAGAAAACTACGATTTTCATTGCTCTGAGGGTACGTTCGACCGTGGCGGCACCAAACGCAAGCATAGCCTGAAGGAGTAGGTACCAGGAGCACACATCGTGGAGGAGATATAAGTATCTATCCAGAAAATACCGCACGCAGGCGGTGTGGCACACACAACCACCCCATCCCCTTTCTAGTCCCCGGTTCCTCCTGCCCGTAAGCCATCCTTAAGCTATGGCGACCAAGTTTTCCCAGATGAAAATTTATTGCTGAGCACCGTTTACGTGGGAACGTTTCCGTGGGCGCAATTGGATTCACAATAATTTGCCTACATATGTTAATGTTCCACTATATTTTGTTTTACATTAATAGTTTAGATATTGTAGTTGTATTTCAAAACAACAAAACTTTCCTACAATAACCAACCAAAGTCTCATGTACAATTTGAGAACAAACATTTATACATCGAAAAAAAAATGTCTGCATAATGTCGACTGTGGAAAGGAAAAAGAACATAACCCGCAGTTTTTTCAAAACAGCTTTTTTTCGATAATCACAATGCATCAAACTTGATACAAGTTCTATCAAAAAGACGTAAGCTTTAAATGTCGAACTAGTATCTAAATTTAGCCTTTAAGTTTGAAAAAGATGAGCTTGTGAAAATTGAAATCAAGACTTAAAAAAAAAAGGTTTTCCTAGACATTTAATATCCGTGCACTTCAAGGTTGTGTATAATTCATAATTTTAATACGGTCAAAAATCATCAAAACACGTTTTTTGTGCCTATTGTAAAATTTGCTATGTATAAATTACGTCCTTTTTTCTTTCCACAGTCAAATTGTAAAAAAGTGCCAAAGTCTTTATTTGATTTTTTTTATCCATAGTCGCTCTCAATATAGGGCAACCGGTCTTCTAATGAAAGTATCTCAACAGAAGCTTTATTTTTCAGTTGCTCAACTCCTCTTTTTGAAAAGAGTAGAGATAAAAGCATAATGTTTAGTAAAACTAGTGGTTATCTAATCGCTCTCATTACGCCCCGTTATTTTCGGACTGGAAGGGTAAGAGAAAATTTAGAAAGTTTATAAAATTTCGAGTGAAACATGCATGCCTTCGAACAGAAATCGATATATTTGTCCGTACTGAGATTTGAACCTGTGACAGACGCTCTCTATGACATATAAAAAATAATCGAAATTTAGAAAAAATCATTTAAAGCCCCTAATCAACGATTTGTGTAACATGAAAGCGCTAAACGCTTTCAAGTTATTGCCAAATAGGTCTGCAATTCTGTGATCATTGATCCTGACCAAATTTACGATCCCATAATCTCGGAATCGTGTTGGTATTTACTGATCCCAAGATTTCGGGATTCACTATAACAAGTAAAAATCTTTAAATAGAGCTAAAAAAATATCTGTCACTCTAAACAATTGTAGGATCTGTAAATTTGTAAGTTTTTCAGAAGATGGAGCTAAAAAAAGTATGACTTTTCAATAATTGTGAAATCTGTCAATTCGTCAATTCGAGATGACAAAAGTTCTGGAATCTCCTTAATTACCCACTTTTTTCTGCAATGTTATCAAGCAACTATGGCGTACGATCAATCCCAGTACTTAAAAATTGTGAATCCATTAATCCCGGAAACACAAAAGAGGGAAAAGAGATCCGAGATTGGATGCCCTAGTTGCAGTTACCCAAAATTAAGTTTCTACACACACACATAGAGCAAGTGTACAAATTGTTTATGATTTAAATTAGAAAGAATTCTAGTTAAAAACTTATCCAAGCACAATTTTCAGCAGCTGTATCTTCTCTCGTAATGGTAGAGCACATATATTAAATATTAGGAATATTCCTGTTATTGTAACGCGGCAATGTTTTACCTTGATAATTATGGGGTTATAATGCAAAACGTACTATTTCCAAAATGAGCGATATTGAGTTAGGTATGCAGATAGGGTAATTCAAGCCTAATGAATCGACTGATTCTATTAGTAGACTCTTATCGTTCCCAGACTTTCCCCGACCCTAGACTGAAACACTAGAATCACATTTAATAAGTGCAATATTGTAATTATAATTTGAATTAGTATGTTAGAGTGAACAATATGATGCATTTTGTATCTCTTCAGAGCCAGTATTTATAGCTGAGCAAAATTTACTTTTAAGCATAGTTCTGACGATGGCGAAAGCCGAAATAGCTATCAACGCATAAAATATAAAAAACTGTAGAACTAAAATACGTTGATATCTCTACCCTACTATAATGGAGTTCTACCAAGTAAATGCCAAATCAATAAATAAAATGATCCTATTAGTTTCAAATTTTCAAATTGGGAGACTCGTTTTCAAATTGGAAATCATATTTTTATGCAAATGTTTTTTGTGTTTGTGTTACTTGTTATAGTATTTAACTCTACTGAAAGGTTTGAGTTTTGGAAATAGTACGTTTTGCGTAATAAGCCCACAATTATTGTATGTTCGTATGCTTATTTTAAATAATTGATGAAATATTTACGCAAGATGATGTTTTTAATATTATTTTACTTTATTTATAAGCTAAGCTTTCTTCCTAAGGAAAATCTACATATATAGAGTCTAGATATATCCGGGTGGGATACTGGTCACCCCACCTTACTGAGAATCTCTGGGTACCAACAATGCGCCACCTCCAGTGTTCCCTCGCCTTCCTGCTTCTAGGGAGCTCTAGTGCGCCATAGAAACTCGTAAAATTATTTTGATATATAGGACAAGAATGCGAAGAGGGATATGGTATCTGCGCCTGTTAACGAAAATTCTATATCAACGATAACCCGTTTTTAAATAGTTTACCGTGATTTATATATTTCGCTACAGATTGATATCATTTCAATTTAGAATTATTGATTTGATTTATTTTTATTCGAATAGCTCGTCATTTTCCGGTCAGAATTTACGTTAAATGGTCAGTGTAAATACTCGTAATTTAAATAGGGTAAAAATATCAAGCTATTTCAGTTCTAAAGTTTTTTATATTTTATACGTTGATAGCTATTTCGGCTTTCGCCATCATCAGAACTATGCTTTAAACGTAAATTTGCTCAGTATCTCTTGTATCTCTTCTTAGCCAGTATATATAGCTGAGCAAATTTACGTTTAAAGCATAGTTCTGACGATGGCGAAAGCCAAAATAGCTATCAACATATAACAAATAAAAAACTGTAGAACTGAAATACCTTGATATTTTTACCCTATTAAAATTGAACTCTACCAAGTAAATGCCAAATCAATAAATAAACTCGTAATTTAAATGATTTTTTTAAAAAAAAAACCTAACTTAACCTAGCCTAACCTAACCAAAATCGTTATAAAATATTCTGACCGTATACTATTTTTATTCTGACAATTTAATTTGTTCCCTTTTTGAATTACCTTGAAAATTATTTAATGTAAAGCTATGTTTGCTATCATTGTCCTTCTATCTCTACTACTCTCTTTAGAAAAAAAAGTTGAGCGACTGAGTAACTAACAGTTTTCTTAGAAAAACTCATGTTTAGATACCTCCATAAGAAGGCCATATGCTTCACATTGGGAGCGTAAAAAATGTTTGATATGGAAAGTTAATTGATTTCAAATTAAACATTACTTTAGCAAAAGTAATAAACTTGTTCTTACGTGTCAATCCGACATGCACAACCTTTGTCTTGTAGTATAGTCCGCATACAAACAAAATATCATGAGTTCGGCCTGCAAGTAAAAGTTAAATTTAAAGTGCACTTAATTCTCTTTTACATTGGGGATACGTTCGTTGCAAAACAGACGTGTAAAAGAGATTAAGTGAATATTGATAAATTAATGACAGGTTCCATTACATTTGACCGTGTTTTTCTAAATCGTTTAAAAAATAAATCGCGCAAAAATAGAATTACGAGTACTTGTCTACAAAATTGTTTAATTTTAAAATATTTCGGTTAACATGTTTTATTTATATGTAGTTCAAAAGATAATGCGTCCTTTCTTCTTGATAACTTAAAAATAATTGTTTAGACTTCGACTAAATATTAGTAGCATTTAACCACACAATTGAATCGAAATTTTAATAAATAAGCCTATTTTTATATATGTATATTATATAATTACATATTTTGTAAAGATTTTGTGTTTTTTTTTAATTTCGTGCATTTAAACTTATTGAAAATCTCATCGGATGAGAAAAGTCTTGGTATTTCTTGGTTTTTAAGCCTAACCGGCCTAAGATGTACATGGACAGAAGAAGTCTTCAAACCTCAATAGCCGCACAGATTTATTAATGTCGTACAACCTATAAAGCTCAGCTTTACATAATTTTCTTTATAACAATTGATAAAGTGGAGAACTTTTAAATCTCTAAATGTTATTAAACGTTTTTAAAATGTACAATTCTACCTTATTATTTGTAAATAAATTCTTGGTTGTCATTCTAAAGAGAAAAAAAACAAATGCTTGTAATTCTTAATGAACACAAAAGGCATAGCTCGGGATTAAAGCTGACCCTTTCTGTCTGACGCAAGCCCAAAGTGCACAATAGAAATTAACAGCTACCCCTGCAAAAAGAAGCCGTACTACAAAAAAACGTCTCAAATTTTCGATTTAATAAATAACAAAGTATTTTTCCTTCGACCGAGGGTACAGCTCCCCCGTTTCGACCCCCGAGGGGGAAGTCTGCTACCGTACAGCGAGGGAGGACGGGGGCAAAAGGAAACGCTTCGCTCTTAAGGGGGCCGAAGGGGGGGCGAAATGGACATTAAACTATAAAGCGGCACCTACAATGTTTCCATGACAAGCTGCGATATTTTCTTTGTGCAGCTAAGCCGGTTTTTCTTTAGATTTTCGGAAGTTTTTCAATATATAAATTGTATGGCAGTTTTTTTAAAGTCGTTAATTATTTTAACACAATTTTTAAGATAAAATTAAATAGATAAAAGAGTGGTTAAGACACAGTCAAAACTTAAGATAGGGCCACCAAAAAAGGATTAAATTTTTAATTTTTCATACACTTTTTAGCCATTTTTTTAACATTTCCACATCAGATATATGATAAGTATCTCAACATAATTTATTTTACGAGAACAAGTTGTAGTTCTGACTTATATTTTTAAAGTGGTAAGAATAGAAATGTCATTAGGAAACGATTACTTAGGAATTGGAACTACAAGACATATATTAGACGAAAAATTATAAATTGATTTAAATATAAATGTATGTTCTGGTATTCGAATCGGTGCTAGAGCGACAAAATAACAATAACATCCAAGAGCTTGACCACTTGAAGGTCGACTAAGTCAATTATGTCTCAAGTACTTAGCGATATTTTTTTTTTTTGGAAATTCATTGATAAATGTAACACGCATACATTAATTTTGTTTTTACGTGACGTGATTTTTGACAAACATAATAAAGCATTTTTTTAAATATATTTTTCCTCTACAAAGAAAACAGTAGTCCAAATTTCAATTGTCTAAAACCAAAAACGGCAACGTACCAAAAAAAAAATATTTCAATTAAAAAAAAAAGTACCACTCATACTTAAAAAATGTTGGTTTTTAGAAATAAGAAATATAATAGTTTGATTGGAAATATTCCTTCAATCAATGTGAGTTTTCATTCCTTTGCAGAAAATTAAAAAAACTTCTGACTTAAGTATTTGATGATTATGTAAGCATACACATAATTAATATAAAATAAAAAGTAACATTAATTATTCTACGTATTGTGTTACTAATAGTAACACGTGTTTCGTTTCTTTCAGCGGCATTTTCAGACTATCTGATTGATTGACGTGGAATAATCAAAGTTATTTTAAATTTTATATTAAAATACACTTCTACAAAGTTATCGCCGAATCCATCGAAAATATACACATAATTATTTATTTCTTTGAAAATATAAATTGAATTCTGTGTTAATTTGAATATTGTTTGTTTTTTAGTGTAACGTAAAATTTGAAAATATATTTTCACTTATTTTTAATATTTATTCACTTGTTTTTTACGCCAATCTTCAATTTCTGCTAAAAAAGATAGTGTTAATTTAAACAGTTTTGAATTACTCAGCTTAAAAAAAGCAAAACTTCCGTAGAAATCGAGGTACAACAAACAGTAAGTTATTTCATCAACTCATTATTCAATGTACAATGTCCACAATAATATTAATACGACATCTTAATAAATCAAAAAAATTACAACCTACAGTAAAAGTTAGACAGATATTAAACATTAAATACTTTAACAACTGAATCAACCTTTAAATCCTCGACGCTTCGCCAAGACGGAGCTTGGCCTGTACAAAGAAAAGAATTAGAACCATCCATCCATTAGCGAAATTCAGAAAAATAATAAACGAAGGGACAAGAAAAAAGGCAGCTCGCTCCTACACCCTGGAGTCTACACCCTACACCCTTCTTGCACCCCACTTAATTCTTTTTGGCCCTTAGTCACGACCCCCTAACGGCCACCGCCTTATTCAACCCGTGATGAAACCTTAGTACACCAGTGCAGCGGTTTTCAAACATTAGCGAAAATATCAATTAACATCATATTAGCTTTACAATGTAATATAGCCTAAACATGTATATTATTTGTTTGAAAGCTTAGATTACAAAAAAAAAACTATACAGTTAACTTCATTTTTACACGGTTTCGAAATAACAAAATGCTACATCCATGTACTTACTTTACAGTACTATGCCCAGATAGGTTTATTCATGTAAACTGGAAAATTTAGAAAGAATTATTACGCAGGCTGTGGTACACACAAACACAATCCGTAGATATGTCAATGTAGTTAATTTTATCATTTATAGTATTTAACCCCTTATTGATAATATTTTTTAACTAACTGGTGCCCAAGAACTACAAGATTCTAAGTATAGATTTCTGCGAAACAAAAGTAACAATAAGGCAAGAACCAATAATGATATTCATTGCTATTTTTGTTTCATCAAAAATCTACACTTAGAACCTTGTAGTTCTCAGGTTGCATAATGTTAAGAGTCGAATGTGGAATGTTGAAAATTAGACAGTTAATACAGAATTGGTAGCCATAATGACATGTTATAATATCGTGCCGCTACTAAGAAACCGTTTTGGAGAAGTTTTTGTGACAGACAGACGTTTTTATTTTATATTACAGATTATATTTAAAATAAGACGTCTACTTTACGTGTTATGATATCTAGAAACTTTTTCATGAATAGTATTGGTAATGTTCCAAATGTGTTTTTTTTTTAAATGTATTATTTCATTTTTAAAACTTCAAGAGAAACTTCGTATCATTCCGTCATTTTAAATTATTTCCTTTGCTCTGCAGTGACGAGCGAAATTTCGGGCTGTATTTCTACGAGAGCCAGCAAAAAGATTGAAAAGGCTTGTGCTAAGAGGAAACTTGCCACCTCCCACCCTCTTATAGCCTCCTGTTAGGTTTTACCTATAAATAGGGTGGAAACTCCCCGTTTGCCCACCCTTACTGCTTTTCCACAGTTGGTAGAGTATTACCTATAAACAGGCAGTGGTGTTAACATAGGAAGGAATGGCACAAAAGGTCCGTTTTTTCGTTTTCAAAGGCCTCGGGTTACCTTCGAATACGAAGATAGATTCTATACATATACGCACACTCAATCATTTAAAGAAAAGTGAAAATCCACGTTCTTTAATTTATTTTCTACGAAAAAGAAAAGAAATTTAAAAAAAACTTAGCTATCGAATGGATATTTTTAAATAAAGTATATTTGTAAAACATAGTTAAACAACTGTCCCCAATATAAGAATTTTTATAAGTTAAAGAGATGTTACTAAATTTTATTTGTTTATAAATATATTCAAACAATTATTGAAATTATTTTTCATGAAAAAGATCTACGGAAGTTTTGCAAAGATGAGTTAAAATCTCTCTCATTTACACGTTTGAGTTGATACGCGATCAACTATTTTTTATTAACACGGCTATGTTTTTATATAGCTCAATTCTTAAATAGAGTTATTGTCATTATTGATGACATAAAATATAACAAAACGATAGTTTATTAATTTTTTTAATGGGTCATAATAATAACTTTTATTATTTCTTGATAACAAGTTTAATTGATTTGAAATCATTGAAAACTACATATATTAGAATATGGCTGAAGAAACCAGCCAACAGAGACCCAAAAAAAGTCAAAACATTTTATATACACAACTTTAATGTGCACGAATACTAATAAATTGGTGTTTTATTTACCCAATATAATATTAATTATATGTTTTTTAAGAAAAAAACCTTTGTGTATGTTTTTTCAGGAGGAAATTTTTAGACATTTATTTTTTAAACTAAAAGTAAAATTTAGATATAATTTAGAACTTCGACTGAAGGTGCTTAATGGAACTTCAATATCAAATTTTAATTATTTTGATTCTGTACTCTAAACTCTTATGGAAGAGTACAGAATCAAAATAACTGAAATTTTAAAATTTAGATACTAATTTGGCATTTTCAGCTTACATCAGATACATTTTGATAGAACGTATATTAAGTTGTATACATTATAATTATCTAAGAAAACTATTTTGAAATAACTGTGGGTTACATTATTTTACATTTCCAAAATCGATAAGCTTTATAAAATAAACTTTATCTTTTATTGTGTTTTAGGTGTATACAAAACAGTGATTTCACAGTTTTTTTAATGAACTAATATTACGTATTGATTGAGGCAACGAAATATTATACAGCGACAAAAATAAACATTGTATTCATATGGTTTTTGCCACTCGGTATACGTATATAAAACTTATTTCAGCATTTTTAAAATTGTATATTTACTCGTTTATCAATTTTCAGCCGCCTCTGAGAAGGGAGTATATTCCCAGCACCCCTCAACACCCCCTGCAAGTTCGTTTTTAGCGTTCCTACCCAACTTTCTACGGGGTGTGTACGTAGCTACGATGGCATGTTAGGTACCTATGATCCCCATGACTGAGTCGAGCGTCGCCTCAACTTTGCTCGGCGTGGATGAAAGCGAGGCATGCAGTGGTAGAGTTGCTCAAAATTACCAAGTATCAAAAACACCATACGTATTCCTTTGTTTAGTTTCACGATGAAAGTATTCTAAGTATACGACCGCAAAATGAAATATTTTGATGATAAATCACAGAGCAATTGATCACAGTCTGTGAGATGAAAAAAAATCAGCAATACTTGAATAAATTTAGTACAGCGAATATTCTACTTAAGTTTCATTTCATTTTACATTTAGAGACACCCAACATCACGAAATTATTTCAATCGAAAATTGATCACAATTATCAGGAATACATTAACCATATTTATTTAATAATTGTTAAAAATTAAAAGTACATGACATAACAGATGACGCCAATTCGCCATGTACTTGACAAATGATAATAATGAGACAAAATGTAAAATAAAACTACATAATACATCAAAATCAAGAAATAAAATAGTAAAATTTAACAAACAGTTCACAAATACTGTCACTAAAAATGTCCACTTCTCTAATCAATGAATAGATCAATCGAACGGCCCTTGGAACTGGTGACTCATACCTCCTAAGCGAGGTATAAGTTACTTTCGATGGTTTCGGCAGTAACTTTGTGGAAGTTCATTTTAATATAAAATTTAAAATAACTTTGATTATTCCACGTATTGTGTAACTAACTGTGACACGTGTTTCGCCTCTTTCAGAGGCATCTTCAGAGTTACTATCGCAAATTTTGCTTAAGTAATGAAGCAAGATTGATTCTAAAATTTTTAAATTATGAAATTACAAAATGGAGTTTGGGTTTTTTTCCTTTTAAGGGAAGCAAAAAGGGGGGGTGATTGAATCGAAATAAAGCAAACAAAGAATGATACTAATGAGGTATAAGTTTTTAGAAACAAAAGTTTTTGCTCATAGTTTCGCCCACGTAAGAATAAATTGGGAGCATGTAAATTAATAGTCATGACAATTTCAGGATTATTAACTCGGCCCCGAAGGAGAAGAAAAAAATGATTTAAACTTGAAAACGATCTTCGAGCTTCAAGAGAGTGAAATGATAACATTCGTAAAAGAAATTTGGTGGGGTAGTATTCCTTTAAGGAATTAAAATTAATTATTTATTAATTAATTATTTGTGGAATGATTGCTCGAAAATTTTTAACGTAATTTTTTGGTTTCTTTCAACACTACTTTGGTATTCAAAACCACCGTGTTATTAAAATCTACATATACCAAGACAAGTATTAGAATAATTGACAATGGAAGATTACATAATTACAAATTATTTATGATATTTAATAAAAGTTTTCGCTCATGATGAGCATTATCAACTGACAACAGCTCGTCATGAGCACAACCGGTCCTGATATTATTAAATAAAAGTAGAAATTAGTACAAATGTGAATTTCATTTTTTGAATATAATTACTTTCCACGGTGTACAAATCAAGTATATATAGAATCAACTAAGCAATATGTAGTATTATATGAACAAATTTTGTATTAAACAAAATTCTTCAGAAGACTTTTCGTGTAGACTAAAACTTTGGTGAAATTGTTTCAACTTGTAAAACCAAAACCGTGTAAATCGGAGGAGGCGTCAATCACAAGAATATCATCAAATTGAAGAAGTTATTCCTCAATAATATAATACGTACTTCTATTGAAATGGCTTTCGCCCAATTCTATATATAATATAATAAATATACAATATTCCAATGAAAAACAGCTTTATGTTAATAGATTTATACGAACCATTTTGTAAACTTTTCTCAGTTCTCGTCCAATTATTTCAATTATTTATAGCTATGAATCATGCTCCATTTTTTTAAAAGTTAAGAATATTTTTTTTATCCATGTCCGCTCTCAATATGGGGTATATGGCTTCCTAACAGAAGTTTTTTTTTTCTACGAGAACTGTTTGTTACTCAGTTACTGTTACTTCACTTTTTATTCAATGTGAGTAGTAGGGAAAGAAGGATAAGGCTAGAACAGAACAAGTGGTTTAACTAATCGCTATTGATACACCCAGTTATTAAAGCATCAGAAGGATGGAAGGAGAGGGAATAATGTGAATTGACATCACAAACACCCAGTCTTCGATCACAACTTTGAATTGAATAATTCTCAAATTCACTGTGATCATATCGGGAATCGGACCCAGATCTGCGTGATCGATAGAGGTCTTACCAACTGGGCCACAGCAGGCGACGCAGAATATACGAAGAATAATTTAATTCAGTATTTTCCGAAAAAGTAATATGTTCTCAATTTTATTTAAATTCGATAATTGTGAGAATCTTTTAAAATATAATCACGAAAAGTATCAGGGTATCATAATGAACGTAAAGATAAACGCGTTATTTTTTTTTTGGTTTTTATTTTATAAAATTCAATGTAATTTGCAATTTTATGATATTTTTCACGATGTTGTTAATGCAGGCCTCCGAAAGAGGTATCCGGAACACAGGCTAGATACGAAAACCGTTCCCCACCTCCAGGGCCTCAATAGGAACACCTCCGAGCGCAAGAAAGTACTATAGAGGATTTCTTAAGCTCGATATAGACGATTAATTTATTTATTACGAATAAAAACAGGCTTGTATATTGTATAGGGTAAAAATAGCAACGTATTTAGTTCTACAGTTTTTATATTTATTAGTTGATAGCAATTATAGTTCTGACGATGGCGAAAGCCAAAATAGCTATCAACTAATAAATACTGTAGAACTAAATACGTTGCTATTTTTACCCTATTATAATGGAGTTCTACCAAGTAAATGCCAATTCAATCAATAAGGATTGTATAGTGTTCGATACTGAATTGAAATAACACATGTTTTAAAAAGTAATTAAAAATAATTTGTTTTTAATATGTAGTAATTGTTGGCGCAGCGGTTACTGTTGTGGGCTTCCGTGTCGGATATGACAGGTTCGAGTCCCAGTACGGACAGCACTTTTCTATTGATTTATCGATTTCTGTTCGAAATCATGGTTGTTTGTGATGTCTAAAAATTCCTTCCTACCCTTTCCAATCCTTTAATAATTGGGCGTAGCAAAAGCGATTAGTTAACCACTAGTCTTGTCCTAGCTTTATCTTTCTACCCCTACTACTCTCTTAGGAAAGTACCGAGTAACAAATAGTTCTCGTAGAAAAACTTATGTTCACATTAGGAGCGGACATGGATAAAAAATGTTTGCTTGTATTCAAACCATATAGAAAGAAGATTTGGTTACTCACAAAACACTTAAATATTAAAATCAAACAAATTCAGTGGCTCGTATTTTGTATGTATAAAACATTCAGAAAAAAAAAACACTTTTGATTTTGTTTTTGTTGATTTAATAATAAAAAAATATTTATTTTAATTATATGATAATTTAAATTATTAAAATCTTTTTTTAGTATATTGAATTGTTTGTATCGACTTTTTACTACGCCGAATGCAAAATAACGACTGCGTGTCGACTCCTATTTGACTTTGATTGCAAGAAACATTCCTTATCACAATAAATTTGTATAAATACTCATTTCAGTTTAAATATGTCAATTTGCTGTCTCACACACTAGAATTAAGATATCGACTGTGGAAAAGGGAAAATGACGTAACCCACACAGCAAATTTTACAGGAGGCGCAAAAAACGTATTTTGATGATTTTGGGCCATATGCAAATTATGAAATATACACAACCTTGAAGTGCACGGAGACTTTTAAGCTGGTGTGAAATTGACATATTCTAATATTAATTAAAGAAATTGTCTACGAAAATTTTTTTTTTCAGTCTTTATTCTTGGTTTCAATTTTCACAAGCTCATCTTTTTTCAAACATAAAAGCTAAATTTAGATACTAATTCGGCATTTGCAGCTTACATCCTTTTGATAGAACGTGTATCAAGTTGGATACATTGTGATTATCGAAAAAAAGCTGTTTTGAAAAAAACTGTCGGTTAAATTCTTTTTCTCTTTCACAGTCGATATAATATGGTGTATAATATACTAAATAACTTAAACATGCCCTTTTATCTTGGAGACTCCCAAAATATAAATATGTCTAAAATATACACACAGTGGAACCACCAATTCCCAAACCCCGAATTACCCGCTGGCTTGAAATAATCACCGCACATCCCTCAATTGCACTGTCACATTCCATTGTCGTTGCTACGAGACGGTCGTCTGTGCGGCGCATATAGTCAAATGTTGGCTAGCGTCTGTGTATTCAACATGTGCTAGGCTATACACGTATAGCCGGGCGACTGTCTATGTGTTGGATTATGGCGCGCTTTGCATTTTATCTCTTAGTCACTAAATATTTCGTCAATATTTTTTTTTTTTGCAAAACTAATGGAAATCTTAATTTTGTACGAGATTCACTCCCTCAATTACACTACCCCGAATTACACTGTACCGACTTTGGTGTAAATGGGGGTTTTACTGTACTTGAATAAATGAACACAGATATCTCCGAGGAAAGCTATGTATGTTTCCATCTGCGGCTAGCTTTACCCTTTACTCGTTCATGCCAGCCTGATACTTGGTATATTATTATTGGGCTTCCCTACGGGTCGTGTAGGGTTCGGGTGCTGTTGGGTTGGGTCGGGATGGGTTGGGTTTGACGCCAGAAGAAGACTGTTGTTAGAAACAGGCGTATACTTAGTTACTACCCTCGGCTACTCGTACTATTCTGATACGTGTGTACGTATGTCGTTCGGCGTTTGTCGGTTTGCAAAAAGCACGTAACTGTGGTCTTCATCCCCTGGTGGAGGGAGAATATTTTTTAATAATAAATCCTTTCCTTTCATAACTGACCCTTATTTTAACTAAAAAGTATCATTCGGGTACTTCTATCGGTTCCCGACATAGTTTAAACGGAAATTAAAGCCAGGGAATACAAATCTTTAGTCAATACTGCGAACTTAAATATTTTGTTTAGTTTAAATAATATAATAAAGTGTTTTGACGGAAAGAATGTATTTAAAAAAGAAAAGCAACAATTATTTCGTTCAAGAAATGGATAAAATTATGAGACAGAAAAACTAATTATAGATAATTCGTTGATTGATTGAATTGTCAGTTACTTGGTAGAAATCCATTGTAATAAGATAAAGAAAATAAGCAAAGTATTTAGTTTTTTATTTTTTAAAATTAGTTGATCAGTTCTGATTAAAGCACACGGCAAAATAGTTATCAACTATATTTTTTTTAAATTTTTGAACTAAATATTTTGCTATTTTTTTATCTTATTACAATGGAGTTCTTCCAAGCAAATACCAATTCAATCAACCAACGAATTATTTATAATTATTTTTCTTCAAGCTCATAATTTCATCCATAAATTCCATATACTTTATGACAGCGATTTAAAACCTGGAAGGCGTGGACTATTACAAAGGGAGGCGCAGTAACATAAAGGTTGGAAACCACTGCCTTGTGATGAATAATTCGTTTATTTTTTAAACAAACACCATCTCTCACTCTATTACGAATAAATCTTTAATGTTAGTAGATTATAATTTCGACTGAAGGTGCTTGGTGGAATTTCAATATTAAATTTGAACGATTCAAATTTAGTTGTTTATTATTATTGTTGTTTGCCATTATGTGTTTATTGAATCATTTCATTGTACATAAACTCTCATATCAACAGCCATTTCATAAGTATAAATGCGTAGCACTACGCTACGCTGTACCCTTTTGCCTCATATCTCGACACTCACCCCCAACCTTAAAGGCTGTCGGAACCACCCAGCTATCCTGACGTGGTTTAAGTAGCCGAGGGTTCCGACGACCGCGCCTGTGAGTCTGGTACCCTGGCAGAAGACACTCACAGTAGTCGTTGCGCTGGATAAAGTATGGTATATCACAATATATTATGTAGAAATTGTATGATTTCCTACAGCCAAAATTCAGTTAAAAATTTTAGTTCTATGTTTCGAAAATACGAATGCACTATTGGTTTGCGGCAACCTCTTTTTGAATTAATAATATTAACATTAATTAAATTAAGATTTTTTTTTTAAATTTCAGATTTCGACTGAAGGTGCTTGGTGGAATTTCAATATTAAATTTGAATCGTTCAAATTATGTACGTTCACACAGATTTTGTCTCTAACGACTCGGGAAATTTTAGAAATAAACAGAGCGCAATTGAACAGTCTTCCGATTTTAAACGATCAGCTGCACATGCCTGGCTCGCCACTTTTATACCCTATATAAATATAATCATAAAATCTTTTCCGACAAACAAAAATAAATATAATTCTTAAAACTACTCTCCATTCAAATCTGTGGGCATTCCAATGGGCTAATCTTTTTCGCTAGCAATGGCTTTAAGCTCAATGATACATTTATTTTTATATAAACACGAAACATTCATTTACTAAGCGTCAGTTCAAGTTCATCCGTGCACTTGAACGCCTGAAGATGCCGAAAAGCACGTTACGTTAGTGACAAAATCTGTGTGAATTTACATAATTTGAACGATTCAAATTTAAGAATTATTTTATACCATAAAGATATCATGTAAAAAAACTATAAAAATATTCAACTTTTTAAACCAACGTCGTTTATTTTAACTTTATAGGCAAATTTTAAGTTGTTTTTCTTCTCTGAAAATAGTTAGAATATAATTTAATTAATTTAACTTAGCCTTGCCACAAAGCTATAATTTTATAAGCTGTTTCTATAAAACTTTATATTGTTTATTATAAAAAGAAAATGACAAACATTACATGACAGCTGATGTCAAAATGCCATGCATTTGATAAATATAATATAATAGAGTAAATAAATCAAATATAAAACATTTTGCTATACTAAAATTGTAATAGTTTTGACAAGTCTTGAATGAAAATGAATAGTTAGTTATAATACCTAACGCATTTTTTAACACAAGAGGTTGAAAACTTTTAAAATTAATGACGGTTATATGTGTATTTAAAATATTTTACATATAATAATTAAGGGTAGAAATAAAGATTTATGAAAGACATGCTATTGTAACACCGTTTCATTTCATTTCAATCATTGATATGTTACTTTTCACACTTACTATAACATGTCGATCGAGGAGTTAATTAGTCAGGCAACTTTGAATAATCTGTTTTAAGATAATGGGTACAGCATACATATTCAAATGGTCACCATAAATCAAATACTATCTGTGCCAAAGATTTATACATACTATCAACAGGTATTATCAGATTAAGAACTTAAAACGGGTTCAGTACTAAGACATTGAGAAATATTCGTGTAACGACCCAGAGTTTTTAAGAAGCTTATCAGTATTAGCATTTTGTAGTGTCATTCACAGTCATGCCGCCTGTGTGGTCGAGTGGTCAACATCGTTGGCTACCGCTACGGAGGGCACGGGTTTGAATCCCGGTACGGACAGTTTTATAAATTGATTTTTCAATCGATTTATGAATTTTTGTTCAAAGGCATGGATGTATGTGATGTCTTGAATTCCCCCCTCCCACCCATCCTATCCTATGAACGGTATGGAGAGCGATTAGCTAACCACTAGTCCTGTCCTTGCCCTTTCCTTCTATTCCTACTCTCTTTGGAAAATGAGAGGTTGAGCAACTGAGTAACAAGCAGTTCTCGTAGAAACATTTCTGTTGAGATAAACTCCATTAGGAGTCCATATGCTCCATATTGGGAGCGGACATGGAAAAAAAAAGTGTCATTCTCAATTTTTTTGAGTAGTCAGACTAATGAACTTGGAGATAAATATAAATATAAGCAACAGTACTTTACTGTAATAGTACAAAAATATTGTTTTTTATTTACAACTACAAATATTAAAATTATAATGTGGATGGGCTTCAGTATTTCTGGGTCGTACTGTGTGCATGTACTTTTTGAAAAATATCGAATTGCACGCATGGGTAAGTTGATAAGTCACGCACAAAATAAAAAAACATGCGAAATACTCATTTGTTTGATTCGGACGCATCACTAAGGGTAGGACCAAAATAATCAGTTAAAATCATCAACAAACACCATTTTCTGAAAGGATTACTTTAAACCAGTCATTAATCTAGTTATTTAACTATTTTTTTTATCAACTTAACCCATTTTGCCACCTTAGTTTTTTTCAACTATAGTAATCAAATACATACAACTTTCATTACAGTATTTCGATGCCATACGTTGACAACACGTAACCGACATTTTCTTTGTTTTTTCAAGCTCTATTAAAATATTGACATTTCGTTATTTAAGAAAAATATTTTTCAATGAAATTGTTCTAAAGTTGAAAACACGTAACAGAAAAAAAGCCCACCAAACTGCCAAAAGATAGTAGAAAGGCTACATCGTTTTCCTACTTTTTGAAAAAAGGTGAGAGAAAAATCCAACATGTTTACTGCAACATTTTGTATTGGAGAGTGGACAGTCCGTAACTCGATTTAAAAAAATTATAACAATTATGTATATTTTTTCTATTATTAAATGAATGAAGTTAAAACAGGTTCATTGAATTGATCAAAATACTTGGAATTGTTTCCTCGTATCATCATAAAAGAAGAAACAAAATTAAAATTGTTATCTCTTATCAAACATTCTTGTAAACAAAAAGTTTATTTAATTAATAGTGTGTCAACAAATTATTTTAAATATACATAATAATTATTTTAATCCAAAGTGTCTTTCATTTTCATTGATTTCCTAATACTTATGTATTCATACAGTTTTTTGTTGGCTTTCCTGTAAAATTGAACAAATGTCGGTTACACGTTGTCAACGTGTGGCCATCGATTTATATTGTAATTAAATGTATTTATAATAATTAAAACATACTGTACAGTCCCGCACAGCCTGTTGGAGTCGTGGTAGAATGGTAAACGTCATTAGTTTCGGTCACGGTTCCCGAAGCTTCAAATCCCAGAATAGACAAATACATTTTAAAATCGATCAATAGATCTCTGTTCGACGATATAGATTTTTGTGGTGTCTAAAATTCCCTCCCAATCACTCAAGTTTGAGCAAATAAGAAACATGCAGTTCTCGTTTAAAAAATCTGTTGGAATAAAATTCATTAAGAGTCTATATGTTTTCCACACTGAGAGCGAATATAGATTTTTTAAAAACGTGTGAAAAAATGTGTGTGTAAACCAAATCCTTTTGTTGTTTTCTATTTTATTTAAAAAAAAAAGAGAATTGAGGCATCTAACTTAAATGGATGAAACCATTTCGATTTATGAATTTTCAAGCTCTATTATATTATTATATACGGTGAATGTTATAGTACCAGGACATTTAAAGAAGTGCTACAATTTATGTGACAATAGGCAATATAGCTGTTTAATTGTCGTAGATAATAAATCTGTCAGAAATTGCAGTAAATATTGCAGATTTGATCTGAGAATATTGTTTTTATTTATTTAACAAAGGGCTCGCTGACTTGATTGAAACTTAACAAGAGGATCGTACGAGCCTTCTCCAACCCACCAATGCTGGAAATCCTCAAAATTGTGGGATGAACAAACTATTAATATTAAATATTTCAAAATAAAATGATTAAATTAACGCTTGTAGAATATGAAAAAAATTTTGATGCTATACAACAGTAATCGTAAAACGATCGCTCGCGAGGTACCGGTAGCTCGCGTACTTTATCATATTTATAAATTTGACTCTAAAATTTTATTTCTTTAAAAAAGTTGAGCTGCTTGAACAATTTGTTATAAATTTTGACATTGAAAAATTATCCACCTGTTTCGTCGAAAATTTTCAAGATATCAGAAATCTAATATGATTTTTCGCCGAAGAGTGCTTGTTGCCTTAACTTTAGAATCTGTATGGTCATTTTTTCCAACAGAAAAGTATCCATTTTTTTTGTTCTACCTGCTTATGTGATTCAACGTTTTCCAGTGTGAAGGTGGTAAAGAGTAAATATAGAAACAGACTCACAGATTGTACATCTTGATAATTGCATTCGGATGGTAGTGACAAGGTACTCATCGAAAATTTTAAAAAATGTGGAGGAAAGTGAAAGCCATTCTGGTCACTAATTATTTTTACTTTTACTAAGACTAATTTCAATATATTTTTCAATTATTATTTTGTTTATGAATAAATAATTAATGCACGCATTTATGTTTGATTGGAAGTCCGATGTCCTAATTTATTTTAAGAAATATAATAATCGAACATTTTTCGGGTCTTTTTTCTAATCGATTTATTGATTTCTGTTCAAAGGCATGGATATTTGTGATGTCTAAAAAATATCTCCCACTTTTCCAATGCTAAAATAATGGGGGGTATGCGAGATCGATTAGCTTACCACTAGTCTTGTCTTAATGTTATCTTTTCTATCCCTACTCTCTTCAAAATAGAAGAGAGGTTTAGTAACAAGGTTCTCATAGATTTTTTTGTTGAGATACCTCTATAAAGAAGCCATATGCTCCAAATTGAGAGCGGACATGAGAATAAATATAAGGAGATCTTTATTGAGTTTGCAGGCCACTGTTGTAGATAAAGTTATTTTTATTTAATATACATTCAAAACGTTATTATTTAAATGAGAAACTGTTTTACGTACGTCTTTCAAATCCATATAATAAATTACAAAGAAAAATTTTGTATTTCTTTACACTAGATATTTTAGTTTAATAATGTTAAGAGATAATTGGCAATGTACTAGTAGAGTGCATTCATTTTAACGTTGAAAAATACACAGCTGGCAAATAAAAATGTTAAAACTAGTTTGCTTCATTTAAAAGGATTCGCGCCAGGACGAAGCGAGCAATAAACAGGAGGATGGGCTTTCACCCCACATAACATAAAGGGAGTAAGAAGGCTGTTACCTTACTGTAACTACCCCCTTAGCAGTACTTGCCAGTTCAACTCCGGAAAAGATTCCCGAAAGGGTTATTTTATAGTTACTAGGATAGCATGAAAATATAAACATATCGAATGCACGGTTATGATAGTAACCGTTTGTTAGTATTAATCTAAAACATTATCTGAAACCCTGATCCAAACTGCTACAGAAAATAAATTCACAATAATATTAAAACTAGAAAATTTCGTTGTAATATTTATATTAAAAATCAAATGAAACTTTTTGCTTGTGAAATAATATTATATAACTAAACAAAGAAGGCAATGAATTTTACTATAAATAAATAACTGACTTTAAACGTGATAAAATAAATACATATTTTTCTTGTTTGACACAATTATTATGAGGAAGTTAACTTCAGCATCAGGAAAACATGAAATGCAAGCAATCCAATATTGCAGCTCTATTCGGGGAGCATGAAGACGAGGAGGTATAATAACGTGTACCTCCAAAGAGATTTTCAAACAGTTTTCATTTTTGAATTTTTATATTATGAAACGTGCTCAAATTGTATCAGGGTAGCACGAGACGCGTGCGATGTAAAAAAAACTGTAAACGACGTACGATACAATTTTCACTGTGTCACATTTTTCGCAGAAATGTCTTTATAAGAAATATAATATAATATTACATATACATATCATTTTCTTTACGTGTGATTGTACATTAGGTATATTTTGTCGCAATTTTTGTATTTAAAAATAATAATACTTGAGTAATATAAAAAAAATCTTGTATGATATGGACTTTTGATTTTGTTGTTCATCAATATATCACATACAAAGCTAATCCTTATTTACTTATATTCCTTATACAGTAAAACCCCCATTTACACTAAAGTCTGGACCGTGTAATTTGGAGTAGTGTAATTGGGAGAGTGAATCTCATACAAAATCAGAAATTTTGTTTTTCCGCGAAAAATGCAAAACTAAGATTTCCCCTAGTTTTGCAAAAAAAAATATATGGACGATTTAGTTACTAAGTGATAAAATACAAAGCGCGCACAAAATCCAGCACACAGACAGTCGCCCGGCAATGCGTGTATAGTCTGGTACGTGTTGAATACACAGACTCTAGTTAAAATTTGACTGTATGCACCGCACAGACGGCCGTCTCGTAACAATGACAATGGAATGCGACCGTTCAATTGGGGGATTTGCGGCAAATATTTCGAGCCAGCGAGTAATTCGGAATAGTTTAATTGGGGGTTCCACTGTGCTTATGTTCCTTATACATATATGTTAATGTAACTGAATTTAATAGAGATATTTAAATAATACAACAATGCCAGTATATCGATTTGATGTTGTTAATTCTTCTTAATTCTAAAAAACAGTTCAACAAACAAAAAAATTCAACTGTGGTAAAATACACAAAAACAATGATATTAAAATTCTTTTTAAAAACAACATTGTATCGAATCAAAAAAATAAGCAAAATGAAAAAAATAATACAAATACAGTGAAATAAAAACTCTTTTCTTTTAATTTTAATAAAATAACAAAGTATTCGTTCGTTGCTAACTGTTATGACTTTTGAGTATTTGAAGAAGGTTTTGTGCGGTTAGACATTTTTTCAATCGATTTATTGATTTCTCTTTGAAGACATGGATATTGGTGATGACTAAAAATTCCCTCTTACCCTTCCAATTCTTAAATAACGGAGCATAACGAGAGCGATTAGCTAATTAATAGTACTGTGCTAACACTATCCTTTCTTTTCTTACTAAATAGATATCTCAAAAGTTTCACAGCGAGGTAGGAAAAAATTACAACCCAATGATCTCTCATCTTCACAACTATGACAAGACAATGCCTGAGAATCGTTTTAGAGCGAGAGCAGTTCTGCTCGACGACCCAATATAGATTTTATGTTTCGTCTAAAATTAAAAAAAAAACTATTTAAGAACGAACTTAGCATCGTGAAAATGACTCTCTTTGGCTTACTTATTTGCGTACTGTATATATGCGCATGTGTGTGTACATGTATGGATATAGTATTATGGGAAGCATATAAATATAATGTGATTTGCAAATTATTGCATATTTGGTCTCCGTGAACTGGCTTTACTAAGAATTTCTTACTTCTGTAGTGATCACGCCCTTCCATCAGCAACCATGGTAAGGGAATACAAATACAAGAGCGATTCGCTGATTAATAGTACTGTCCTAACACTATAATTTCATTCCCTACTATCTTAAAAAAATAGAGTTTGAGTAACTGAATGACGAGGTTCTCGTAGATTTTTTTTTTGTTGAGATACCTCTATTAAAAACCCATATGTTCTACATTGGGAACGGATATATCATATCATTTATATATATATATAAATGATTTTTTGTATGTTTGCATAATTTTTGGTATCTATAGATTTGAAAACCACTGGTCCGATTGCAATAAAACTTTGACAACCTTTAAGCTTGCACTTCCGGGAAGGTTATAGGCATATTAAAATTAACTTAAAATGTCGAAAAACTAAAATATTCGTAGAATTCAATGTTTTTAACACTGAGTACAACAAAACAAAAATGGCCGGTATTCGAAATTCTTTTTGAACGGCGGCCATTTTGTTTTGGCTTATTGAAAATGGCTGTTTAGAAATCAACAAAAAATCGCCTGGGAAGTATATATCCCCCCACCTGGTTAAGGGTTAATAAAAAAAATGTTTTAATGTGTTTTATCGATATTAATATTTTTAATATATCCATGTCGACTGATTATTGTTATCAAATACCCAAGCATCATAAAAACTGATGGGTATTATTTTTTAACTGTAAACATTTAGTTTATATAAGAACTATACTAGGTATTATTATTAGCCACGTCACACGTGCAATTAGTAGGCTGTATGTAGAACAAAGGTAGGGTATGCTCCCTATGGAATACCTTGTTCAGTGAGCTTTGTCTATGTTCTATTAGGTGAAAATGACTTCTATTATCGATTTGAAAACCAATATCAAAGGAAGTTTAGTTCGGTTATGTTACCTCATTAGTGTATTGTTTTGTAGATTGAATAGAAATAAAAAGTATTTAAAAAGCTGTTGTTATAACGAGATTAAGAGGCAAGCTTTTCACTTTCGATGAATTCTGCGGTAATTTTGTGAAGGTTCATTTTAATATAAAATTAAAAATAACTTAAATTATTCCACGTATTGTGCTACTAACTGGGACACGTGTTTCGTTTCTTTCAGGTCACAACACGTGGAATAATCTTTTCATATACGATACTTGTGTAAATGGGGATATTATTTGTAATCCCGGCTTGTTTCACAATCGGTGAATGATGAACCATGAATGTACTTTATAAAAATACATTTTCAAAGTATTTTTAGAAAGTAATCTCAAACATGGCTTGACAACATACAAAATATCATTCCAAAGTTTTGTAAAACTAAAAATACTTTTAAAATGCATATTTTTTGACAAATTGAAATTGAAATTTCATTTTTTAATCATTATGGAATAAACCAGACTTGCAAAAAATATTATCAAAACGAGTATGTACCTATTAAACGACACTACATCCATAGTGGTTGGCGATGCGTGCACTTTGAGGTAGTAATTTAGATTTTTAGATAATTTTATTGTTATCGTTGCTATTCGTTAATTTAAATTGTTAACCATTTTTTTTAAAACGACGCCCGCTTCTAATTTGAAGCATATGGCCTAATGAAGATATCTCAACAGAAGTTTTATTTTTACAAGAAATGATTGTTAGTCAATTGCTCAACCCATTTTTTCCGAAAATATAATAGATACAAATGATTGGGTTAGGACAAGTTTTTCTACGAGAACTGATTGTTAGTCAGTTTCTCAGCCTCTCTTTTTTTTCAAAGATATAAGAAATAAATAGGATAGGGTTAGGACGGAACTAACAGTTAGCTAATAGCTCTCGCTTTGCCCCGTTATTTTAGGATTGGAAAGGTGGGAGGGAAAGTTTAGACATCAAAAATACCAGTGATTGAAAAAATCATGCTCGCACTGGGATTCCAAGTCGTGAGATCTGGCACGCGAAACAACGACGATGACATTGTGCTATGGACCAATTATATATTTTAACTCAGTTATTTTTAACTGAAGTTGAATTATAACGAGTGTTTGAATATCTGATGTTAAAATACTTGGTAAATAGCGGATATTTTCAAAATTTCATATAGCACTAATGTGCAAATCAAAATATTGAAACCATAGCAGCATTCCAAACCTCAGCATTTCGAATTCTTTTATTCATTTTTGTAAGATTTATTTTTTCGTATGTGTAATAGTTTTTTTAGAATAAAAAAATAGTCGGGAGCATTTCCCCAAATTGTTTTATATTCCTACCAGGCGGCATGAAAGGTTAGGAGATAGATCTTCTCTTCCTCGGTGTAAGGCTAAGTCCCGACCGGACGTTGGGTTTATTAGGGCCGCACATACCTCCACCCCTCGTTTGTACCCTCGGGCATCCTGATTGTTTTTCAGCCTCTTGGTGAAACCAGAGAAAGAAGAAATCGTTTTCGACCAATTGATTTTATTTGCTTACCCCCTCAATCTGCCTTTACTAACGAATATGATTCTTATACCCACTGAATGCTAAGTAAAATCTGTTAGTAATAAACTACGTCAATATTTTTAGCTAAAAAGAGTTCTCTATATCAAATTGATGTGTTTAGTTTTTGTATGAGAATATTTATTTTACGCCACAAACTATCTCTTTTTAAATATGTCACCCTGATACTTCAGTTAAAATTAAATTATTCCTAAATTTTGTTTTCTGTATCTAATATATTTGAAATAATCAGCAAGTTAATGTGACATAAAATATAATCAGTATGTTTTATAATTTCACAAACTTTATAAAATATTCGACATTCCAGTTGATTAATAATAAAATAAAGATGACTAAGCAGACCACGTAGAAAGACGACAGTTTAGAAATAATGAAAGGACTGTGGATGATAAGAAGGTCAAAACTTGGGTTGTGTATTTTGTGTACTGGCGTGGGATTGCAGGTGACATTTGAATGGAAGTGCTGATGATGATTTTATTCAACAGCAATAATATCGTATTTGATCGAATTATATTATGTACATATTATATAATAAAATTGTTCTTGTTATTTTTAAAACAATCTTTTAGTCTTCTTTTTCAGAATAGATGTATCAAAGATAGACTGATAACAGTTGTCAGAAGTAGTTCTTAGGTAGTTGTTATTTGAGGGTATTACTTGCAAACCCGGCTTATTCCAAAGTTGTTGAAACATGAACCATGAATGTAATTTAGTAGATAAAAAATAATTTTGAAAGTAATTTTAGAAATCTGTCTCAAACATGGCTTGACAACATCCAAAATATCATTCCAAAGTAATGTAAGACTAAAAATACTTAATAAAATGTACGTTGTTTTTTAAAATGAAATTTAATTTTCATTTTTTAACCATTTTGGAATAAGCCGTGTTTGCCAGTTATACTGTCATTTAAACTGTACTATCACCTTAGGACAAAAATACTATACATGGGTTTCTATGATAATCGAAATAGAAAATTATAATAATAGTTTTTCAATTAATATAACAACACGAATTAATTTCAAAATATTATACATTAATTGTTTCGGTGTTTTTTTCGCTTTAGCAAATTGGTAGTGTGATTAATAATATTCAATCGAGACAATTTTGAATTTCACTAGTTAAAATAATTGTGAAAAGTTTGTCAAAAAGAATTAATCAAAACTATCGTCAGTAAATTTTTTTAAGTTCATCATAATTGTGGATTGTTATATATAATTGTCTGTAATTTGCTTCAATTTCTGTATTTTTTCTTGATGAAACTTTACGACGCTTTACGATGAAAGCATTGTGCTAAAGCAGTCAATAATATATCGTAGGGATAAATTGTATGTCAAACATGCATAACTAATATCATATCCACCCTTAACACATCACGTACCTACTAATAGGCGTATGTTAGCCATTAAATTACTTTTGTAAGTGCTATATTGTGGGCATTCCGCGCTTCTACCGCACAAATGAAATAAATTATTCTTAAAATTATAAATTAATAACGTTAATGGGGTACTTTGCATCCTCGGGGGCACAAGGGGCACAATATGAGGTAGCGCTCCTGCCAGGGCGACAGCCGAGAGCGGGGAGGGTTTAAGTCAAACATAGCGTGTCTTTAACATACCTGTCGGATGTAAATAGGGTTGGCTATTAACTGGGTAAAATAATTTACGTCGGTCAAAAATCATTATTATTCTTCCACAAAGAAACATTATTGCATTTAGTCAAGTATGTATTTTATTCAAAACAGATGCAAACTTTTACTTACATATACACAAAATACGAATAAAATTATAATATTACCTTTTTTGAAAATCGAAGAAATTATGACAGCTGTCAATTGCTTAAAATAGACTCACCTGAAAGAAAGAAATTGTTATGCATTAGGAAAAGTTGTTGATATTTTAAAGTAAAACAATACACTTTTAAACAAATCAAAATAACAACGAAATATTTATATATTTCAGAAGAAATTACAAACTTTTCAAACCATTTAGTGGATCTCTAGGAAAAGATAAATACAACAGTTTGAAGTTAAAATTCCAAGAACTAAAATATATTATCTACCAAGATAAGAAAATATTCCATATAAGATGAAATGGCTCTAGATTTTATACAGACACAGAATTATTATTTGACATATTTATACAATAAAAGTCAATAGAAAATTATTATGAAAAAAACAAGAACAATAAATAAGAGGCAAAATTTTCACCCAATATGTTTGAATACTTTAAATTGAGTCGATCGTTAGTTAATTGATAACCATTTTAATTATAGAAGATTATGCCTTTTAATTACGTAATTTCTATGGACGTTGATAAATCAAACGGTAGAAATTGTTAATCCAACATTTTCATTATTATCTACAGATATTCGTGCACAAAACATAAGTTGAAAGAAGTTGATCGTGGAGATTGGATTGCATTGAAAATTTATCGCAAGATGTTTCTTTGCGACGATATTATTTTATATTTACACAACTTAAAATTGTAATTAAATGTACATGTTGTTTAAGAAACTGTCATAACTCAAATGAAACATTTAATTTTTGGTAATACAGTAAAAATAGCATAGTATTAAATTTTGCAGGAATTTCTTCAATATTACTAAACTCTTGTGGAACTAATTACGTTGACTTTTGTTTTTTTTTTATAACGGAGTGTTACCAATTAAATAATAATTTAACCAATTATTCCATTAAAATTTGAATATCCAAGAATTTATTTCGATTTAAATATATTCAAAATAGGAACTTGAAGGATTGAGTGCGTCTGTCAAACGAATCTGAAGTTTGATTAAATTTCTGACGATTTGTAAGCTTTCGGATAGGAAAAATGTTGATGCGTAGGAAATGTACCAATTCAAAAATAAGCTACGACTATCTCAGCAACCGGCGTGGAAACAACACGCCTACTCTGCGAAAATATAAGTAAAAACATACTAGCGAAAGACGGTTAGCCTCGCCAACTTACTTTTTCTTGAAAAACAAACCGTACCGTACAGCATGGCCCTTCGCAAAAACGCCACACACATTAAGCACGGTTTGAAATAGGTGTGATAGTATCTGGCGGCGCTGAGTCGCTCCCCTAATACCCCCTTAATCGTCCCAAACCCCCCGGACGTGCCCGCGCCCCGGGGCCCACCTAACCCCCACGTCCTCGACTAGCGATTCACAACCTATGAAGTCAAATGAATAGTAGTCTATCACAATTTATTTATGTGAAAACAAAACAATTAATGATAATAAGCACATATCTGACGCCGATGCGCCTTTTAATCTATATATATACAAATGAGTGTTTGTTTGTTTGTTTGTCCCGTATGCGTTCCCATACCGTTCATCCGATTGCAATAAAACTTTGGTGAGTCATGGTGTGGATGCCTGCAGAGGTTTCTGAATTAACAAACCCAGCGGTGGGCTGCCAACACGTTAACAATCGAGCACGCTTTATATTAAAGCAATTCTCGGTGTTGAGTTTTATTATCACTTCTATGCAATTATATGCAATACTATATTGTGTATCCAAAAACAGTGCAATAAACAAAATTAAAACAAGAACACTTTCTTTCTTTGAGTACTCGCTGGTTTATTATAAAACTACATATGTCAATAGTTTTTAAAAACTCAATTTTAGTTTATACGAAAGAAAGTATTCAGTTGATTTTTGGGGTGCACGTCTTCACAAAACAATGTTTTTTATTCACTCAGAAATAATTAATATATCTTTTTAATTGATCATCAAAATAATATTTACTTCACCAAAATATAATCGTAATGTGTCGCCAATATTTAAATGTACATTACAAATTGGTGTTTCAGTTGGAATAAAATATATTTCAGCTTTATTTACCTGCCATAACGTAAAACATATATAATGGCGATTTTTATAGCAATATTGTTAAAGATAATGAATATAAAACGATTTTTTAAATCACGTTTTTAATATTAAATATTGTGAAATCAAAAAAATATACAAATCTACAAATTTTCATTTAAAAAAAAATATTTAAAGTTAAAACATGGATTTGATGTCTTGTTTGATACTTGTTAACTGTTAATTGATTTAATTATTGAATGCTTTTTTAAAACAATTGTTATAAAATAAACAAAAGACAAAGAGCTTACGCCTATACTGATTTTACTGATAAGAATATTTTAACATCTTAGATTCGAGTCTTTGAAAGTAAGTTTTATGAGTGATATATTTAGAAATAAAACAATACTGAATATAGATGAAAATAACAATTATATCGTACATTATAAAAATGTTGCGAGTCGCTTTCCTAGGCCCACTTTGCCCCAGTCGACTCAACATGTCCCCCGCCTACCCATCCGGGAAACTCCTGGCAAACTTACTATGTTTTACTGTGTACCAGTCGGGCGAAAATGCGACGGCTCTTTGGGGGAACGTGGGATGAACGAGAACGTGGGGTAGATTCAATTCGTTTATTTTAATTGCTAAAAACATAGGAATAAGATAGAGATCATGACGACACATTACCCCCGGGGCAATTCGAACTGGAAATGATAAAAGAAAGTAAATTTATCGTCATTAGTAGAAGGATAGTATCAACTATGCTTTATTTGACTTTGAGCATAGTATGCAGGATTCGCGAAAGCGTAGCGTAGAAAGGATTTTTAAAATAATTAATTGTCAATATTTTTAAACAATAGTTAATACTAAATTTGAATCGTTCAAATTATGTACATTCTCACAAATTTTGTCACTAACGACCCGGGTTTTACTTTTCGGCGTTTTCAGGCGTTCAAGTGCACGGATGAACTTAAACTGACGCTTAGTAAATGAATGTTTCGTGTTTATATAATGTACAATTTCTTTTTTATGTTTTGTCAACTATTATATGTAAATGCTAAGAGTATTTTGATGGTTATGCATGCATGAAAGTCTTTTTGAACGAGGTTTTAATCTATTAGCTGTGTCAAGTTATATAAAAGTAGATGAAGAAATATATATCTTATATTCTGGAATTCATATTTTTAAGGTTCCCATATACTACAAATTATTAACAGTAAGAACACAATAACATTATTTTATGATTAATTTATGTTTTTTACTATTTATATTTGATTTAGGCAGTTTTTTAGTAAGCCACAACTTTTTAGAAACGCTAATCATAGAACAATAATTTCGAATACGAAAAAAGACAGAACGTATGAAATAAAAGTCACACAATCATGATCAGAGTGAAATGAATGTTTGTTTGTTCGTACTTTATGCGTTGCCACACCGAGTGCACGGATGAACTTGAACTGACAAATTCAAATTGAATATTGAAATTCCACCAAGCACCTTCAGTCGAAATCTTAAATAGTTAATACATAATAACTTCATTCGCTTTATGAATTTCTGATTGGGCATACATTAAATATTTTTACTACACATCAATTTTTTTTCAGATTTTACACAAATAAACTTATCAATATTTTAAGCTTATGTGCGTACAATTTAAGTACTATTCAAACTAAGAAAAACTTAAACGTAAAATAATTATAAAATAAAAGCTCAACTTATGGTGGCCAAATTGAACGGATCAACGCAGCGATTGAATTACGCTAAGTTGTATTAACAACGATCTCGATGTTGTTTCAGTCTTACTTTCGCAAGCCTTTGATATAATATATATATATATTTAAATATATAGTCTTGTTTTTTTATTAAGAATGGATTGTTTTATTGATCATATTAGAAATGAAGGACAGATAACAACAGATTTTAGTTGTATTAATATTCTGTTACATTTACTACAACGCAGAAGAAACAAATTTTCAATGGGTTAAACCAAAGCTTTGCTTGTAGTTGTATGTCATAGAGTATGATTAAAATTACATATTACTGCATAAAGTTCTCTGGCACAACAAATTATCGACACTTTCAACAAATAGTTTCTCCCTCGCTGCAATAAAACACTTTGTTGATAAATATTCACCCTTTACTAGGCGAAAAAATTGTTGGCGTCGTTTCCACCCTTCGTTCTCAGCGACGGCACACACATAACCACCCCCGTCGATTGAGGTGGGTGGCGCCTTACAGACCCGTTTTGAGGGGGTTCGAAACTCGGTCGCGCCAAAGGCCAGCTATAGTCAACCACGGAACATTTCAAATATCACATATTCCTTTATTAACAGAACGTCCGTATAATAACGCGTTTGTGATCGGAATACAAAGTTTTCATAGTTTTGATTAATAATTCCAACCAAATCGTTGCATTGCATTGAACTATTATACAAATGTTCAAAATACAGTAAAGTTTTATGTACGGAATTTACGAAAAATCATTGTAAGTAGGTACAGATGAAATTATTTGTGAAGTATTCTATACAATTAAAACCTATTATTTTATCGTGAGCCAGGACTTGATGCCGACGTCTAATACATTTATTAATCTACTTCTATTTTCTGTATAAATATAAGTTTTTTTTAGTGTATTTATTTATTATACAAAACATGGTATTACAGCTGGCACCAAAGCGTTATATATTCAAAAAATATCATTTTTAGAGTGTATTCAAAAACACAGAATTGAGGGAAATATATATTTTTTAAATAATAGTATTATTCATGTAATTTAAATCTACAAATCAACAAGCAAGGTTCGTTGCTTAATACTTCAACAGCTTTTGCAAAAGGAGTCTGACCAGCGCAAAAAATAATAATAATATTAGATTATAATACTCTTTTATAATATGTTTGTGCTTAAACTATAAACGTTGGTTGATTCTCAGTGTAATGAATTGGTATTCTTTTAATCACGTTTTCAAATAATTGATAAATATATTGTTGCTATTGTATACTTTTTGCCGCCTGTGTGGTCGAGTGGTCAACGTTATTGGCTACCGCTACGGAGGTCACAGTTTTATAAATTGATTTTTCAATAAATTTATGAATTTCTGTTCGAAGGCATGGATGTATGTGATGTCTTGGATTCCCCCCTCCCATCCTATCCTACGAACGGGGCGTATGGATAGCGACTAGCTAACCACTAGTTCTGTCCTAGCTCTACCCTTCTATTCCTACTCTCTTTGGAAAAAGAGAGGTTGAGTAACTGAGTAACAAGCAGTTCTCGTAGAAACACTTCTGTTGAGATAAACTCTATTAGGAGTCCATATGCTCCACATTGGGAGCGGACATGGTAAAAAAAATGTATACTTATATATTTTTGATAGTAAAAATGATTTGATGGCTTCCAGTAACTTTTATCGGATAGCGAAGATTCATTAAAAACAAAACTTGAAAATATCACGACATTTTCATTTTTGTTGTAGCAAAAGAAATAAGCCGAGTTGGGAACTAAATAGTTCTCCAAAAGTCGTGTCACATGCAAATCAACCAACAATAAAGCTTGTATTTGCTTTTAAATTATTTGGTATAGATTTGGTATAGATTTGGTATGATTTAGTTAGTATGTTCACGTAAACATATGTCAAATCTACCATTAGCTACAAAGTAATATCTGTTCAATATAAATAATCATATATTTAATATAACATACTATATTGATTTATAAACAAGTATTACATGAAAAAAGACCCAGGACCTTGACTGGGATGTTTTATTGCATCCACCCTATTCTCCGGACTTGTCACCAAGTGACTATTACTTTTTTCGTTCTTTAGAAACGCAATTAAGGAACAAAAAAATCGACAATATTGAAGAACTAATATCAGGTCTCTCGGAGTTCTTCGAATCTAAACCAAAGACCTTTTATGAGAAAGGAATTTTAGATCTTGAAAATAGATGGCAAAGAGTCGTAGACAACACTGGTAATTACTTTGTTTTAAAAAAATAATAAATAATTTAACAAATCAAATTTGAGTTTTACTGTAAAAAACGACATTAATTCCGGGATTACCTAATAATAACAAAGCTGTGTTTTAACGTTTCTAAAATAAAATAACTACGCAAAATGTTGCCCTTTCATGGGGGAGTAGGCTTTACTCGTAACTGAGGGGGTGGTAATATTCACCACCGCAGAATACTTGACTGGCGTAGAGTATCTACCTCAGACGGAAGCTAGTACTCCAAAATAAGACGATAGATGAAGAGAATTTGGTTTGCGTGTAGATTAGAAAGTAAAAATACTATATATTATATAATATTATATTTTCAGTTTAAATGATAAAATCTCGTGATACGTATATACTTTATTTCTGATTATATATGTATAATTAATATGACAGAAGCCCGTAAAAACTATTTTTACTAATAAATTGTATTTTGTGATAACTAGGGCATCCAATCCCGGACTCTTTTCGTGATCCAGGTATTTCGGGATTGACAATTTTTTCAATCTCATTATTGAACATTCAACACAAATTCATGATTAAGACATTTTTTGTGGTCGATTTTGAAATCCTAGAATTTTTCAAAAAACAAAATTGTTGATTTCAAAACCCTAAGATATTGCGGAATTTCCAAAATGAAAAGACGTGATACCTTTATTTATTTTTTTTGGTTATTACTATCACAATCTCATGATTTCGGGATCACAAAATTGGACAGGACCTCGGGATTGGAGGTCTTTATAGCACCTATGTAACTTTCACATGATCGTTTGATATAGATTTTCACAAAAAAAATTGTTACTTTACATGTATAATTCAATACTAATGGCACTTGTTTCACAATGTTTTTTCAATCCTGAAATAACGGTGTTTCGAAAATGCAAATATATCGCTATTTTAGAAATTAAAATTAACCAAAACTGAATTTTAAATGTATCACGTATTTAAAAAGAAATGTATGTGATAAATTGAAATATTTTAAATCTTAAAGAGTTGTATTAAAATTGAAATGTCCCAAAATTGATGACTCCTTTTAAATAAGTATTATTATTATAAGAAAGCGTAAATTATTTATGAAAACCACCCGTTTATGGTAATGTTAATTTTTCAATTACGGTGTTTTTATGTTGAATATCTAAATACCGATTTTGATCAACTAGCCCAGTATTGAGATTCGTATTTTTTTTGTTGCTTTATAAAAACTTTTTTTGTAATACCGTTATTTAACAAAAAAAAAATACCGACATACCGGTATTGTTATATTCGTTAGGAATTGCAATCCCTATTCGTTATAAATACATGGTGACATTTGACCTATAAAAATGTATTAATTAAACACAGTATAATTAACAATTCTTAGTAAGAATGTATTCCGTTTATTTTCAATTTCTTCTAAAACATTTTATGAGACTTGATAACGATTCATCTTTTTTACGCAGTAAAAATTACTCAAAAAATAGTTTCAGACACTTTTTAATATAAAATATAGCTGAAAAGATAATCAAATTTTCATGTTACTAAATTAACGTACCTTCGTTTTAACTTTAATTGCATTTAATACCATTATACAATTTTAAAATACTAAATATAGTACTTATACTTTTGTTAACTTTGATGATATCATGAGTTTCTTTGTCTAGTGTCACATAATCGAAGGTATTTTTCGCGAGTGATGAGGTGAAACAAGGATCTTCGATTCCTCCAAGACATTCTTCTTATCATAGAACAGGGTTTCCCAAACTTATTGCGCAATGGAACACTTTGCAAATATGGAAATTTTACCGGAACACAGCTTATTTTTTAAGTCGGGCAATTCAAAATAAAAATATATGTTATTAAATCACTTATTATTTATTGATTGATTATTTTTAAAACATGTTACATACAAATATGATTGAACAAAACTCAAAGTGGTTAAAAATCTCCACCTATTTGACGTTTTAAACATCAGTGAACATTTTCCATCACTCGATTTTTAATATGACGTAGAAGATGCTTAATTTCAATGGGTTTGTTTCAGTGTATTTTACCGATTGAAATTTTCGCGGAACACCTGTGTAGGTCCCACGTAACACCAGTGTTCCGCGGAATATATTTTGGGAAACCCTGTCATAGAGGATTAAGTTATAATGACAATTTTTTTTACAAAATTGCGAACATTTTGGTTATTTCGATCTATAAATAATAATATCAATGTAATTGACTGACTGGCTTGGTAAAACAATTTATAGAGAATTTTGTTTAAAAAAACATCCGAAAAACATGCACATTAATTGTAAAAATCTTGTAAATTCTGTCGCTAAGTATTAGGCGCACATAAATCGCCCACGCGGCAGAGAAGATAATCTCGGCCGAGGAGAAAAACCGAAATCGGTGTACGTACGTTACACGCTTAGAAAAGGCTGAGGAGTGGATCTGCGCCCCCCCGCCCCCTGCTCCACAATCTTCACGACGGTACGTGTGCATGGCGAAACCAGCGCCGTCGCAGGGATGGGGCGGCGACCGTAGAGACCGCCTCGGGCGCCGAGCCGATGGGGGCAGCCGATTTTTCGCAAGCCTAGCTGACACAAACAATTCAGCTGTGGAAAAAATATATCGCTGGCATTCCACAGTTTTCCACGTCGTCTCGTGGCCAAATGGCCGACCGTTTGTTTTAGTTTCGAAAATAATCAGACGATTTACGTAATATTTATATTATCCGCTTTTCGGCAGTGGCGTGTGCTGCGCGGCAACAATTTTTCACGAACGTCTCACTTAATTATTGTCAATCTTCATTGAAAAGTTACTCAATAATATAACATTTTTACTTAGATTAAGTAAAACACAATACTCCTTTGTACTATTTAGGACCGGCATCGCTCATGGTGATCTATTATCGACTGATAAAAAATAGAGATATCCGTAAAATAAAAATATGCAAACCAACAAAACGCCAAATAAAGACTTGATTGTACTTAAAAGCAGGAGTGGGCTGGAGGGTGCTCGGATAATCGGAAAAATCTTCCATCAGACATAACAATTTGAATAGGTAAAACGATTATGAAAAAACCTACAGATTATTATTTATTGACTTGGCATTTACTTTGTATTTTATATTTAAAACAAAAAACTTTAGAACTAAATACGTTGCTATTTTTACCCTACTACAAATTATGGATTATTGGTGATCAGTAAACAAAAGTGTTACTCTCATCAAGAGTAGCGAAATCAAACTTGAGTAGTTATCTTTAACTTGTCTTGTCCGTAACTGACTTTCGAGAAGAGCCCGATGATGACTACGAGGACCTTGCACCACTGTAAAGTTCAAAAATCTAACAATGATCATACAAAATTAAATATTATTACAAACGATTTCTGTAAAATATTGTTTAAGGCAGCAAAGTAAGAAAGGGTTGCAGAAAGTATACGAGATACGAAGAAAAATCGTCCTTTAGAAAATGTCCTTAACAACTTTGTATTATTCAGGCGAAGGGCTCGCTTGTTCATGCAATGCTTTGCCCGTCACTGGGAAGGCTTCCATGCCGTATTTATGTAGGCTGGAAAAGGTACACGCTTACCCAGTAGGCCTATGTACTTATGATACCTACGAAAGATACCGCACATATCAAATGATGATACATGTACATAGAAACTGTATACTGTCGGTTTGGGATTTTGTAGAACACAAGAGCGTGGGTTCCCAACTCGCGGCATCGGATCGATGAATCAAAACGGCAGCAAGCACGTAAGCAGGATTCGTTTGTAAGAAAAAAATAGTATCGAGAAGTTTTAGCCTTAGATGTATTACCGTGGTCAATGAGGAGTCTGACTCCTTCGGGACCTTCTCTTTTTTTCTATGGTTCTGAATTGAAATAAATATACATAAAATTGGAAATGAGTCACTTAAGCGCGAAACGAACACTTTAAGTCGACTGCCCACTCTGATTCGTTCATTCGGTTTGTATCACTACAATTATTCATACTCCTTAACACAAATGATTCGCGGTTTAAATTGTTATGGAACTCTCTAATTCATGTTTTCTTTTGCCGCACTCGATATTGACTAATGCTAAGTCTTACTTGGGCGAAGACACTGCAAACGCGATTGGAACCCGGCTTAAAGCGAATGAAAATATCAAACAAACTGACGTTTTGTCACGTGGTTACTATAGCGATAGAGATCATTTGATATTTACGTGCCGCACCGAGTCGCTTTGCATTCGCTTTGATTTCGTCCACGTAAGACGTACAGTGAGCTGTGTTAGATTTGGAGTTCATCTGTTTTAAGCTTCAATAATATTTAGATTCTCCACCAGTTAATTGTTTTCTCACTCTGTCTGCTAATTACATAACACTGTTATAGCTGTAAAATCATTTGCAACGATTCGATATCTACATAGCCAAACGAGTGACTCGTTTATTTCAAATAAACGATTCGTTCGTTTGCCAATAAACTCGGTATATATTTTCATAGTCGCATTTTTTTGACCAAAAATATTATATTTGTAGACTTCTCCTGTAGGATCAACTCCTGCAATGTCAACATGACATTTGTGTTATCTTTGTTTTTTTATGAAGAGTGTGAACATGGGTGTTTTTAAAAAAACTTTAAATTGATTTTGGATACCTGACAATCTTGGAAGACAATTACGACACAATACTACGTACCTTTTGGCAAAATAGTTAGCGAAATTTACTTTCTAATATAATATACATGTGTTAATAATGTTTAATTTTTTTTATGACTTGTTGCCAAAAAAAATACCCGCAATGTTTTCAGCGACTGATATAAATGGTACGCGTGCCTGTGTTGCTACAGAAGCAACTAAAACATCATGCCAGATTGCTTTGCAACTATTTTGCGGCTCTGCGAAATACTTACGCCATAATTTTATGTTCTCCTATGACTTCTACTCGAGTATTTGCGAAAATGTTTTCGGTTTACACAAGATAAACATCGCAGTACCGCGGCGATAGAAGGAGGTGTTGATTGAATTTCTCGTTACGAGAGACTTCTAAATTTTGAATTAGGTATATTTGGTAAACGGCTTATTATTCAAACAGAATTGATATTCTCGGGAATGACATAAAGTTGTTGTTAAATAACTAAACGAGTGTCAAATACGTAAAAAGAAATGATAAATCTTTATTTAAAGTAATGCTAAAAAAACTATATATACTAAGCGGGGCTGTAGACTAGGAATCAATGTTGGAAATAAACTAATCATTCCGAATGTTTCCTGTATACAAATCATCAACGTCCAAAGTGGCACCACTGCACGCTACTGAGCTTAAAAAATATACTAAAAATTCGACCACGTTAAAAAGAATTAAGCCTTTAATGTTTAAATTATTACAATTAAATTACAGTAGGTGGCGCGTGTGACATATCATAGACAATCGGCAGCAAACGTCAAACTGACAGAAAAAGAAAGCATGCACACTTTCTTTCTTCGAGTGGCATTGCAACGCTTGCCGGGTACCGGCTAGTATATATACAAAAATTAATGTTGCTTAATTTTCGGTGTCTATAGACTCGAAAACTGCTGATACGATTCCAATAAAACTTCGACAAACTTTTAGCTTGCACTTTCGGGAAGGTTATAGGCATATTAAAATTAACTTACAGTGTCGAAAAACTAAAATATTTGTAGATTACAATGTTTTTTACCGTTCAAACTGCCGAGTATATCAAAACAAAAATGGCCGCCGTTCGAATTTTGCCACCGATTTAAAGTTTAAGCAAATAAATAGTAGTTTTTTAGTGTTCACTGTCAACACTTGGATGAGAGGCATTATATTTCAAAAAAACACACATTTCTTTGTACTACTTCCACTTTCACTTAAAAAGATCAGTACCGGTTTCGCTCATGACGAGCATTACCGTGACGATTATCTTGCTTTGCTGAATAGGCAAAAACTGTCCTAGCAAAAATTAATGTAGACATTTCTTTTCGTATTTATAAAACGTTAAACTGTGCCTTTTATTTTTTAAAGTTGTATTTTGATGCTGCAATCTTTGTCTAAAACAGGCCTGACATTTTCCAAGCCGAGTTCTGTGCTTCCTTACCAACATTGGCCAAGGGACTTGGTTTAGGTAATGAACCTATGATTATTTAACATGACATGCGTGTGCTCTAGATCTCGAATCCACTATGCTGTCACGTCACTAACTTCAAGATGTGAAGGAAAGGTAGAATTCATACACGGTATGTTATATTAGGCCGCAAACCTTAGTTACCCACATTAAGTACGTTACGCATATTTTTTTCCCTAAATCGTTTCTGCGCGCCTATTACTTATTGGAAACAAATTAAATGTTCAGAATTTCAATCAATTTGTGGTCAGAATAAAAATATTAATTTTGGTAGGTTAGGTTGGTTGAGGTTTTTTTTTAAATTTCATTGAAATTATGACAATTTATTCTGAGCGATAAATTATGACCATTTAATATAAATTCAGACCAGAAAAATACGAGCGAATAATAATTATTTCTCAAATAATACATCAGATGAAAATATGCAGTAAAAAATAATGTTTATGATGAATGAATAAAACAATTAAATTTAACAACCCATTAATTTAATGTATTTAAAATATTTACACAAAAAAAATCTTTCTTAAACTTAATTATTGATTAAAACCAGGGCAATTTTCGTTTTCCGCTGCCAATGTGGAGTATATGGCCTCCTAATGGAGGTATCTCAACAAAAGTTATTTCTAAGAGAACCGTTTGTTACTTGGTCGCTCAACCTCACTTTTTTTCAAAAGTGAGTAGTAAAGGAAAGAAGGATAAGGCTAGAACAGGACTAGTGGATGACTTATCGCTATTGCTACACCCAGTAATTAAAGGATCAGAAGGATGGGAGGAGAGAAAATAATGTGAATTGACATCACAAAAATCCAGTCTTCGATCACATCGTTGAATTGAATAATTCTCAAATTCACTGTGATCTGATCGGGAATCGAACCCAGACCTGCGTGATCGGTAGAGCAAGCTCTAACCAACTGGGCTGGGCTACAGCAGGTGACGAAATCAATACAGAAAATAATTTATACTTGGTGTTTTGGTGGATTGCTTATTTTTATTAACTGATTTTACTTCACTTATAACTAGGGCATCCAATCCCGGGATTCGGGATCCCGCAATCCCGGGATCCCGTTCAATTTTCTGATCCCGAAATCCCGGGATTGACATGGTCGCGATCCCGGGATTTCGGGATTGAGAATTTGTTAGCAAATCCCGAAAATTGACACGAAATTGGCAAATTGTGGATTTCAAATTCCTCGGCGAGCTAAAAAAAAAAAAAAACAGTTTTTGTGACAATTGGGGAAAAAGTATACCAATGATTGAAAAATTATCAATCCCGAAAACCCGGGATTGGATACCCTACTTATAACTGAAGTAAAATCTTAAAACTTCTTAACTTTAACGATACAACTCATCTAACTATTTTTTTTTTCTAAAATAGCACTTCAATCACTTTAACCCTCATAGGTTCATAAGTATAATGAGTTTAAACTGATTCTTAAACCACCGTTATCAAAATTCGATAATGAGATATTTATACAATATAATTATTTATATCAATAATAAGGTTACCTCAGGTAAAATAGGAATAAAGATTTTTTCCAAGTACGGCCGCCAAAAGGCATCAAAAACCTTCATCACTTCTGGTCTTTATCTATAAATAATGTGGTATTAGTGTCATACTAAATATTGTTTTATTTTATCAAATGTATTGCCTTTCCGTCAAGAATTGAAATTCAACACCATAAAAGTAGCATACATGTTCTTTATCATTTGATGCTATGATATTTTAAATATGGAAGACATAATTAATATAGAGAATTTTCAACTTATCTCCCCGGTTCATCGAATTTTTATGTATAAACCGATAATCGATTGATATTCTTATACTCGTAAATTACTTTTCCAGAAAAGCGCTATAATTGATTAAGAAAAAAAAATGATTATAATACAATACAATGATTTATAATTTAAGATTTCGACTGAAGTTGCTTGGTGAAATTTCAATACTAAATTTGAATCGTTCAAACTCTGTACATTCTCACAGATTTTGTCACTAACGACCCGGGTTTCACCGTTCGGCATCTTCAGGCGTTCAATTGCACGCCTAATCACTTTTGCTAATCACTTAATTTCGGAAGGACACGTGTTCAATCAGGAACAAGGGATAAAAATGTTACACCCAAATACGGACAGTCGTAAGCTCTTTTTCCAGGAAATTTTAGAAATAAATAGGGCACAGCTGCATAGTCCTCCGATTTTAAATGAAATATTAAACCTACCGGGATCTCCACTTCTATACCCTATATAAATATAATCATAAAACCTTTGTCGACAAACAAATAAATATAATTCTTAAAACCACTCACTACTCAAATCTTTGGGCATTCCCATGAGCTTATCTTTTTCGCCAGCAATGGCTTTAGACTCAGTGATACATTTACTTTTTATATAAACACGAAACATTCATTTACTAAGCGTCAACTCAAGTTCATCCGTGCACTTGAACGCCTGAAGATGCCGAAAGGCGAAACCCGGTTAGTTAGTGACAAAATCTGTGAGAATGTACATAGTTTGAACGATTCAAATTTAACAATGATTTATGTTTACGTATATTTAAGTTTGCTTTTATTTGACATCCAAAACAAATTCAATAGAGAAATCACCTAATTGGAAGCTTTAAAGAAAATGGAGTCATACTTTACAAAGATATTTTTTTAAATTTTCGATGACTATATGTTTTCACCATCTTTCATATACATTATAGCGTTTTTTTGTTGAGTAGAAGTACTTAATGTGCTACCATATACAAACATGATCAAAATGAGTAATGTATCAATCAACTGATACGTTACTAACATTCGGGCAAACAAAATTTAATCTATTGTATAATATTTGTATAAATTCTAATTACTAATTTAGTATATGTTGCTAGTACTTACGCTGTAAGTTTGCTAAATTCCTTTGACAAATAGAGTAATAAAATGTATATAGTTATGTTTTTATAAGACTTGCACTTAATGTGTTTTATATGTAATATTTAGAATAACGATTTAATGCGTATACATATTTTATTTTCATCAATTTAGAAAAAGCCAACCAATTGGCAGGATGAGAAATGCTCCAAAAACACTCCCCCCTCATCCTATTGCAAAAATTTATGATTAAAGGATTTGTTTTTGGCAAACCGAAGGTCGATGTCGGTCTGAGATATAATCTAAAACTTTCTAGCCAGATAGTTTGGCTTGTCATTTACCGATACTTAACTAGTCTTGATGTCTTGATACTGTTTTAGTAGTTTTTCAATAATAATTACAATAAAAAGTATCAAGCAAGCAAAGGTTACATACAGGGGTGGGCTGGAAGGGGCTCGGGGGGGGCTCGCGCGAGCCCCTTGTTAAATTTCGGCGTGGCCGGCGAGCCCCTTGTTAAGAAAATCATTCGTCTTAGATCAAATCAGCACATAGCTGCAATTTCTGTCGACGGTTAAATTTTATTATGAAACAAGACTTAGTTCCCCTTCGTTTTTTAATTCAGCGCTGTGGGTTTTCGTGCCGGACTCACGGGTTCGAGTCCCAGTACGAAACAGCATCTTTTCGATAGATTTATTTTCTGTTCGAAGGCATGGGTTTTTGTGATGTCTAAAAATTCCCCTCCACTCTTCCGATCTTTCAATTAAACTGGGCGTTACGTGAGCAATAAGTTAATCACTAGTCCTGTCTTGGCCTTATCATTAAGTAACAAACAATTCTTGTAGAAAAAAAAACTTTTGTTGAGATACCTTCATTAGGAGGTCATATGCGCGACATTGGGAGCGGACATGGAAGAACAAAAAAAATGAATAAGATTTACCGAGCTCCTTGTTAAGATATTGGCAGCCCACCGCTGGTTACATACACTTGGTGATTTTCAAATAATTATGTTACACGAAAAAATTGAGAATAGAATGTTCTTAAACACATCGGAAGTTGTAAACGCATTTTTAAAAAATACGCACCATTTAAAAGATCAAAAACAGATCACGAGTACTGGTTTTACAACCTTCGAAAACTTTTCCTCAACTTCATGTATTACTAATGTGTACAACCAATTCTATACGCTGAAATTATGATGTCTAGTTAGTGTCTAGATATAAGGGAGAAATACTTTGAACGAGAGCTGTATAAGAAGAAAGTTAGGTGCCCCCGGATTTAGTGACTGTGGATGGGAGTGTGGGGGTGGCCGGGTGATATAAGACGTAGTTCGGACAGGCGACAGTCAATGGGGCTGTGAGAGGGGCGGTTTGCACCCCTATATCCTTTCCACCCATTTGGAATATTATCACGGCGAGAATGTTATGAAGAGATGCACTGCCGAGTTATTTGTATTTATTTATATTAAATATAATAATATCAAGTAATGTTTACTTTAAGTATAAATTTCGCTCATTACGAGTAGGTAGTTGAAAATGATTGTCATAAGCGAAAACTATCCCAATCCTGCTACTGATTATATATTATCAAATAAATGTGGAATTAGTATAAATGAATGTTTTATTTTTTAATATATGTACATAATGCCTTTCCATCAAGTATTGACAGTGGACACAATAAAAGTGAACAATGAAATAGACATCAATTTTATAGAATACCGTATTTTAATGGATCTGCAAAAAAAAATCTTCAATTAATGTTTTTTTATGATTCATTGTATAATTATTACGATTTTCGTTACATAACGGCAAGATGGTGGATATATATATATGTATGTACATACTTCCAAAAACATTATATTAACCAGTATTAATCAACTTTTTAATTGAAAAATGTGTTTTTCAAAGAGATAAACAGATATTATAATAACTTACTAGAAATTAATTTACAATCCGCGTAAATATGAATTTTCATAGAAACATTCCGTGGTTTTATTTAATGGTGATCATTTGTTTTTAGTTAAAGTTTGTTCAAGAATATATCACCCGCTGCAGTATAGTTGGATTGTACTTGACTCTACCAATCAGGCGGGCCTGGGATTAAGTCCCCATAAGGTTATGTTCAATTTAGATTTCTTCAATTTAAACAGAGATTTTAGACATTTGTATTATTTTTCTCAAATCGATCTTGTAATGACAATTATTTCTTATTTCGAAATAAAAACAACAAAATACTTTAATAATTAAATTTGAATCATTCGAATTTTGTACATTCACACAAATTTAGTCACTAACGACCCGGGTTTCGCCTTTCGGCATCTTCAGGCGTTCAAGTGTACGTATGAACTTTAACTGACGCGTCAGAACAAACCCGGGTTTTATGTGACAAAATTTGTGTGAATGTACATAATTTGAAAGATTAAAATTTAATAATGAAATTCCTCCAAGCACCTTCACTCGAAATCTTAAATTACTCAAGTAATTGTCACGTTTCCACCACATATTATATGAAAGCTTAAAGCAAGAGTGAAAAGATTTTTTAAGTTCATTTTCTAGTCTGCGTTGCATTTCTCATTAATTTGGTGCTTTCTGCGGAATATGGTAGATCATCTTTCTCAACGTTTCGCCTACATATTTTACTAGCATGACATGACACGAAAAAGGCCTTCGGATAGAGTTATAGGTATCAGGAGCACATACCCTCTTGGAGGGGAAGCAGGCAAGTGTGAGGAGTGTACATGTAAGGTACGGGGGAGTGGGTGTCAGGCGATGGCAGAAGTAGTAACCATCGGACGCTACAACCCTCCTCATCCTTCGTGACCCCCTGGCAGGCCGTCGTTCCCCGAATGTCTCAAAACTTGGATGCCGGCGATGGAAAGGGGTGGATCGGCCACAGATTTTCAAATGCGGCTATTTTAGATTAAATACCAAAGCTTGAGAGCGTTGCAACGTAACTTTGTCACACGAAAGTTTTTAGTGCTCCCATTCAAACCACTATATGAACACTGTACGAACCGTATTTATAACCTATGTCGAAAATAAAAAGCTTTCATACAAATCGTTTAAATCTATACAAAAAATGAATACGTAAACTACAGCTTGATTGAACGACTTTTTCGATGGATTGATTTAATTATTTCATCATAATAGTTTTCCTGCAAGACAAGCGTCAGTTGACGGAAAATTTTGAAGCCAATATAATCAATGCTGATCGAAATGCTTTCATTTGACACACTCTTCTCTCGAAAGCTAACAAATAATAATCTAAGAGTTGAAAATAAATAAAAGTACTAAACAATCTATTAACAATTGTCAAATTAAAAAAAAATATATTGGAATATTTATCAGAAAATTATTATACACGATTCATTTAATCGACAATTTTTTTTATTAGATATAGACTTTTTAGATTAAAGTGTTTTATTGTTTTCTGGATTAAATTAATTTAAATGTTCTCATATACATATTCAGCGTATTGGTAGCAATATATATATAGGTATATTCAGGGCTTTTTTACCCTGTAACGCGGCGGAACGGCGTTCCGGCACCTTTTTTCTCGAAATTTTAATAAATGTTTAATTTTATTTTTTCTATTTTAAAAAAATGTATATTTTGTTTTATTTTCTAAGCATTATATGAAAAGCCGTCATTAATTCTATCAAAATGATATTCGAATATATAATAAATAATATACCTTCTTAGAAAATGCTCGAAAAATGTGCGTTCCGGCACCTTTTTTTTCAAAAAAAAGCACTGGGTATATTATTTTTTTAATAAATAGAAATTAATAAATATAAAACAATGCATGCCAAGAGAAATATAGTACCTTAAATCAGGGCGATATTAAATATCAAAATTACATATGGGCCCACTAGAGGTGAAGTGAGCCAAGTAGTATTGTAGAAAAAAAATACGTTGGATACGTTGTAATATTCTGCACGTCTTAAAGTATCGTAAAAGTGAAGTAACCTCAATTTACACACATGTTGCAATAATGTTATCTCCGTAAAATAAAAAAAATAGGATCATGTAGAGTTGTGATAGAACAAGAAAAAAGATTTACCATTTTACTAGTTGGCTTACTTCACCTCTAATGGACCCATATATATATTATTTAAAATGTATAATTGAGTGAATTATTTGCAAACACAGCTCATTCCAATATGGTTAAAAATGAAACTTGAATATCATTTTGAGTATTTTTAGTTTTACGTTGCTTTGGAATGATATTTTGTATGTTATCAAATCATGTTTGAGACTGATTTCTAAAAATACTTATGTTTCAACAATTTTAGAATGAACCGGGCTTGCAAGTAATATCCTCAATTGTGAATTGAAGATAGATTAAAATTTAATATAAAAAGGCAAAAATATCTAGAAAAATCTATTAATTAGACAAATTAAATGTTTAATTACATTATAAAATATATTCGATGTTTAAAAAGTCGTCGAAAGACAGTTGGTATAGTAAGATGGTGAAACCATTACATATCAATGTTTATACATATATCCCGAGCCAAACTTTGTGGTACACCATTAGACCAGAGTGGCAGGGTAGGACTTGTAACGGGGCACTGAGTAGAGATACCCGCGATAGTTTGCTTAACTATGAAACCGGGTTGCCATGTAACCGAACCTTTGGATAACATACATACATACACATGAACGCATACTCATAATTTGCACAGTATCGGATTGAGGGATTAGGCTCATCAATGCGACATGATAATATTATGTAACGGTGTCGGTTGAACTAGAACAAATAAAAGTATTATTTTGTTTCAAACTTTCTTACATACAGTCTTTTTTCTTGGCATTTTTAATTTGCCACATCAAAAGTCACAAAATTTTATTATCAATTTGATTTGAAAACTTTTAAAGTGAGAGCGATTATGTAATCACTAGACCTGCCTTAGCCCTATTCTTCTATATTTTCTCTTTCAGAAAAAAAAATAGAGGTTAAGCAACTGGGTAACAAGCAGTTTTCGTAACAAAAGTCCTTTTGAAATAACTCCATTAAGCAGCTTTATGCTCCACACTAGGAACGGACAAAGATAAGAAAAAAAGGGTGGACAAGAAGTTAGTTCCGGAACCTTTTTTAAAAAAAAAAATCACTGCTACATATAATGATAAAATTGCACAGAGGTAGAAGTGATAATTAGGGAGGGTCTCAATATTTTCATTTCTCAAAAGACTTTCCAGTAAGGGATTCAAATCCCGGGATTTTCTAAAAAATAATGTCGGGATTTACTATAAAATGTTGAAAAAAAGCTCTCGGCTTACTACCGTAATTGAAAATGTAAGAAATATCCGCCAGTGTACTTTTTTTAATAACATATTTTTGGGTAATACATACTTACATAATAAATAAATGAGTTTTTGTCTCACTCTTTCTCATATTTTGCAACACTAGCAAGTCGCAGTGAATATCTTGTCATCAAATTGATGATTTTTTTTTTATATATAAAATAACTAAAACTTATTTAAAAAGCTTCAATAAATAAAAAAAAAACTCTTCTATGCCCAATAAAATAATTCCTTAATATAATCTAATTGAAGTAGCAAATGGACATAGATTGAATATACTTTATGTGATCAACTGGTTATGAGCGTGGAACTATAAATAAAATTGTGCTGGGTTCAAGTTTCAGCAGGCACAACATAAAAATCATATATTTAAAAAGAAAACATTATAAAATATATATATTGATAAATGATTAATACTGGGATCCCGGGATCCTGGGATTGAATAATGAAGAATCCCGAAATCAAGAGATCAGAAAAGAGCTCCGGGATTGGATGTCTTACTTATAGTCTCACCCGGTGAATGGCTGAAGTCTTTCAGGAAACGTATACTGGGTACTTGATTTGAGGGTTGACCTCTCCACTCTCGCAAGGTGGAGATTATATTATGATATCGCTCATATGCATCATACAACCAGATAGCACTCACTAAGCCTTTCCAGAAGCTATAACCAAGGTTGAAGTTTTGATATAGAATTATTATTTTATGTGAATTCAAGAAAACAGCAATAAATTTCTAATATTAAAATTATAACAGATAAATTAAGAAAATGAATTCAATTAAATATGCTTTTTAACGGCGGGGTTTTATAATCGACCAACTTTTGAATAAATTTAAATGCTTGTTGTAACCTTTATGACTTGGCTAAATGATCACTAACTGCGACTCTGCAATTGTACATGTTGATAATACCACACATACACATATCATAAGGTCTCATCATCAAAAAGTATCAGGCTAATATGAAGCTGACTTGGTAATATTTGTAGTCCCTTTAAATGTGGCCCACTCCACCTAAATTAGCTGGGTGACATTTTCATGGAAAATCGTAGGTTCACCAGTGCAATACATATAATATTTCGTGATACTATATTTAATTATTATGTGTGATTTTTTTGATAATAGTGTTTGTATGAGTTTAAAATATTCTGAATATTCGACACATAATCAACTCATTACTTTGGTGATTTGCTTTCAGTTTTACAAATTTTTCATAAAATATTGTTGGAACAGGCAATCAAAATATTGCAGTGATAAATGTATCAAAGTGGAGATACCTTAAATTAAACACGCATTGTAATGAATATACATATGTCTATTGACTAACTATCGTTTACATTATCATTTAACGTTGAGTACATTGTGATCCAAAAACTTACAGCAAGATGAAGGAATGTTTATTTCTTTTTTACAAGTAACCACAATAACAATAAATCTTTTTATTGCATTTTAAAACTATGACTGATTGATGAGCAAGTTTTGCCTCTTGTAACTTCTAATTCGGCGTCAAAATTTAATTCTATCGTGTTTTTTTATAACTTTTCCTGCATGGCTTAAAAAAATGTTCTTTTATTTTAAGGCAGGTATTTTTTACATTTTTAACTAAAAACACTTATCAATTTTACTAGGTAAAGATAGCGAGTTTGTTTAAAATTATTTTACACGTAGACTTTATATAGCCAATAATGAGTTTCCAAAAAAAAGGGTACAACTATCACTAATCAAATAGGTACCTTTTACTAACTGATTCTAGATATTGGGCTCCACGGCTCAGCCAACCTTTCACTCTTATTCGAAACCAACCCGAACCAAATAACTCCTCGAAAAACTCATTATCGGCCGAAGAGAGTATAGGCCGATGGGGAAAGGGGGCACAACCTAACGGGTAGGTCTCCCTGTCTTAAATCAAAAAAATCTTTGTCCTGGGTATAACCTTTATTTGTGAGAAGGGGGGAGGGGTAACGCCACGGTCTGATAAGGCTTTGGTAAGAGAGCAGGAGGTTTACAAAGGGAGGGGTTTAACTGAGATGAGACAGGAGCTCAGTTGGAGGAATCAGGGGTACGTGACATCCGATTAATGAACATGTTGTGCATTTTCAAAATGGACCGTTTTTCTGATTTAATATCCCCTTAGTTTACACCATTTCAAATCCTAAGTCACAAGTGTACTAAAAACGTACCAACTACCATTTCTACGGTTTGATATTATTATTAAATTGTATAATGCACATTCTAGTAATTTTCGATGATGCATCAGATTCTGTTGGATTTGTTTTTGAAGCGCACGCTGCCGATAAAGATTTGAACTGTGATATTGCTAATAATCCACCGGAAACGGGCTTACCAAAATGTTGTCAGAAATGTAAAGCAAAGTTTTGATACATGTAACATACATTAAAGTGTAAAGATAAAAAAGACAATGTGACATAAATATTGCAATACTCTACTTATAAGAGTCAAAATCTACAATCAGATATATAAAATATGGTATATTTACTTACATAGAAAGCTGAAACAGCACAGCAACGAAACAACTAACGATATAAATTAAACCTTCGAGAATTGAAGTGAGCCAAATAGTAAAACTTTTCTTTAGATTATTAAATATAATCATGTCTTTACTTGATGCTTAGGTGGATTGCATCTATTACAGTTTATATTTAAGGGTATTACTTTCAAGCCCAGCTCATTCTAAAGGTGTTGAAACATGAACCATGAATGTAATTTAGTAGATAAAAATAAATTTTGAAAGTATTTTTAGAAATCAGTCTCAAACATGGCTTGAACACATTCAAAGTAACATTCCAAAGTAACGTAAGACTAAAAATACTTTTAAAATGTACATTGTCTTCCAAAATGAAATTCATGATTCATTTTGTAACCATTTTGGAATAAGCCGTGTTTGCAAGTAAATACATTCATTTACTGAGTTTACTTAACTTTTACGATACTTTAAGACATGTAGAATAATATAACGCATCTTATTCATTTCTTCATAAAATACAACATGACTCACTTCTAACTAACTAACAGAGGTTAAACTCTTAGTTCCATAAAACAGGAGTCGAAAAACTTATTATCTACAAACATAAGAACATATTGTATTAGTTTGATTCCAAATCATGTAATACATATTTGAGAAAATATAAAGGATGGTTTTCCGTGAATAATTAGCAATAATTAGCATTAATAATTCCCGTTCAAAAAAATGTATTGGAAAATAATTCTACGACTCCATCGTCACTCTATATATGAAAGGATTTGATGGTTGAAACTTGATACACCTTGTGTATTTTGTATGTATATTATTTACACATAAAGAAAAAAACCGAGAAAAGTCATTTTCATGATGCCAAGGTAGAGGTCGTTTTTGAAGTTATATTATTTGAAAAAAAAATCAATAACCTATGAAATCCGAGGAAATCTACTATTGACATAAAACGATTCTCATGTATCTAAATCTACTCAATACCTCTATGTTTGTATTTACAACATAAAAAAAAAATTTTGAATCATTCAAATTATGTACACTCCCACAGATTTAATTTAATATTGAAATTCCACCAAGCACCTTCAGTCGAAATCTTAAATTATAAAAAAAATACTTACACATCGTGATAATGTTAAAAGATCATCAGACACACAAATGTATCAGGAACACATGAAACATTCTAGGTATAAAAATAACATACAAACAGAACATACAAATTGAAAAACATAAATCTTTTATGCAACGGATATTTTCCGTTGATAACTTTAAATTTAAACTTTAAAAGCACGACATGTTTTATAATAATTTAATCATTTTTATACCATTCTGTATATGTTCATGTGTCATCATAAAGAGAAATCGCGCTCTCGAAACATATCATTCTTCACGCCTGCTCCAAATTACGCTACCGAGAGTCTAATCTACCCGGGCATCTTTTCTTTGCCATTTTTCTCCGGTTTTCGGGTATCAGGGTGGCAGAAGAAGAAGGGGGCCTTGCATTCAAGTCCCTCCCACCCACCGTGGGTTTCATCAAAACTTCACTATGTAGTAGGACAGCCACCCCCTATCCCGTGATCCCTTCTGAACTTCTGATACCCCAACCCAAAAGGACCTTGCTTAGAGCCGGATCAGGAACGACTCAAAAGGTTTCTTTGGATATATAGCATCATCAACTTATCCTTATCTATCATCTTCACGGTAGACACAACTATCCTTTGCTGATGTTCATTTCTAGAGATAATTTTGCTTTATTTACACGGTTTACAACTAACTATACAGTAAAAACAAAACAATTAATCCAAAACTCAAATCATTCAATTCGATATTAACCCTTTGAGCGGTGAGCTAATTTTTACTAAATTATGTTTTTTCTTATATTTTGATTATTTGTAGTATTGCCGCATACAAAAATATAAAAAATCATTTTTTTGGATACGGACCAATCTGGGAAGAATATTAGTTATTATTTCAAGAAGTAAATATTTGTTTTAAATTATAAAACTCATAGTTAAAAATATAAAGTAAACTAGTTCTTTTTACTTTTGAATATTTTTCTAGTTAATAAGTTATTACTTCGCTTTTGCATTAAGATCTTTTTTGTTCTCATCTGTTGTGACACGCGTTTCGCCTCTTTCAAATGCATCTTCAGACTATTTTACTATCACAATGGTTGTTTAACACTTACAGTGCTAAAAAATACTAAACAAATACTAAATATGTTGTTGCTCTTTAACCGCTTGAATACCGCGCAAATAAATCATTAATATATCCCAGAGATACTGCATGTTTTTGACAAAAATATTTTTTCCTAATATACACTCGAATCCGATATTTTAAAAACTTACATTGACTCAGTATAGATAGCACTACACATATTCATCAAAATATTGCTTATATTCTATTAGAATATCAATTATTTGATTTTTTAAATGTCTTGAACATCCGTGTTCGCTTGCATATGTTCCGGACACCGGTGTCCGCTTGGTATTCAAGTGGTTTTAAAGAACCAAGTGAAAAAAACATGTTTTAACACTTACAGCCCTTTGGTGGACTGTAAAAATCTAGGACGTATATAATTTAAGATTTCGACTGAAGGCGCTTGGTGGAATTTCAATATTAAATTTGAATCGCTCAAATTATGCACATTCACACAAATTTTCTCTCACACTCAGTTCAAGTTCATCCGTGGACTTGAAAGCCTGAAGATCCTGAAAGGCAAAACCCTGGTCGTAAGTGACAAAATTTGTGTGAATGTACATAATTTGAATGATTTTAATTTAGAATGTATGTTTTTAAAAAAACATGTTTTTCATTTGGTTCCTAGAGAGTCAGCAACATATCGGAAGTATTTTTTAGCACCGTAGGAGAAGTGTTAAGTAAGAAAAACAAACATATAAGTAAACATCCTTTGTGATAGTCTGAAGTCTTAGTAGATGTTCATATTTAATATAAAATTATATTATTAAAAATACAATTTTCCATTGTACTTTATTCCACTTTATTAAAAAGGTCAGAACCGGTTTCGCTCATTGCGAGTATATTTATACTTGGAAGCGGGAAAAACACCAAATTATCATTAAATTATTTACTTTAGTAATGAAGAATTTCACTATGTTAAAAATTTCCCAAATTTTAATTATGTTTATAATTACCATCAGTCACCGTTTAAAATTTATTAATCCTTGATGATTGTTTAATTATATGTTATAGGTGTTAAACATTTTAGTTTTGTGTAATTATAATCACTTATACTGTAATTTGTAAATTCGTTTCATTGTCAATTGTTGTTTACACCTTATATTTCAATTTAATTTTGTATAAATAGCACTGTTTATATATTTTTTCTTATCAGTTGACAATGCTCGCAATGAGCGAAACCGGTCCTGACCTTTTTAATAAAGTGGAATAAAGTACAAAGGAATATTACGGTTTTTTTATTAATATAATGCCTTTCCACCAAGTATTGACAGTGAAAACCCCAAAAGTGATAAAAGTAAATAATCAAAGTTATTTTTAAATGAACGTTCACAAAGTTACCGCCGAATCCATTGAAACCATTTTATTAATACATAATATAAATACTATGATTTCAAATATATTATTATCTGTGTGTAGGGGCAATGTCTTTTACCTGCGATTATATATTAGTACATACTACTAATGGGAATGATATTAATAGAATTAATACATCAATAGCTTATAAATCCGCCACTCACACTCCGCTATTCTCAACTATCTGTCGAAACATCAATGTACCAACACACGCTCACAATCAGAGCTTGTTTAGACAGCCAGAAGTGAAACTAAGAGCGTTCGGAAAATAAATATGTATTAACTTTTCCGGTTCTAAGCTCAAGAAATGCGACCCCAATACCCACATTTTCTTAAATATCTATTTTAATATGGGTGATACAATGTTTATAATTAAGGTATTCTTATAATTTAAGATTTCGACTGAAGGTGCTTGGTGGAATTTCAATATTAAATTTGATTCGTTCAAATTATGTACACTCCCACAGATTTTGTCACTAACGACCCGGGTTTCGCCTTTCGGCATCTTCAGGCGTTCAAGCGCACGGAGTTCAAGTTCTGGTCAGTTCAAGTTCATCCGTGCGCTTGAACGCCTGAAGATGCCGAAAGGCGAAACCCGGGTCGTTAGTGACAAAATCTGTGGGAGTGTACATAATTTGAACGAATCAAATTTAAGGTATTCTTATATCATAGTTTTTTGGACCTTTTGTAGTTTATATAAATACGCGATAACGAAATAAGCGCCCGCGATAAGCGATCGTTCGCAAGATAGCTGTATTAAAAATATTACAATTGAATACGTATGTGTGAGGGAGCCTTTTTGAAATCCCGGGATTTTGGAATTCACAATCTTTGAATGCTCCTCGTATTTATCATTTTTTTTTCAATTCGATAAACTTGTTTTTTTTTTCTTTCTGCATCACACCGAAGATGATATCTCCTCAATGATACAGTTAAGATACATTTTTTTAGATACAATTTGATAGCCAACAATAATCATTTACCATATTTTAATACAGCGGAACACCGATCTACCGTTTCTCACATTATTCTTTTTCTCGCATTAAACGTTTATTTTTCATAGCCGCGGCCAAATGCCCACAAGAACAATGTTAAATAATCCAGCATTAATCGTTCTCCGATTTCCTCGATCTATCGTCTATATCAATTTAACCAAAGTGTGGTAAGCGTACCCTTTGGGGTACGCGGGGGAAGCTGCATGGAAGCTAAAGCAACTTACAGCTTACTATTTTTGATCACAAACATATAAATTTGATGACGAGTGGTGTTACAAAAATTTACAATGGATACACAGATGTCGAAAGTTTGGGAAACACTAGTGTAGATATTGTGCTCCGGTCACAAATATTATCCCAATTGACCGATGTTATTTTTTTATAGTCTTGCCTTGCATCTCGTTTCGAGATTTTTTCTAGCTCACAACTAAAATGTATAAATGAAGAAAACTAAAACTCTAGCTGAGAAACTGAAAATAACTCAAGACGTCGAAAAAAATCCAGGAAAAATTCAAAAAAAGGTATTTTAGAAAAGTACGCGAGTTTGAAAGGTCTCTGTTTGAATTTAAGTACCAAACTGCAATTAAAAACCAGTTCATCAGTCTCAATGCACTTCAAGGTTCTATATATTTCATAATTTGCCTTTGGCTCAAAATCATCAAAAAACGTTTTTGTGTCTCCTGTAAAATTTGTTATGTGTGGGTTAAGTCGTTTTACCTTTCTATAATCGAATTATATAAATATAACATCATATTAACAGGATGATTTTTAAAAATTTCAAATTTGACAATGTATTTTTTCTGTTATATCGAAGTTTTACTGTATTAACTGTATTACATAAACTTAACATTTTGTATAATAGTGTAAACCTGGTGGTATTATTGATTGAGTTGGGATTTACTTGGCTAATCAGCGTTGTATATAATAAGATTAAAATAGCATCGATTATTAAAGTTCTACAGGAATTTATTTATATATATATAGCTGTTTTGGCTTCAAGCTATCGTCAGAACTATCTCTTTTGATGTTATGAACTTTGAGCATAATACTTATTTGCCTCAGTAAGATATTACTCCTAATATAGTTGAGAAGTGATCAAAAAATCTTTCATTTTAGAGATGAAAATAAAAGTGTTTCCAAATGAGCGTTCACTCCATTATATAATAGAATGATTGTATGACAGGCCAAAATCGTCAAAGACAATTTTTTTTATTGAGATTTTAGTATTGGCAACTTTTTTCAGTTATTTCGTTTTTTATTATATACCAACACAAAAAAAATGCTCTTGTTTTACGCTCATTATATTTTATGCATCCTACGGGGCTCGTAGTTCCACTACTGCCAACGAGACACCCTTACACGTAGACGCATATGTGTACAGCCATATATGAGTGCTTCTTTCCTCGGTCGGGTTATGAGTGTCCTACCACCCCCATGCTTCTTCACGGGGTTCGGTGGTCATTTGCGGGGGCCTCGTTGAATCCCCATGGTCCCTTAACGTCCCGTTGCCCCCATTTCGGTCGGAGCCCCGATATATAAGAAAGACAAGGGTAAAGGCTCGTATCCCCTTACCAGGCGCACATAAGATTGATTGGGGTTACTCCTGTCCATTTCATAGGGTGGCTTGGCATAAAGGAAACCTTTCTTTTTTGGAGTTTCCGACGGCGGACAGGGGGCGGGCGGGCGTCGGGGTGGGATTTTACCGCAGGGTCGTACGGCCATCCCAAAATGTGTGAGGGATAGTTTTCAAAGTCGCCTCAATTCACTGTATAATGTACACAAGCTGGATAAAATTTTCTATAAAATACCGCTTGGCGTGATAAATTATTAAATGATATTCATCCCTAAAACATTCAGCATCTAATACATACCAATATCTCCAAGCTATCTTTGAAACACTATTATCAACAACACATTGATTGTTTTTGTTAATGATGAGAGTACATACAAAAATAATTTTACAGACAATCAAGAACAATATCGAAACAGTGCTTAACGATCGTAAAAACGTAAACTATAACTTTACCGATGATCATTTTTTTTTTTGCTATTTTGATTGTTCGTATATTTGTACGATATAATTAATATATTATTCCTACAAATAAAAAAGATCTCTATATTTGAGAGTATTATTTGCAAACACGGCTCATTCCAAAATGGTTAAAAAATGAAATTTGAATTTACATTTTGAAAAATAACATACATTTTAAAAGTATTTTTAGTATTACATTACTTTGGAATGATAATGTTTATTAAATTTGAATCATTCAAATTATGTACACTCCCACAGATTTTGTCAGTTCAAGTTCATCCGTGCGCTTGAACGCCTGAAGATGCCGAAAGGCGAAACCCGGGTCGTTAGTGACAAAATCTGTGGGAGTGTACATAATTTGAATGATTCAAATTTAATATTGAAATTCCACCAAGCACCTTCAGTCGAAATCTTAAAAGATAATGTTTATGTTATCAAGCAATGTTTGTGACTGATATCTAAAAATACTTTCAAAATTTATTTGTATTTACTAAATTACATTCACGGTTCATGTTTCTACCATTTTGGAACAAGCCGGGTTTGCAAATAAAACCCTCATTTGTAGGTCAAGAGGGGACTAAGATTATTTAAAATTTGAAATCAAAAAGTATTTATTAATAATAAAAAAATATATATATTCATGAGAAAGTTACACACTTTGTTTACGATATATAATTTACAAGAAACTCAAACACCATTTTTACGTGAATTAAACCAATTGTTGTTAAGATTTCAACCTTATTAAACCACACCACAAAGTCACATTTATTATTCAAATTTGATCGATATTTATTCATTTTTCATTTACTTATTCTAGTCCTACATGTATTATTATGTATAAGAGCTTATGCCGATAAGGGCGTAAGCCGAAATACTTTAATATTTTTTCACCGTATTATTCAAAATTTTGATACAATTTAGTAAATATAAAACTGTCATTTAGGTGTCAGAAGAATATTCCAATACTTTTTATACATAATTGTATCTAATAATAATATAATAATAGCAAAAAAAATATGTTTTAATTCCATATTGAAGTTTATTTTTTATACTTATTCAGTTATTATATGAAAATTGTAAAAAAAATAATCCTAAAACTCACACACACACAAATCTTTATTCAATATTACTATTTTGTTATGTTAGGAGGTAAAGTAGCATTTTTATGCCTTATTCGCGAAGAAAGATATTCCATTATAATATATAAATATAATAATTAGTATTGGAGAATTTCTATAACTATAAGTATCTCAAAATAAATAAATTTCGTATGCAGTTATATTTAAATGTGTATTATATGAAGTTACGCTATTTTGCGTTCGTAGTTGGCAACATCAAACAACTTTTAGTTTATCATATTTAAATGTGTTTTTTTTTTATTAATAAAAATATGGAAACATACATTATTTTTGGACACAAATTTATAAATCTATACCGAAATTAATATAAAATATATTATGTTAGTGTTGATTCGGTATTGTAACATAAACAATTGACAGTACAACTAAGTAATACTAACCAATACTCGACTGAGGCGATCGGCAACCAGTTGTGCTCGATTTAGTTTAATTAAGTTATTATCATTACCCCCCATAACTGAAAAGACTATTGTTATTCAATAGTATATTTTTTTTTTAATCTAATAAAATATTTAAAGACGCCGTGAAAAATAAGTATCAAAATTCATACACTTTTTTTTATTTAAAACCTGAAAATGATCACATCGTATAATTGAAAAAAAAAAATTAAGCTATATTTAGTTGCCCAAAACAATTGTATTCTTGTACACTTTAGTCATATTTTATAAGTGTAATACTATAATTGTAATATGAATTGGGGTATTAGTGTGAATAAAAAGATGTAGTGTGTATCTCTTCGGAGCCAGTATATATAGCTGATCAAAATGTATGTTTAAACATAGTTCCGACGATGGTGAAAACCGAAATAGATATTAACTAATATTATAAAAATACGTTGTCATTTTTACCCTATTATAATGGAGTTCTACCAAGTAAATCCCAATTCGATCAATATTAGAAAACATATAAAATAATTTTATATAGTAATTAGTATTTCAAGAGTATCGATTAAATTCATTTTTAAATATACTAACATTGGTATTTTGCACACGTTTCGTTAGATATAAATTAACCAAACTTTACGAAAGAATCTCATATCTTAACAGTAAAAAGATGCTCAATGTTTGTAGTTTTTTGTTTACAAATATCGAAAAGCTCTCAACAGTGCCCAGTAGTATTGCCAAGACAAAATTGTATACTTTTATTTAATCTATAAACTAGATAATTAAATACAGTTTCTTTTTATTAGGCCTAAATGTAATTAAAATAAATAGTAATAAAAAAATCCTCATTACATCCATTCAAAATGGACGATTACACATCTGTCACGCAAAACAATCCATTACAAGAAACAAGACAAAATTCGAGCGTCCGCCTTTCCGATTTGATTGATTGTACCCCGAGCCATTTGTATCGCGTACCCACTGCCCAGCTCCGATGCCAGAACCTCCCGTATTATGAGCCTCGCAAATTTTTCCTCGAACGAAAAAGATATCTTACCCATATATCGTATATCACTTTCCCATCGAGCCTACTATGTAGGACAAATAAAAATATTGTGCTGTGATCCGTAAAAACGATATCTAAATATTGCTTTCATCGGAGATTGAAATAATAACAAAATGCGTGCATCTAATGGTTGAAATAAACCGTCGGCCGGTATTCGAGACTAATAGAGATTTTGAAAGTACATATATTAATTCACATTATTATGGGTATTTCGTGATATATAATAACTTATTGTATATGAAGGCTCGGGGAAAAATGACAGCAACTTTCATAATCCTTAAATGTTGGCAAAGCAATCAAAACGTTTGATTTATAGATAAACATCTAAACAATGAATGTTAAGTATAATATACGATTTTAACTGAAAGTGCAGGGTGGAATTTCAATATTCAATCAATCAAATCCATACAAAGATGTAGCAGAGTCCAAATAACACTTGTCAAGCTATTGCTTTGCTTGAACGGTATTTTTTCCATTAAAAAACAATGCTTTATCAACACACGAAATTCAGATTTTTCTATTGTTTTTAAAGTTACGAAAGTAGCGTCACTAAAGCCACTGTAACATGTGAACTAAACATCAGATTGTTATGAAATTTTGACACGTATTTTTTTAAGGTTGGAACTTATCTGGAAACATATTTATTTTTCAATAGTGACGCCATCTATATGTCATTCTTCGAACTTATTGACAGATGTGTTTGAGGCAACAATTAACGTGCCTTTGTAGCGTGTGAAATACGATAAAATCTATGGGATACACCTAAAGAGTTGTTCCAGATAATGATTCGATACCCATGATCAAGAATGTCATCACGCATTTACCTCATTGTTGTTTATTACCAACTTCTGCAAATCACGGTGACGATATAGAAAATCGGACAATTTATAGCAGTAGCAATTGCAGCTCGAAGAGTGATCAATTTTTCACTGACACTAAAACAATATAAAGTTTAAAAAGGTAACATTATTTTTTATTTCATATTATATAGTATATTACTTGTATTATATGAAAATCGCTGAAGAAGGAAGCATTGGATCGTAAAACCAATATTTAACATATTGGGAAGTACGTGCCATCAAAACCACTTTCAAAAACTATCCGTTTGTGCGATGAATTTTCCGTGATCAAAAGTCAATGCAAAGAAACAACTACTTTTAGAAGATAGTCCAGAAAGTTTCTGTCCACGTCCCAATTGCTTTTTTGCACTTAATAACACAATTCAATTAATGTATGTTGAATTATCTGTAAGATGTTCAAATATGATTACATGCCTGAATGTTCTTTGCAGATATCTTCTTATTTAGATTTGAAATGAGGCAATGTTTACCACAGTATGAGGTCTTCGATTAAAATTGTACATTTTTTATATGACAAGTAATTAAAAAGTAAGTTTGTACAAATTAAAAACTAACCTTTTTATCAATCTTCATGGAATCCTCAGCGCCAAAGCCCAAACTCCTCATATGCTTCAGATACGTAGTCGTAATGGGAACACTGTAATCGATTTCCATATCTTGAAATAAGTTCTTCCCCAAATGCTGGCTGCTTCCGGAGCTCTCTGTCGACAACCGGTGGGGCGAAAACATCGACTGCATTGATGGAGACCACGGCTTAGGAAAGCTTTTTACTTCAGTGCTTTTATAATCGCTAACGTTGTAAATGGGATTGAGGTGTCGTTTTTTGGGGGGCGATCGAGATTTAGGAGGATCTTTGGACGTCAAATTGCAGACGTCTAAAGGATTATAAGGCTTCGGAGGTATATCGCAATGTTTTTCTTTGTGCTTTTTGGTTTTTGGACTTTCGCTGACTCTCTTCTCAACCTTTGGAGTTGATGGCGCAGCTGCTTCGGGAGCATCGACGTTATTTAAAATAGATAAAATGGACAAACTTTTGTTCTTTTCACTCTTTGCTTGTCTCAATTTACTCGATGCCTTCAATGAATCTTCTTTAGCGTTTCTGTAAAGAGTTTTTCGAAAATTGATTGGCTCCTGCTGCAAACTGCTAGATGATGCAAATTCGTCATCATGTATTGAGAGGTTGAGAGACTCGTCTTTAATGGATGTTCCACTTGAATCTTTTCTTACGCTTCTGAAAGCGCTGGTTGAAGAATCAAATAAAGACATACCAGAAGCAGGAGAAACGTGGCCATTGTAATCAACTTTTATTGTTTTAGAAGACAAATCAACGCCATTGGTCTCATTGTAAATTTCTTGTTCGGTATTAGCAAAAGATTTTAATCGGCTATCACCAGATGTATCGAAAGATGCTACGCCATCTTTAAAGCAAATTTTGACGGACGGTTGTGAAGCATCGATTTCGTTCTCCCAATTTTTTGTATTCACTTCGCCAATATTTCCATTCTTCAAGAATTTTTGTTGAATGTCAGCAATCTTTGGATTGGTGGAAGTAAGTTGGTGGAAACCGTTAGGCAAAATAGTAGTTGAGAGTGGCGTAGGACTTGGGCTGGGTGTGGGAAGAACTGACGATGGTGACAGAGATCTCGGCCTACGTTGGCAGTCGATGCAGCCCATCAGGAATCTTGTTACAGCTTCCCTAGGCAAGAAGGCGTACGTCTCAGTGATCTGGAAAGAACAAAATGTTGTAACTTTTATTAAAATTAAATAAATACTTAATGAAAGATTAAACAACGTATACGTTAATGTAAAAGACTTTTGGTTTAAAACATTTTTGAATCTTTGCTACAATCTATAAAAAAAATGTATACTTAAACTACAACTTTAGTTGTATGTTTTATATGAAAATTCATTGTCAGCTTATTAAATTTTAGGTTTAACCTTACTTGATTCAAAGTAACTTTCTTCAAATCAAAAATAATTATTTTATCATTTCATTCATTTGTCATTTGAATGTTTTATTTGTTTTCCTTATTTCATCAAATTAAATATATATTTCGTAAAAAAATCAACAACAATGACTTATCTGTGAAATTTAATAATACCAAATTTTCTTTTTAAAAAATGATTTCATATCGTACTCAATTTTTCGAATGAAACTATTGAGCAAAATGTATCTTGCTACGAAAAATTGTTTTCAACGTGGCAAAAAAAAATGTCAAGTGATATTTAAGAAAAATATTCATTCAACAATAAATTTAACTCAACCATGTTGTAAATAACACCAGACAGTTTACTCTTCCATTTAAAACAACCCTAAACAATAAAGATTAAAGCTGCTTGCCTGGACAAAACAAAAATCTCGAAATCGTAAATTCCAACGTCTGAGGTAAACTAAACAAATTCCATTTTCGCATGTTGTTGTTTTCAATTCCTCCACAAATCCTCCCCCCATCTGGACTGGAGGTCTTTCCCCCCCCTTCGATCTTCCCATTCTTTTCGCGTTAGTTCTCTCGTTCGTTTAAATTTAAACATCTTCACTGTTGACACTTAACACTTGGGTGGAGAGAAAAAAGTTTCAATTTTTTTCAATTTTATTTTCGCTATTTTCATCAATTACCCTTTATTTTAATTTTCGAAAAACGGCTTCAACCGAGTTTTAAGATATGTTGGAATTCTAAAACTAGGTTTTTTTTAAATTATCAGTTAACTCACCTTTAGGGTGTTCACTGTCAATACTTGGTGGAAATGCATTATATTAATAAAAACACAATATTCCTTTGTAATTTATTCCATTTTATTTTAAAGTTAAGGACCGGTTTCGCTCATTGCTAACATTGTCAACTGATAAGAAAATATATATAAACTGTGCTATTTATACAAAATTAAATTGAAATAAAAAGGTTTAAACAACAATTGACATTGAAAAAAAAATACAAATTACAGTATAAGTGACTTTATAATTTACACAAAATTAAAATGTTTAACAACTCTAACATGTAATTTTAAAATCATCAAAGATTAATAAGTTTATATATCTTTCTTATCACTTGACAATGCTCGCAATGAGCGAAACCGGTACTGACCTTTTAAATAGAGTGGAATATAGTACAAAGGAATATTGTGTTTTTATTAATTATCAGTTAAGACTTTTAAAAAAATGATAGCGATCTTGAATTCGATTTTAAAAAATATGAAAAATATTTTTTTCTCCCTTAAAATCTTCCTATCTTTTATGTTCATATAGTCATTATTTCACCAATCATTACAACGAATAGTGACTGTATGTATGTACTAAAAGAAGAGGAAATGATTGAATAGATTATTTCATTTTTTTTTTCGGAGTAGTGTTTTAATAATTAAAAGTTAAGTACGGAGTCGTTTTTAACGTCTTCGCAGTCCTGCTTAGTAGTATGCAATGGTGTTTCTTTTGCCTCAAGCGATTCGTTTACACAAAAAAATAAAAAGTCGGAGTCGTAAGATTATTCCCAACTCCACAGTTCTAGATACTAAATTATTTTTAATGATTATTTTAAAAAACATTACGATGATTAAAAAAAACAAAAAAAACAAGTCTAATTCTTCAGAATCTTGTAAAAACCTTTTTTAGCTCACCCTTCAATTTATACATACCAGGCGATTATGTCGGTGCAACAGGTGCCTTTAAATTTATCTGAAGCTTTCTATTGTGAATGTGTGTGAAACAGCGAATGAATGGGAAGATGGATAGATTTTCGTCTGCGCGTACGTATGCATGTTTACTGGTGAAAGAAAGTGTCCTACAGTGACGTCCATATTATGCTCCCCTGATACAAATTCTGTGGTCATTTGCATAATTTAGATACATATTCTATTTATATTAATAAAATTGAATATAGGTTTAACCAAAATACTGCACAATCATGTTAGATAAACTAAAAAAATATTGATTCGATTAAACAAGGCATTAAATAATTGTGGGTTTATAATCAGGGCTGTGGAGTCGTTAAAAAAAAACACGACTCCGACTCCGACTCCGACATTTTTCAAAAACACGACTCCGACCCCGACTCCGACTCCGACTATGACTTGACTAAAAAAAAGTTCTATTTTATCAGGTTTTTTTTCTACCTTTCCTATGTATGTTTATTAAATTACAGATCAACCAGTTATTCCAACAAATAGCCAATTTTTTCATTGTATACATGTTATAGGGACAAATAAAACATAATAAATAAAACACAATAAATATAAGTTTAAACTTTATTGATTTGAATTTATTCTTAAAAATAACATTGCTTCTATCAAATCTGCATTTGTAGAAGCTCTTAAATCAGTTTTAAGTATTTTAAGAGCAGAAAATAACCGCTCTACGGATACTTGGGTTGATGGCAATGCTGTAACGGTCAATGCTGTATCTTTTATGATTTCTGGATACCGCTGTATTGCTATTTTAACATTTAAATTACTAGATCGGTCAATTTTTGCGCGGACTCATATGCAGTGGATCTTGGTGACTCACTGGCTCGGCGTGACTCATGACACCTACACGTTTAATATTATTAAGCTATATCACAATAATTATTACGTAATTCAATTTTCATAAATTTCGTGAGTAATTTTTTTTTTTTTTAATTTGCATTTTTTTTTTAAAAGTAGTCGGAGTCGCCCGTTTTTCACGACTCCGACTCCGACTCCGACTCCACAGCCCTGGTTATAATGAAAAACGTACTACTTCCAAAATGAGCGATATTGAGTTAGGTATTGGGTAATTCGAGACTAAGGAATTGACTCATCCTATTAGTTTTAATATAAAATGTCTTAAAGACTGTCGTTTTCGAATTGGAAATTATATTTTTATGCCAATGTTATTTTGTTTGTGTTATTCGTTATAGTATTTGATTCTACTGAAAAGTTTGAGTTTTGGAAATACGTTTTGCATTATAACCTCACAATTTACGTCGTTACATTTCTACTTTCAAAATCAATTAACTGTTATAAAGATTTCGCCTTGTATATATAATATATAATTATAACTAGTTTTAGTTAATAGCCTGGAATAAAAGATATCTATCCATATCGAATGTGGAAGGTAAAAAGGACGTAACCCACACATAAAATTTTACAGGAGGCGCAAAAAACGTGTTTTGATGATTTTGGGCCATATGCAAATTATGAGTTATACACAGCCTTGAAGTGGCGTTTAATTGACATAATCTAATATGCATTAAAGAAATTGTCTAGGAAAAACCTTTATTTCAGTCTTTTTTCTTGGTTTTCATTTTTTACAAAGTCATCTTTTTCAACCTAGAAGCTAAATTTAGATACTAATTCGGCATTTGCAGCTTACATCTTTTTGATAGAATGTGTATCAAATTGTATAAATTGTGATTATCAAAAAAACGTGTTTTGCAAAAACTGTGGGTTACGTCCTGTTTCCTTTCCACAGTCGATATAATATTGTTTCATTTTTTTACTACATTATCACAAACTTAGGCATATCTCCTTTCCTGATATAAACATGAAAAGATTTGTTATAGAGGTCACTATGTGTCGAGATATTTATTCTAACTACGTTGACTTAATTAAAATAAAATAAAATATTCTAACCGTTCTGTATGTCCTTTTTTGCCCGGCGTGTTTTCCAGCCCTGCCTTCTAGATCAACGTGTACGGTGTAAATTATGTCAAAAAAGTTCTCGACAATTGCCACTTTTCTGTAGACTGGATCATGACATGTAGCATTCTGAAAATAAGGAAATAAAACATTTTTAGTGATAGTGTAAAAAATGTAAAATTAAGCTATTTTTTATTGAATAAAAATAAATGTTACAACGCCGTCTATACATTGGCACTAAAAGCGCTTTAAGCTGGTGCACAAACCGGTTTTTAAAATAACTGAACTACAAAATGTTTCCGTTAATACTCATAGATGGCAGTATACGCATAAAATTTCTTATGTATACAAGAAAATATTTTTTTTAATCTATTGAAGAAATACGATACATACAGTGGCGGATTATCCCATAAGCGCAAGTGGCGCGCGCTTGGGGCCTCCAAATTTTAGGGGCCTCAAAAATAGCATAAATTATATAAATCCTATCCTATTTAAATTTAAGTTTTCAATATTTATTATTATTATTCTACGAAGAGTTTTGCAACACTTTTATGTTATTCGAAAAACAGGGCCTCCAAAATTTATTGCGCCTAGGGCCTTCACAGTGCTTAATCCGCCACTGCATACATACTAGGTACATATTATGTAAATTTATCGTTTGCATTTTTTTTTATAAATGGTAGTGAAGTGACCCAAGTAGCAAAATGGTAAAACTTATTTTTTTGAATTTTAAGCACGCCACGTCTTTACTTAGTGCTTTGGTGGATCGCATATGTATTTTTATTTCAGGGAGAAAATAGGTACTATGTATTGCAGTGTGAATTAAGTAAGTTCACTTTACTTTCATGATAATTTAAAACATGTAGAATATTATAACGCATTCAGCTCATTATCTAAAATTCCACTTGGCTCACTTCACCTCTCAGAGGATCATTAATGATATGACGATAAATGGTATATTCATACAAGCTGTTTTTCGTACAACTTTTTATACATCATTAGCATTTTGTTCAGCTATATATACTGACTCCGAAGAAATATACAATACATCTTGTTATTCACTGTAATATCCTAATCCATACTACAATTACAGTATTAAATTTATATATGACTTGAGTGTTTCGAAGGACGATAAACAATATGGGATTTTTAATGTAAATTAGGATAAATTAAACTGATATTTATTATTTACATTGGGGGTCTTAGCAACGGTGATTGATAATTGTGGGGCTATAATGCAAAACGTAATATTTCCAAAATGAGCGATATTGAGTTAGGTATGTAGATGGGGTAATTCAAGCCAAGGAATCGACTGATCCTATTAGTTTTAATATAAAATGTCTACAAGACTGTCGTCTTCAAATTGGAAATCATATTTCTATGCAAATTTTATTTCATATAATGTAAAATTTAAAATAACTTTGATTATTCCACGTATTGTGTAACTAACTATGACACGTGTTTCGCCTCTTTCAGAGGCATTAGTATCATTATTTGTTTGCTTTATTTCGATTCAATCACCCTTCTCTTTGCTTTCGTTAAAAGGAAAAAAACCCAAACTCCATTTTGTAATTTCATAATTTAAAAATTTTAGAATCAATCTTGCTTCATTACTTAACCAAAATTTGCGATAGTATGTCTGAAGATGCCTCTGAAAGAGGCGAAACACGTGTCACAGTTAGTTACACAATACGTGGAATAATCAAAGTTATTTTAAATTTTATATTAAAATTAATTTCCACAAAGTTACTGCCGAAACCATCAAAAGTATGGAAATCATATTTTTATGCAAATGTTATTTTGTTTGTGTTATTCGTTATAGTATTTGACTTGAGTTTTGGAAATAGTTTTGCATTATAACCCCACAATTGTTAATGTTAATTGTTAATTGTTTTATTTTGAGCATTTTTTCCCGTTCATTGATTGTGACTGAACATTCCAAAGGATAAACATCCTGAATCACATTATCGCATTTACATGTTGGGCTATTTATTTACAGATCATGACTAGTTATGAATTGGCTATTTAATTTATACATTAAATAGTTTACCTGTAAACATGATAAAATTGGAACTCGAATACAGGTGTGTTTTACACACTTTACTCGCCAACGAAATTCCATTTGTACAAAGCAAACCTTATGTAAAGTACACTCAGAATGGCCCGCATCCATTCCAGCCTCCTCTCTTCCATTCCGCAGAGGAGTAGAGACCACCGCGCGCGTAATTAGCGAACTTTGTCCTAGGTACGTGGGCGCAGGGTTTACGGGGGTGTGTTGGAAAACGGGAGGCTTTCGGGGAGGCCGCCATTCCTGGGGTGGGACTGAGAGCGGGAGGCGGCAACAAGTGTCCGTCGGACGGGCGCCGCGACGCTCTCCGAATGCAAATTGCTCGTCCACCCCATACCCGCCGCGCTTTTGGCGCCTGCCGTGGACTGATACCTTCCCGCTGAATAATCGTACACAACGTATTCTTGTTTATTTATTTTTTAGACAATTTTATTAAGATTTTTAACGTATCGACGAATTAAATTGACTACTGTTTTATAACAACATGAACAAATTATCAAAGATAAGAAAATTATTGCTTTACACTTTTTCTACAAAGGTTTTATAAACAGTCAATAAAATATTTGTTGAATATTATTATTATCAACTGTTCTTACTCTTATGAGAAGAAATTTAACATCCGTTATGAAAGATGTACACCCACACACTCTGAATTCCCGTGAAAAAGAAAATCTGATCGAGTTTGTTTCTGATGTCATAATTTCCTTCAATTTTACACGTCACTAAGAAAAATTATATCAGATACAGATATATTTAATTGCTAATAATATTTTCCACTTTTCGTGAAGGTTTTCTTAGCCATATCAGTTAAAATCACAAAGAGAAACCGCATAGATGGATGAAATACAGTGCTTCGTTTTTCAGAAACGATTTTATCAAATTATTGTTTTGGCTAGTATACAATTAAGCCGCACAGATTTTGCAATTCTTTCTCATCTATAATATAATAAATTATGTTGAATTAGTATAAAAAAAAATATTTTTAAATATAATGCCTCTCCACTAAGAATTTACAGTAAAATATCCTAAAAGTGAAGTTCTTTTATGATATAAAATTAAATTTACTAACTTTGTTCATTAAGCTAAAATTGATTTATAAAATGGAGATTGGGTTTTTCTTTCGACTGGACGCAGGTGAAGTGAATATTTTTTTATATTAAAATTGTGAATGTGTCAAAAAATCGGAAAGAATATTTTTATTGAAATATTTTACATATTTTTAAATTCGAATATTGAAGTTTCCTCCTATTTGCCCTGCATAAAAAGCTTGACAGTCTTCACAAGCGAGACGATAGATACCACTATGAGACTATTTGAGAAGCACCATCAGACGTAGCATTGCAAGGTTTACGAATAAACTAAAAAAAATATTCTAATTCTTCAGTTATAAATCAAAAAAATCCGAGTTCTTTTCTGATAAGCAGGGAGGGATAAAATAGATAAGAGGGTAAAGTACAAACATTGGTAGTACTAATTATAAACTAATTACTTAAATTAAATGTGATAAATCACAATGGATATAAATTCAACAATGGTAATCCATGTCTTATTTAAAATGTTATTTACTAATGTTTCCTTTCTATTAATTAATGGCTTTATTAATTTCCAAAAAAAATAATTTCAATAAAAATAAAAAATGTTGAAAACCTCAATAAAGGATCAAGAAAGAATGAATGAATAAATAAATATCTTGGTGTTTTTAAAAATTATAAATTTAATTTACGAATAAAAATTATGTGATTTAAAATTATTTTATTTTATATAAAATCAATAAAAATAATAAATATAATTTATATTTAATGCAGTCGATAGAAAACGAAAACGACACCCTCAGTATTTAATAATTCTAATGTTTTTATTATTTGAGAGATGAAGTTGGAGTCGTCGTAAAGAAATAATTATCCGGATCACAGAATAGGCGAAGAGATTTAAAATATGAAAACGACATCCTCAGTATTTGATAATCTAACGTTTTTTTTTATTTGAGAAATGAAGTTGGAGTCGTCGTAAAGAAATAATTATCCGGATCACAGAATAAGCGGAGAGATTTAAAATATGAAAACGACGGTTCCATGAAAAAACAGAACATGAAAAAACAGAACAAGAAAAAACAGAACATGATAAAACAGAACTATAACAAAACAGAACAGGGAACTCGCATTAACAGAACATGAAAAAACAGAACACGTAATAACAGAAAATGTCAAAACAGAACATAGATAAATGAGAACAAATATTAAATATTAGTAAGAATTTTGGTGAATTGTTGTTTATTTATTGCTTATGGTCAAGCTACATTGACAGTTCGCTCGTTTGTTTTGGATTTACTTGTATTTGATATCCTTATTTATATACAGTGGAACCTCGATTCTACGTTTTTCAAGAGACCGTAATAAATGAACGAATAATGCGGGAAATCATCAAATAAAACCAAAAATATGTTTTATTTTCAAAAAACTTATTTATTTATATAAATAAATGCGATGTAAAACTATTTGAACCAAAAAAAAATATTCTACAAAAACGGTCAATCGGGATAATAATTAAAGTCCGCTTTAATTTATCAGTCAACTGCTACTTTTATAATCTTCAAATATCTATTAATTTCAGTTTGAAAGCATTATTGTTATGGATAATTGTGTTTTAAAGCTAGTCATGGATTATTACGGCGAAAAACTTCACAAATTAACCTAAAAAAACGCCACGATTTAAAATATTTGTTTGAGGGCTTGATAATCGCGTATAAATCACACATTTATATGAAGAACACTGATAAATTATGAGAAGTATGAAATAATTTTCCGTGACACCGTTTTTTGTGATTTTAACGCGATTATCAAGCTTTCACAAAAAATGTAAAACCATTTTTTGATCTAATACGATATAGAGATAATTAATTGATTGTAAAACATATCAATACTAGAGTTTTCTAAAGATACCATACTGTCCGACGTTATGTTATCTATTGTCAGACGTGCAATGCTATAAAGGCAAACTTGTTCTGAATTATCAATTTGTTTTGTTTTTTCATTGTTCTGTTTTGTCACGTTCTCTTTTCGCATGTTCTGTTTTATCGCGTTCTGTTTTATCATGTTCTGTTTTAGGAGGTTCTATTTTTTCATGTTCTGTTTCACCCGGTTACCGAAAACGACATCCTCAGTATTTAATAATCTAACGTTTTTTTTTATTTGAGAAATGAAATTATATTATTTGTTAACTTAACGGAATCCCCTCAAATTATAAGTATTTTTGTTTTAAATGTTCACTGTTGGTTGCCTGAATAGTTTTATCCATAGACAATATTTTATCTGAGTGTTCTATCGGCCATTTAGTATGAAGACGTAGTAGTGAAAAATATTTCATATTTCGCATAATTTATCAGTGTTCTTCGTAATAATGTGTGGTTTCAACGCGATTATCAAGCTCTCAAAAAATAATTTTAAATCGTGGCGTGTGAATTTTTTCGCCGAATAATCCATGACGAGCCATACTCTACTTTTACCAGAAATAATTATCCGGATCACAGAATAGACGGAGAGATTTAAAATATTAACGCGCGAAGCGTTTGGTGCAATCCAACGTGTCTGCCATTCCGCACGCTTACTTCCCAACTTGCCCCGCCCAACATTTTATTATGAAATCGGGCGAGTTGTACCAAAACGCATGCATGATGCGGGTCGCAGAAGTAATAAGGAGATAGAAATTATCAGTAGAGTCGGTCGCTGCCGTCACAAAAAAATATCGGTAGGTATTTTAACAATGTTTTTCAAAAATCGGGCGAGTTGCACAAAGACGCATGAAGTATCCGGATCACAGAAGTACATATTTAATGCAATCAAACTTTTGATTGATTGAGTTGAAAATATACAAATTACATACATATATAGGTTTGATTATAAATTATTATTTATGACATTGTTTTCAAAAATATATTGTGATAAAAATGATTTAGGAAAATTCAGATCCCGTACTAACCAAATCTACCAAGCGTATTTTAAAAATATATAGCTTTATTTAAAATAATTATGTATTATTTATTTCGTCGGAACAGAAGATGCGTTAAAAATTCTTTTCAACGCATTGAATTAATTGTGTGATTGTAATTTAATCAGCTTAGTTATTTTTTTATGTTATGGCTTCTTTTATTATTTCGATTGTTTGTTTGACTCGCGAGTGCGCAACGGATCCCGCAACTGAAATGTATTAGGAGAGCATATGAATGAGAAAGTAATACTATCGGTTTGAGGTTTGAGACCTATACGTAATTTCTTTGGAATCAAACATAGCCAAAGCTCGTGACAGTCCAACGGAAATACGTATATTCGATTCTATATTGCACGAATTGCTCCGATTACAATTTCTGATTGGCTCAAACCGTGTACGTTTTGCGCAACATGGAGCGATTGTATTAGGAGAACATGAACGAAGAAAGATAAAATATAACAACGTCAACGATTTTATTTGATGGTTTGGTTGATGAAGGCGGAACATTGAAAAATATCGTGTAATCATAAAAATCCTTTTTTGATAGTCAAGTCATTCAAGAAATAATATCAACGACAAAAAAAAAATCAAGTTGACATGAACCGAGGATTGATTGGATCGCCACGTTGAAGTGCAAGTGGGCTGGCTGCACATATCATTTAAATGTTGGCGGTCAATATGTATGCACGTTACTTTGTGTGTATTATATTTGTTAAATCTAAGAAAAAGCAAGACGGACAAGGGCGGATGACCTCATCATGTATAATGCTCTAAGGAAAATGATAGTACATAGTTGAGCAGTACAATGAGGGAATAGAGAATCTAGGAGAATGGAAGTGTAATATTTTAATGGGAACAAATGAAATGTTCAGAGATTACAATTCAATTACAATCAATTTTTGGTCAGAATTCAAATAATTTTTTGGTCTGAATAAAATTCAAGTTTTGATCATAATAAATATATGGACGATCAGAATAAAAATATTATACGGTCAGATTTTTTAAACCATTTTGGTTAGGTTAGGTTAGGTTTTTTTTCAATTTATTTAAATTCTGACTATTTTAAGTTATGACCATTAATTGTTTATTCCACCTTCTGTACTCTGACCGATATATTATATTATAAATAAATTTTTGGTCTGAATAAAATTCAATTTTTGGTAAGAATAAAAATATTATACGGTCAGATTTTTATAACCATTTTGGTTAGGGTAAAAATAGTGTAAAAATAAGGGTAAAAATATCAACGTATTTTATTTCTACAGTTTTTTTTAATATTACTGCGTTGATAGCTATTTCGGCTTTCGCCATCGTCAGAACTACAGTTAATAAAATATAAAAAACTGTAGAACTAAAATACGTTGATATTTTTACCCTATTATAATGGAGTTCTACCAAGTAAATGCCAAATAAATAAATAAATAAAAAACATTTTGGTTAGGTTAGGTTTTTTTAAATTTCATTTAAATTCTGACCAATCTAATATAATAAAAAATATGACCGAAACTGTTCAGACTGGAAAAATACGAGCCTATATTAATATCACATAGATAATTTGCTTACTAAAGATGGATTAACAAATGAAAAAAAAAACCATTTGATCACCATTTTTTAAATTGAATAATTTTAATTAGCCTTTACATGTTTTGTTTCCGTCATAAAAAAAGGACCAAACATTTTTTCCGAAATGCTACTTCGATTGGGTCCGACCGTTAGTCCGACGTGAGATAATAGTATTAGGAACACATAACGACACGTAGGAGAAATTAAGAACTTGAAGTGAAATTTTTTGTTAAAAAATTCCAGGCATGACGACGGCTATGCTGCGAATGGCGCAAGCTGGCTGTTGTATTAGGAGCACATAACAACACCGGCGGTACGTTTATTCGTTCGCTCGCTGAATATTATTAAAACATAACGTAAAATCAACACGAGATCATGTTAATTATAAACCATGGTTTTGGAGTCGTTAAAAAATAAGACAACTTCGATTCTGGCCTTAAATTTAAATATGGCTTTAATTATTTTTTATGGTAAGTACCATGCAGTGACGCCACTTTTATCCGTAGTGATTTTAACACACGTTTTTTTAAAAGGACTCGAAGTTTTTATTTTTTTCCGACTCCACAACTAGCTGTGGGCTGCCAATACGTTAACAAGGGGCTCGCTTAATCTCAAAGCGATTCTCAGTGTTCTGGGGAAGAAGTGTATTTTTTATCACTTATATGCAATTTTTTGCAATAAATTAAAAAGCTATCGATTGTTACTCAACACACTTATAATATGTACAAATATGCAATACATTGTAAACTCATCATTGTAAATGGCTAAAAATGTACTACTGTGTATACTGAATCTATCGTAGATAATATATATGTCATAAATTGCAGTTATATACTAATTTGATCTGAGAGTATTGTTTTCTCTTAAATTAACAAGGTGCAGTGGCAGATTATCCTATAAACAAATGAGGCGCGCGCTTGGGGCCTCCGAATTTAAGGGGCCTCAAAAATAGCTTATATCAAAAACCCATATACATTTTGTTCAGATTTTTATATATATTTTTACTATTTTAGTGTGATTTTTTTGACGTTTTTACTTTTTCCGTAAAACAGGGCCCCCAAATTTTATTGCGCCTGGGGCCTCCCATGTGCTTAATCCGCCACTGACAAGGGGCTCGCCGACCTTAGTAATAATTGACAAAGGGCTCGCGCGAGCCCCTTCCAGCCCACCCTGATTATAACATTGATATAAAGTGATGAATTTAACTTTAATTTCTAATACATATAGTTCTTTCAAATTGTGAAATGATTTTATTTAATTTAAAAAAATTGTATATCAAGTTTTTGGCGATCGAAAAATTCCAACTGTTCAATTTTATATTTAAACAAAACGTCATTCGTGTTTTTGATTAATCCGAATATATTATGATCTAACAAACACCCTCTGTCTCTGTTCACTGAGAGCTGGTTGGAAGGCGAGCGCTGTGTTTACTCGGTTGGCCGATGCCGGCAATACATTGCGCGCGGACAGCTGACATTTATACCGCAGATGGTGGCACATAAATTTCCATAGATAAACAAATTGCTCGACTGCGGATAGAGGTTATTATGATTCTGCCAGGCGAGAATATACCTCTTTGAATTCCTGGGACCCTCGTATCGCAGTAAGATACCCGATGTTTGTTAGACTGTTTGTAAATACACCTGATTTATCTTTTCGCGTTTTGACGATTATCAAATATGAATAAAAACACAATATTCCTCTTTGAACTTTATTCCACTTTATTAAAAAGGTCAGGACCGGTTTCGCTCATTGCGAGCATTGTCAACTGATAGGAAAACACAAAATTATCATTAAGTTATTTACTGTATGTAGTATTAAAATTATCATTAAGTTTTTTAATAAAGTGGAATAAAGTACAAAATAATATTGTGTTTTTGTTAATATAATGCCTTTCCACCAAGTATTGATAGTGAACACCCTAAAAGTGTAGATTATCTAATATATAAAAATGAATGTTTGTTTGTTCGTACTTTATGTGTTGCCACACCGCTGATCCGATTGCAATAAAACATTAACAAACTTTTTGCTTGTACTTCCGGGAAGGTTATAGGCATATTAAAATTAACTTACAGTAAGTCTTGTATATAAAAATCAATCTTTGTATGTCTGCCATACCGTTCATGAAACTTGGCGAAGGTTATAGGCCTAGTACAATTAAATTACAGTAGGTGACGCGTGTGTAGTACCATAGACAATCGGCAGCAAACGTCAAACAGACAGAAAAAGAAAACATGCCTTCAATAAACACAATTAAAACACAGACACTTTGTTTCTTTAAGAGGCATTGCAACGCTTGCTGGGAACCGGCTAGTTGTTAGTAAAAATTCATTGTAAAAAAATCCTGAAAAGTGCGTAAGAAATAATTAATAAGTCTGTCGATGAGAGTATTTTTTTCATTTTTTCTTAGACCGGGGGTGGGGAATCTTTTCATTTTTAAAGGCCACATTCATTTATCTGATTCAACATAAGGCCGCAGTAAAGAAAACGTTGACACCGCCCGCCTTTTCTTTTCGTCTGTCGAACACATAATTGGTTGATTACGCTCTTTTTCCAAACGTTTGAGTATAATTTTTTGATCAAAGTGAATCAAGTCAAAAGACCGCATCGGAGTAGCCAAAAGGCCGCAGGTTCCCCTCCACTGGCTCCTCCGCAGGTGACCCTCCATGTTTTACAATTGATTTATAATTTACAATTGATCACAGGAAAATTTAAATGTGAGTATTGCTAAATTTGCATTTTAAAAATGTCATTCTCATAAAAAATATATTTTTGTCTTGGTACCATACAACCGATATAAACATACACTATATAATATATACTGAATAGGTTCATTCGTAGTAGGTACTTATCACAAACTGGGGTATATTTTTTATTTCTGATGCAGCCCGGAGCTATATCGCGTGTAAGTACATGCAGGAAACAGCGACAGTCCCGGATAATCCACATTTAATCCCGTGAAGGGGTACCCATCCCCCACTGCCCGCTGCTGTCCACGAATCCAGGCCCAAATAGCTAATGGCGGAAATCTCAGTCCGGAAGTACCACAGGGGCTCGCAAGCTCTAATAAAAGATAACGTTTTAGGGACTCTTCGCAATCAGTGATTTCAGTTGTATGCAATAAATTAAAATATATATATATTTATGAATATGATTTTTTTTTAGACCATCTAAATGTAGTAAAAGATTGTTTAATTTTCCGAAAAAAATACTTATATACAAAATACTACGTTTTCTACCATGTCCGCCACTAATATGCATGTAGTATCTGACCAGATGTTTTTTTAACAAGAATTATGTATAAGTCGATTATTTTTCAGAATCTTCTTGGCTGTCAATTTTGTAAAAGTATACGTACTACTTGGAAGCAGTTAAAGCAGTTAAATCATCATTAAGTTATTATCTTTAGTAATGTAGCATTTTAGATCACTTTATTAAAATTTCCGAAATTATAATTATGTTTGTAATTATCATTAGTCACCACTTTAACTTTTTTATGCTTTTTTAATTACATGTTAGAGGTGTTAAACATTTTAATTTTGTGTAATTATATACTCAATTCTACTGTAATTTGTAAATTCTTTTCAATGTCAATTGTTGTTTACACCTTTTCATTTCAATTTGTTTTTATATAAATAGCACTATTAAATTATATTTATCTCAAAAAAAAACCCGATCTCCAAAACCTGAACGACCGCCGCAGACACTGTTGGTTTGACCTCCTCTTGAGGATAAATAACAAAAAAGAGGGCAAAAGATTAAAATAATAATTATAAAAAAACATAGTTGTTAACTGATCAGATAAGCATAACCCCAATTAATTGCAGCTCGAGGTTACTGAATCAACCACCAGTGTCACCTGTAACGCCTACAAATGAGAACTAATACCACCACAAAAACAAAACAAAAACCAAAGACCACGCACCCGCCTACGTCCAGGTAAATCCAGGACGCTACGCGGGAAAAGCAACATCAAAATACACCAGATGAAAGGGAAATTGGAGCTCGGCTCCACCAGCCCCAGAATTTGATGTATAGATATTAATCAAATATTTCTTATCAGTTGACAATGCTCGCCATGAGCGAAACCAGTCCTGACCTTTTATATATAAAGTGGAAATAAAGTACAAAGGAATATTGTCTTGTCTTAATATAATGCCTTTCCACCGTGTATTGACAGTGAACACCCTAAAAGTGATATGTGTAAGTCAGTTAATCTCTTATTTCGGAAAGGCAAAGAAAAAAATCGATAAGGCTGTTAAGAAGACCTTTTCAGTTAACTATTCTTATTCTAAGAATCCCGTTTTCAGGGTACGATACTAGTTTATTGGGAAGGAACAAAAATATCACAGACATCCGCGCAATTGGATATAAATTCATTATTACATTGGAAAACCAGTTTATGAACGTTTCAACTCGAATATTCGAACTCTTGACAGCGTCCAACAGCAATGACTTTGTTGAAGGACCGGCATTAATCGTGTCGTTAATATTTGCCACAAAATAGAAATAAAAAGTTTATGATTGATCTACGAAATGTAAGAAATAAAAAAGAATGTTTTCATTTACTTATCTTTTAAGGCTAAAATATACTGGAATACAATACGCTGGAATATTCCAGTGAGAAAACAATTGATATAAGATCGTACCTACTGTGTTACGAAATATTAAATGATAGTATGTAAAATAAATCGTTTTTTGTATTGACAACTCCTCTGTACCACAACTGGATTCGTATGCCACCCACTGTTCGGTTCAGTGGAGTATATACCTACGCCACGGGGTGGTTCGATTTATTATGGCTGGCTCGCTCTCAAACGGGAAATCCCAAATCCCCAAAAAGGCGGTCGAAAAACGAGAATGCGCGGGAAAGCGTCCCGTTCGCTTTACGCGGTAGGTAGCGGAAAGTCGACTTTATAGCTATTAGTTATTCGGCAAAATGCATACATACTTGGTTTGTTATTCATATGAAATAAAGTTTGTGAACTGAAGTTCAATTTGAGAATATTCAATACAATTTTATTTGTCTTGAAACCGTAGTGGGGAAAAGACATATCATCATTCTACCGTATAAACAGTGGCGGATAAAGAACTTTGCAGGCCCTGCTTTTCGAATAACATAAAAGTGCTGCAAGCCTCTTCATAGAATAATAATATATATAGATATATATTTATTTAATCCATGTCCGCTCCCAATGTGGAGCATATGGCCTCATAATGGAGGTATCTCAACAGAAGTGTTTCTACGAGATAGTTTGTTACTCAGTCGCTTAACCTCACTTTTCTCAAAGTGAGTAGTAGGGACAGAAGGATAAGGCTAGAACAGGACTAGTGGTTGACTAATCGTTATTGCTACACCCAGTTATTAAAGGATCAAAAGGATGGGAATAGAGGAAATTATGTGAATTGACATCACAAACACCCAGTCTCCGATCACAACTTTGAATTGAATAATTTTCAAATTCACTAACCGGGAATCGAATCCAGATCTGCGTGATCGTTAGAGCAAGCTCTAACCAACTGGGCCACAGCAGGCGACAATATTTAATACTGAAATTAAAATATAAGGGTTTACATAATATATACTATCTTTGAGGCCCACAAGATTTGGAGGCCCCAAGCGCGCGCCTCTTGCTCTTATGGAGTAATCCGCCACTGCGTATATATCTTGTTTCAAACATCAAAAATTTACAAACCAACGGTGTAAAATGGTAATTACTTCGATTTAAGTATGGGAAAATGTATTTCCCTTTCGTTAATGCATTTTTTAAGCATGTCCAATCTTTCATCAGATTAAAAAGTAACATTTAAATTAGTGACTTTCTTATTTCACTGATTCCGTGACAAAACTGTGTATCTTATATATACAGTATACCATAAACAAAGTTTCTTCAATGTGTATTGTGATGAATGTGTTTTCAGTATAAGGTACATGTGAGTCAATATTATTAAATGTCTTTTAATATTATTTCTAAGTTTACAGTATATTATAGATTGTTTCTTCTTATTTAAACATACACAATAGTATAACAATATGAGTTAAAGCGATGATGTTTTGTTCAGACTGTCCCATAGTATATTGTTAACTTAACAAACCAAACATTATCGAACCTAATGCAGAGATTAAACAAAAAGAAATTGCCCTTGTGGGGAAAGCATGATGTCCAACGATAAAAAGGGAAAAGGCTGATGAACGTACTCTTGACAGTTGCCCAGTGTGCACACAGCATAGTGGAGACTAGGGCATCCAATCCTGCACCCTTTTTGTGATTCCGGGATTTACAATTTGTCAGATTCCGGGATCTTGCGATTTATTATTCACCATAAAATCGTGGAGAAATTCAAGATTCCTAATTATTTACGAATGTAGGATTTCGGTATCCCGGAAGCGATCACTGTGGAAATAAGTTAGAAAATGAGAGATTTTAAAATAATCTACAAAAGAAGGTAACTTCTTTCCCCAAAATGAAAAAATGTGTGAGAGCTCTTTTTTTAGCTTTCTCGCGGATTTCAAAAGAAAATTACTCGCTGACCGATTTCAAAAACCCAGAAGTTTACAGAATTAACAAATGAAAAAAAATGTGGCACCTTTGTTTTTAGCTTGCTGGCTCGTTTCTAACAAAATTACCTGATTGGCTGATTTTAAAAACTTTTCGTGAACTTTTCACAATCCCGGGATTTCATGATCACAAAATATTGTGATAAGAGAATCTGGTGGAGACCCTACATAAATAATTTATCCTATTACGTCACCAAGATTACAGTCTTGCCATATGCCCCGATGTATTTATTGAGTACAGTATTTTGCACATTATTTTAATATATAGAAAAAAGCGATTAACCATTTAAACGTTAATATTAATGGATAGTAAAAACCAATACAAAGATTAATATTTTCTCTTTGTCGAAAAAAAATGTATTTAAAACATGGAATTATTAAAATCTGTAAAAGCTGTCTCGGTTTGGGGACAAATGGAATGACATATTGTATCGGTAAGAATTTTCGTATTCAGAAAACGTTTCGTGGTTTAGGGTTCGAAACCTCAAATGGAGTCTTAATGTTCGTCTGCTATTTTTTTAAGTTAAACCCTTCCCATCCTCCCTATTGAAATTAAGGGTAGAGAGAACGATTAGCTGACTTCTACCTTTTTCATAAGCCCAACATTCTAGCAAGAGAATCTAAAGAGTTTCCGTTCAACGTATGTGTATCAGAATAAGCGATTAGAATTCAATACATTTGGCATTGGTAATTTGAAGTGAGGATTTTATAACTTCAGAAAATATGACAAAAACGTAACCAATATCTTATTAATATTACACTATTTGAAAATGTTATTTGATGGAGTGTCAACTCGTTTTTTATCTGTATGTTATTATTAACTTTTTTTTAAATATAACATAAATCGTCAGCACGTTTTATGAATCCAAAAAATCTTGACTAGATTGGACAGCAAGACTTAGGAATACATGAATTGTTCCTCTGTTTCAAAGTGTAAAAACTCAAAAAGTATAGTTTTACAATACTTAGGAAATAGGCAGAATTAATTATCTACTACACGTCTTATTTTGTAGATTTAAATAAGAGTCTTGACCTATCTAAAAAATATATTTGAATAATTATATTATAATATAAATATTTTTTGTCTCATATTAATAAAATGAATTTTCAAAGCTCTACGCATGATTTTTGTAGTTGTTAAAGTTTGGATCTAAAGACTGACAACCACTGCTTTTCTAAAATAACCACAGAATAACAATTGTTGCATTTTGGAACTGGTGGATATCGGTATTCTGATAATTTCTTCATACTTAATTTAATGAGTAAATTATTGACTAGTTACACTTTGGAACTGAGTTATTGATATATTATATGGGCCCTCTAGGGGTGAAGTGAGCCAACTAGTAAAATAGTAAAACCTTTTTCTTGGACTATTAATATTAAGTACAATCAAGTCTTTATTTGCTGTTTTGGTGGATTGCATGTATTTTATTTTACGGAGACAACGCTATTGCAAAGTGTATTAACTTAGGTTACTACACTTTTATGATACTTTAAGACGTGTAGAATAGTACAACGTAGCCAACTTTTTTTTCTAAAATACCACTTGGCTCACTTCACCTCTAATATGCCCATGTTATACATTGTTTAAACGAAATTTATGTATTTATTGGACCATACTAGCTTAAAAAAGCATAGAATAAATTCATGTATAGTTTAGATTTTACTTAATTGTTAATTTAAAATTATGGTAATAGGTCTACAGTTTTGAACTAAAAAATGTATTACTAAATACGTTGCTATTTTTACCTTATTTTGATGGAGTTCTACCAAGTAAATGCCTAGTCAATCAATAAATTACATTATAGTAGTTGAATAGATAAATGAATTATTCAATATCATCCATAATATGATGTTTAGAAAATCATGTCAATAATCAAAATAATTGAACTTGGTGTATACTTCAGCGTGATTTTTGTAGCCATACTTAACCATTAGCAATTTCCCGGTGTATTTTTCAGCAAGCCTACTATAATATTCGCTTTGGAACCTTACCAGGCAGACATTCTGAAGCGCCGAGTCCCATATACATAGGAATGGATAGGGGCAGATGTACGTATGTATGTACACACGCTATACATTTGCAAAGAGAAGCAGGCTCCGAGGTATATAGGGGTGGCAGAATGACGGGATAAATAAAGCCTGATAGATATGTATTTATCATTCTCTCAGAGATATGGTTAGAACACGAGGTCGGCCTTGTGAAAAATATAGTTAGACCGAAAGGCAAACAACTTAAGCATAACAATAAAGGCCAATGATTTTGATAAACATTCCAAGTATTCCATTCATTAGCGAATCAAATGCGACCATTTCATACATCGCAAATGAAAAGTTACCTTTTTTTTAATTGTCTGAATGCTGTACTCTTTCATTAATCTTATCGCTAAAGACCCAGGTTTCGTCTTTCGGCATCTCCAAGTACACGAATGTACTTGAAAAATTAATATAGATTGCATAGTTTATATCAGTGGTTTCCAACCTTTATCTTACTACGCCTCCCTTTGAAAAAAAAATATCTTCGCGCCTCCCCATCCTTTATTTCATATAGTAATAAAGACATGTTTTAAGAAGTAAATAATTTTTTGGGCTGTTCGTGCCACCCTTTGAAATAGTCCACGCCTCCCCAGGGAGGCGCGACTCCTAGGTTGGAAATCGCTGGTTTATATACAAACGTAAAATTGGATCGCTCAGTAATTTTGTTAACAAGTTTCAGTAAACGCTTTGCGAAAAGTTAACGTAAAAAAAAACAATCTATTTTAGAATCATTGAGTGTATTTTGCAAACATTGAAAACTGCATCAAAAAAAATAATTAAGTGTTATATTTTTCACTTTAATAGAAACAAAGAACATTTTTGGGCCAACATGCTGTTTATCAAATGATGTATTTGATAATAATAATGAATGATAATATTACTTTACTTTGTTAATCTCCGAGCTATAAAATCAATGAGCAGATATAATATAGGAGTAGATTGGTATAAAAAAAATACCAGATCCACTTTTTCCTAGACGAAGAAAAACACATACTTTTCTCATACAAACTTTAGACAGTTTATAAATACTGATTATAATTTCATATTTTGACCCCTGATATTATGGAAACTACGTGTTTTATGCGAAGTTGAAAAAGAAATTCTGCTCTTTGAATGTTAAAGCGATGTCTCATGTTTTCTCAAAACTGAATTTGAGCGTGTTTGATCCCAACATTCTCATATATCGACCGGTAATAGGCAAAGAGTCGTAACCGACAATTTATAAATAAAACAACGGAATTCTTTAAGTGCGGTTGGCAAATAGTAATATATGGTCAATGCTTATCTTCATATTATACTGACTACTTTCGTTTATCTTCTAGATCAGCGTTTCTCAACCGAGGTCCACACTCCACGTGGGACAAACGATAACAATTAAAATGCACAGGCCCTAAAAAAAGACCAGGCAAATGAGATAACGCTCTTAAATTTTTGTCACTGACGTCTTAGGCAATATTGAACAATTATTGGCTTTTTGATCTTTTGCCAATTGTGGGGTTATAATGCAAAACGTAATATTTCCAAAATATGCGATATTGAGTTAGGTATGCAGATAGGGTAATTCAAGCCTAAGGAATCGACTGGTTCTATTAGTTTTAATGTAAAATGTCTTAAAGACTGTCGTTTTCAAATTGGAAATCATATTAGTATGCAAATGTTATTCGTTATAATGTTTGACTCTAATGAAAAATTCGAGTTTTGGAAATAATACGTTTTGCATTATAAACCCCACAATTTTGGGTCGATATTTTAATTTGTGACGATTGTCATTGCAAACAATGTTGTTTGTGATTTTCTTTGTTAAACACTTGAATACCAAGCGGACACCGGTGTCCGGAACATAAGCAAGCGAACACGGATGTCCAAGACATTTAAAACATCAAATACTTGGTATTCTTATAGCATATAAGCAATAGTTTGATGAATATGTGTAGTGCTATCTATACTGAGTCAATATAGGTTTTTAAAATATCGAATTCGAGTGTATATTAGGCAAAAATATTTTTTTCAAAAACACGCAGTATCTCTGGGACATATTAATGATTTATTTGCGCGGTATTCAAGCGGTTAACATCGTCATATTAACATCGATAATTCACAGAATTGTAAATATGATAACTCTTAATTTGTCGAAATTGAATCGTACAAGTTTTCATTCCACTCCACAACGACGAAGAAAGTGTTTTTATTAAATAAGTGAACGTTCACGACAGCCCTGGCGAGTTTTGCCTGCTAGCATGGAAGCAGGCGATGGCGTGGCTAACGACGCGGCTGATTAATCGAGAGTGGGCGCCCGCCCTAATGGGGGGCCCACCTCGCTCCGTCCCGGAGGGGTCCGCGAGATCACCCCGGGCCGCCACCTTCGCAGCGCCGAGTACATACTACAGCAGGCGACTGTCGGCTGCTGGCGTGAACAAATTATTTCTTCATGCCTCCCCCAGAGTAAGTTCTTGCTCACAGACCCGTCGTTTGAAATGGATACTCGGGCCGCATATTGCATGACGGGTATCATTCCGTGGGAATACAATAATGTTGAAAGCGTGTGTTTGGTCTCAATCCGATTTAAAGTGCAGACGTGTTACTCATTTCATGTACATATTATCTGCGTATACTAATTGTACACATTATATTATACTTAAGCGAGTCAAAAAAAATATGTAATTATTATTTAATAAGTAGTCCGTTCTGCTATAGAATCACTCCATTATAACAATTGTCATCCGCTACTGATTCCAGATCACGGGACATTTTTACACACAAATTCCTCTCTGAGCACAGAATTCCACAAGCACATTTTAATAGTTATGCAGGTCGAGTTTTGTGCCTTCTTCACTGTCATGGCCGATTGAAATTAAATTTTCGAAGGTTCACTAAATAAATTAATAATTTATTTCGTGAAATATTGCTTAAAATTAACGAATTCGGACATTTTCTCTAAACTGTCAAGTTTATCGATGTATCCACATATAATCTCAGCTACTAAGCAAAACAAACCAAACATGGTTGTCATGGAAACAAAATATGCAATAAATACTACAAATAATCATTCATATAAAGGATTTTTGTTTAACTTGAAGCATTTTTCTTGTCACAATTGTTTAAAAATTAAAATGTACTTATACGAAAAATACATGTAAAATTACATACGGAATCATTTAATTTAATTTGTAGATTAAAAATTAATATCAATAACCATTATCATATTATAGTATAATATTTTTTATATCAAATTTATGAAGCTTTTAGCACTAGGCCGCGTTAGCGTTAAAGAGTCTCTTTCATTGCTAATGTTTTGGTAGTTTGTATTCCTTTACCATCGTTGCCGACAGAAGGGCGTGATCGCTACAGACGCGAGAAGTCCTTAGTGAAGCCAGATCACGAGGACACCATATGCACTAATTTGGAAATCACATTATATATAGACCTCATCACATACTATATCCATACATGTACACACACATGCGCATACATACATACATACATTATATCTTGACTGGTCAGATAGAAACATTGATGAATTGTTTATTTTAAAGAGTAAACAAAAGGAAATTGCTTGTTAGAAAAAAAAAGAAAAAGAAGCAGCGGTGGGCTGCCAATACGTTAACAAGGGGCACGCTCAATCTCGAAGCAATTCAAGGTGCTCTGGGGAAAGAATTGATTTTTTTATCATATACTCAAATAAGCGATCGACTGTTACTTAATAAACTTATTATATGTACGAATATGCAATTTACTGTAAACTTATCAATCCAAATGGCTGAAAATGTACTACTGTGTATACCAAAAGCTGTCGTAGATAATATATGTCTGAAACTGCAGTTATATACAGCGGTGTGCTGCCAATACGTTAACAAGGGGCTCGCTTAATTTCAAAGCAATTCTCGTTAATCTGGGGAAGGACTGAATTTTTCTATCACTCCTATGCAATTATATACAATACTTAAATAAGCAATCGGGTGTTACTTAATACAATTATGATATGTAACAATAAGCAATTTACCGTAAACTAGTCGATGTGAATGGCTAAAAATGCACTGCTATGTATACTAAAGCATTCGTAAATAATGTATACGTCATAAATTGTAGTTATGTACTAATTTGATCTGAGAATATTGTTTTCTGTTAAATTAACAAAAGGCTCGCCGGCCTTAGTAAAAATTAACAAGGGGTTCGCGCGAGCCCCCTCCAGCCCACCTCTGGTTATATACTAATTTGATATGAGAATATTGTTTTCTCTTAAATTAACAAGGGGCTCGCCGGTCTCGGTAATTTTTGACAAGGGGCTCGCGCGAGCCCCCTCAAGCCCACCACTGAAAAGAAGTAATGATTAAAAACTAATTTCTTTGTTTCTTTTACCTATCTAACTAACGTATTTCTGTGGTGACACGGTTCATCATCATAAGTGGTTGTCACGATGACATGGCGCCATTACACGGCTTACAGAATACGTAATAGGTATAAAAATAAGCCCAACTTCGTGTCATCCGTGATGTGGTGGTTATTAAAAAACCTCTCTTGTTCTCTCCTATTTACTCGGCGTTCTCGTCCCGCGCCGCGAGTCTCGTTTCGCAACTCAGCCTGATAACAGGAGAGAAGAAATTCTCACAGATCGCCGGGTGGCACATCACGTAACATTTCACAACGGGCCGAGGATAGGGTTATCAAAACATGATCTTTATTGATAGCAATATATTGATTTTCATAAGTTGACAGCACGTAACCGACATTTGTTTCGACCGGTTTTACGAAGCACATAACGATATGAAATAAAAACACAATATTCCTTTGTACTTCATTCCACTTTATTAATTAGGTCAGGACCGGTTTCGCTCATTGGGAGCATTGTCAACTGATAATAAAGATGTAAAAACAGTGCTATTTATACAAATTGAAATTGAATTAAAAGGTGTAAGCAACTATTAACAATGAAAAGAATTTACAATTTTATATTTATAATATTTACTTGTTATAATTTATTTAATCCAGTTACGGATTGTCCACTCTCCAATACAAAATGTTGCAGTAATCATTTTGGAATTTTTTCTCATCTATTTTCAAATAGTAGGAAAACGATGTAGCTCTTCTACTATCTTCTGGCAGTTTGGTGGGCCTTTTTTCTGTTTTCGCTGTGACCGTATTTTAAATTGATTTGAAGTGTTTATATTTTTTTTTTGTGCCGAATTTTGTGTTTTAACATGATTGTATCTCTTATCGTATCTTAACGTGATTTGAAGTTTTTTTTTTTATTTCATATAATTGACATGTTTCCAACTTTAGAGCAATTTCAATGAAATATATTTTTTGTAAATAACGAAATGTCAATATTTTAATAGAGCTTGAAAAAACAAAGAAAATTATATGCATAACACATTTTATGAAAAAATGTCGGTTACGTCAACGTATGGACATCGATATTGCGTACATCGCACGCTTAGAAACACACTTTACTATCATTCATATTTCTACTATACAGAGGTGGGAAGAGGGGGCTCGGAGGATCTCGTGCGAGCCCCTTATTAAATTTTACTTAGGCCGTCAAACCCCTTGTTCAATTAGGAATTAACAATATCCTTAGATCTAATCAGTACCTTTTTGTAATTTCTGACAAATATATACTATCTACGACGGTTTAAGTATAAAATTCAATACCTTTTTAGGGTGTTCACTGTCAATATTTGGTGGAAAACACAATATGCCTTCGTACTTTATTTCGCATCAGTTGACTATGCTCGCAATGGCCGGATGAATGAAACCGGTCCTGACCTTTCAAATAAAATGGAATAAAGTACAAAGGGATATTGTGTTTTTATTAATAAAACTGAATACATAAAATGTAAGCGAAATAAATGGTACATGTTTCTACGTTTCCATAAAAGTTCGAGTGCATTCGCACACTGAGTAACGCCGGAAGACGCCGAGAGGCAAAACCCGGGTCGCGTTCGACCAGGATTTTTATGTAAACGTACATTATGAAAATAATTATAATTTATATAAAATACCTACTGTAAGCTAATTGTACTATGCCTATAACCTTCCCGGAAGTGCAAGAGAAAAGTTTGTCAAAGGTTTATTGCAATCGGATGAGCGGTATGGCAACGCAAAAAGTACGAACAAACAAACATTCATTTTTATTTATTAGATTTAAATATAGAAAACAAAAATGATTAAATTGAATAGACAGCGTATGGTAGGGTAGCCCTAGTCAAGACAGCGAGGTAAAGTTATATTCGCGCATTTCGCTCCACGGATTTTCTTTTATATGTACTACCTCTTTCCGCGGGATGGGCTCCTGTTACAAGGGACCTCACTTGCCCCAGCAGGTAGAAATGATTTATTTTACTCGGAATGGTCTCCGTCGAAAGGGGAAGAAAAAAACGTTTTTATAAAATCCCGAAGGAAGTTTTGTCATAAATATTACCGATATAAATCGGTATTTTCAAATTCATTTCATTTATAGCAATAAAATACTATAAAAATGATGCAATATTGTTTTATAACTAGGATCAGTTTACCTCAACAAATAATGAACATACAATTTGTTTTTTTTTTTTTTTTTTAATCCATGTCTGCTCCCAATGTGGAGCATATGGCCTCCTAATAGAGGTATCTCAACAAGTTTTTTTTACGAGAACTGTTTGTTACTCAGTCGCTCAACCTCAGACCCTTTTTTCAGAGTGAGTAGTTGGGAAGGAAGGATAAGGCTAGAACAGTAATACTGGTTGACTAATCGCTATTGCTACACTCAGTTATTAAAGGATCAGAAGGGTGGGAGGAGAGGAAATGATGTGAATTGATATCACAAAATCCCCGTCTTCGATCACAACTTTGAATTGAATAATCCTCAAATTCACTGTGATCTTACCAGGGATCGAACCCAGACCTGCGTGATCGGCAGAGCAAGCTCTAAACCAACTTAGCCACAGCAAGCGACAAAGTTTATTTTTTAGTTCTATAAAAATATTTATTAGTAAATATTGACAAATTGGTAAAGTATTTATAAATGGAAAATGTGAGTAACAATAATAGCCGTTAATTACGTTCAAAGTGAAGAAGCGACGACGGACCTGACTTGGACATGTGCTGCGGATGCCTCAAGAAAGCCTTCAATCTCTTCTACCAACCGGATGGATTCCGCAGTCGTGGAAGGCCACTAATCCATATGATGTACTCGGAAGATCTACGGGACGCTGGAATGGCATGGCAGGAAGCAAGAAGACTGGTGGTGGACAGAGAATCTTAGAAGAAATATGTGGTGGACATATGATCCGACTAGGGAGCGGATATACAAAAAAAATGTCAGTAACCACTCACTTTCTACGCGAAATTAATATGTACACCATTGTAAAATATAATCATTTGTAGATAAACTTCAATAAAGTTTTGTAGTAATATCAAATTTGAGTCGTTAAACATTGCAATTGAAATTCCAACAAACATTTGTAATTTCTTAAATTGTATTGATATTTATGTTGTAACTGGCGAGATATTATACAATGCTGTAACTGGCAATAAAATCATTATAATTTAAATGTTATGCTACATATATTATATATCCGTTATTATTAGATAACTACAATATTTCAACGCTACGCCTCGAGTAGGACTTTTCCTGACAACGGTGTGATTCTTCGAAATGGATAGATAATCTTCGTAATATATGAAGTTCTACAAAATGAACGTAGCTTTAATCAATCATATTATTTACCAATATCTTAAATGTATTATACATATTCCGAAATTAATTTTGTGAAAATAATGTTGAAGATGGAATTAGTATAAAAGATTTTTTGTCGACAGTGAATAGCTTAAAAGTAGGAATACAACATTATGCATGCGAGGAAACTTAGGATTTAGTTTGCAATTTGCATACTTATTAGTTATTAACTATCCAGAAAAATAAGGCAGGAAGTAAGAAGATTAAAAAATCAAAAACAAATACTGGGATTCAAACCTCGGTTCAGCCACTTTACCACCCAGTATCGAAAAACTAAGCTGACAATTTTTTGTTTGAATCAAGTAAAAAATAATTGGAAACGTATATAAAAATAAATTATCATAAAGTAATATATATTACACCGATTTGTATGCTTTTTTGTATAAGTATTCGAGTCAGATATCGATGGTGCGGGATCAAGCTGTCAGATATGAAGAAGCGAAGAGGGGTCGAGTTGCCCCCTGGTTTTTTTTTTATTCCAGGGGGAGTAAATGTAGAGGGTGTTTAAATACTGTGGCAACCGTCGGGGATACCAAGCTCGGAGTGTAAATTCAATTGGATGCCCTCATCGGTGTCATTGAAACAAAAAAAAAAAAATGTTTTATATATAAAATAATAAATTTTACGTAAGAAAATATCGTGGTGTTATAGGAGAAAACAAAAGCCAGTTTTTTATTGTTATTTATTAATATTTTAGTATAAATTTTAAGCAATTCCGTGTGTTTTAACAGCTTTTGTCAAATTACAAACAAAATAATCGGTTATGGGCATCCAAATTCAATAAATATATATTCTTTTCGAAAAAATGCAACAATAATATTAATATTACTGAATAAAGCACTCGGACTGATCTGCAATACAAAATTTCAGACACAAAAAAAATGGGTTATGAAAATTAATGTTTGATCTAGATCGAAACATAAAAATGTTAAATAATGAGGGAAAAGTATGGAATATTGTTTCAGATTTTCGGGAAGACACGATAAACCATTGAATACTGCAAAGAGATCTTTTCTGACAGAAATAAATAAAAAGAGTACTATTCAAAATCTTATAATGTTTACCATTATAACAAAAAATGTTGATTGGGTACTTTCCTGTTTACAAAATATTTCAGGAAACCTTTATCTAGTCATTCACTCTTTGGGTGGGACGTGCAGCAATAGTTTCTACATTTTCCAAATGAATTTTTAGATCATTGTTGTGGCTGCATCAATGGCTTTCGTCATATTCTCGATTCCACGTATAATATATGGATTGCTCTGTACATTTTTACTATTTCAACTTGTTTTAATTAAAATCCTCTTATTTACTTCTAACAGACAGTTGTATTTTATAAATTTTCATTGGGTTTTTTGTGAATTTAAATAATGTTTTATAAAGAAGAATAAATGCTGACCACGAAAATGTATTCTTTTATTTTCACCAATATGATTTATAACAAATATGATGAATGAAGGAACCCTAGTTGGAGATCCATTCAATCTTTGGGTCTCTCTCGGACAAGATAAGCAGAGACCATCAAGGAGAATCCATAGAGAGAGAATGGGTGTGAAGGGTTCAAGAGGCAGAAAGTCAGAGATATAGAAGCCTGATAGACGGTTGTGAAGTAAGCGATGGAACTAAATGGAAAACCAACCAAACAGACAAATATTATTTGTGTATATAACGTGTAATGACGCCCGGGGAAAATATTCAAACAAAGTAAATTACTGCTGTATTCATAGATGTTTACAAATCAAAATAAACTTCAGAGTCAGATTTTCTATCTCTAAAGTTACGTGAGAGAAAACAGATACTCAGTGCATTAAAAACAGCTACAGGTGACAACATAGTAGTTAAAATATAGTTCACAAAACATGTAGGAATAGAACGTGACAAAATCGATAGCAAACTAATAATAATACGTAACCGAAATCGATGGCCCTGATCGTCGAAATACGGCGTCGGAAACGGCAAATCGGAAATGTTGGTCACTTTCCAGTGGCAGCACGTGATAAAGGGTCGCTGGTTAGGCGAGAGGGGGGTTTACAAAGCGATCTACCATGATTGCCTCTACTGCGGGGGAGTCGAAAGGGAGCCGGCGAGGACGCGAAAGGGTGTGGGAGGGCGTGACAGATAGAAAATGATAATTCGAGGCGCTGCGTTTGTAACGCTGGATGTTGAAACGAGATGGGTTGCTCAAGCGAAGCGCTAATTGAAGTAAATAATAAAGAAAAATGGAGGGAAATCAACGCTTCGCAATTCTCCGACAAGATATCTCTAGACTGAAAGCTAGATTCGAACGTAAAAATGTATTCAATTTGTACATACCTATTTCATGTCTGAAGAATTATAAATATACAATAAGCAAGGAGCTACGGAATATAGCAATTATATTTAACATTTTCAAGGTGATCACTTATTGGTAAAAACGCTTTGTATTTAAAAAAACAAAACAGTTTTTTGTTCTAATTGTTTAATTATTAATACTGTTTTTTTTTGTACAACTTTCGCCTTTTCAAGCAAGTAAAAAACGTTTTACATATCTTTAAACATTTCAATAATATTGAATATACCTTCCCTTGCGATCTGAAAAAAATCAAAACTGTTATATATTATTATATATAAAATGTATTTTGACATCCGAGTCTGATCTCATTTGGATCAATATTCTGCTTGGTAAATATATATGTTCAACGTTATTTTAAATATATAAGATGAAATCAATGCTCAAAAACGTTTGCTAAGACTATTTTGCACCAAATAATCAACTAAGCAATAACATCAAAACAATAACAAAAACAAGAATTATTAACTATCGATGAAATGAGTATAGTTAGTATGTTAATGTCAAGTTTACATTTTCAAGAGTCAGGTGAAAGTAAAAACAAAACAACTAGAATATCTTTAATATCAAATCATCTGAATGAATGAATGTAAAATATAGATATACAATTTGATAACCACTTGTGGCTTTCAACAATCAGTTTTTTAAATTAAAATTTGATGAATGATATGCATATATGATGAATATATTTGATGAATAATTGATTTCTATTGATACTAATGAAGGAAATTTATTAAGACAGCCAAAGTTCACCTCGGACTGCAACACAAGAAAAGAAGAAGATCAATTACTATTAGAGATTACTTCTTCAATTGTTAAATAATGGTTTTCATAAGTCAAAAAAATAAAGAAATGGGAAGAAATTAATTTTAATTGAATATCAAAATATAAACAAAGAGATAGCGATTTCGATGGCGAAATCAGTAACAATGCAAGTGAAGATAGAGACGTCATGTTTCCGATCCCGTGTTCTGCGCTGTCCCTAATATTCCAATCTCTTTGGCAGTATTATTTGCGTCTTCAGCGAAGCATTTTCTCCCAAAGCGGAAAACTGCTTGCTGGCTGCTATAGCCGGTAGATGTTCGCTCGCTCGGTCTACTTTTTGACACGCAAAAGGGACCGAAAGAAAGAAAACGCTGTGATGTACCTACTCTGTTTCTGAGAGTTTGCTAAACTATGGGCCGAATAATATTATTTTACGACATTTTGGTCACGTCCGCTTGTGAAGTTGCTGGTAGATCTATTTGTGTACTTTAACTGCATGCAGAAAATATACGTCATAGCGGTAAGTTCTGAGACAGTTTCGGTGTAATTTAAACTTTTGATGTATCATATTTTCCTGAAGCAGATGTTACCGTACCACAGTTTCCGATGGAAGATCATCATTTTTACAGAATAATTCATTGTTCTACGACCATTTCGTTGTTCTATCAAAGTTGTGTGTACATAATACTATGACAGAAATCAACAATATCTTTTTTTAAGCCGTGTCCGATCCTAATGTGGAAAATATAGACTCATAATAGAGCTTATCCGGACAGATGTGTTTCTACGAGAACTGATTTTATTTAGTTGCTCATTCTCTCTTTTTTCAAAGACAGTAGAGATATAAGAAAAGCTATATCCGTTTTTAGGATAGGATGGGTCGGAGAAAATTCAAGACATCACATACATTCATGCCTTTGGACAGAAATCCATAAATCAGTTCAAAATCAATTTATAAAAACACTTTGTACTGAGATTCTGACCCATGATATCCGTAATCAAAGCCAACAACGTTGTCATTACAGCCGGCAATATCAATTCTGACTAAATTTGATTTTAGAGCAGTGGTTTCCGACCTTTTTGTCATTGCGCCTCCCTTTGAAGAAAAAAATATCTTCGCGCCTCCCCATACTTTATTTCATATAGTAATAAAGACACGTTTTAAAGGATAAATAAATATGTTGGACTGTTCGCGCCTCCCTTTGCAATAGTCCATGCCTCCCCAGGGAGGCGCGCCTCCCAGTTTGGAAATCGCTGCTTTAGAGTCAACTTTAAATTTCCACCACTAACGTATAATGGTTTGTTTGGCATATGATGACAATTGAAACATGAGACATAAAATGAAGATACAAATTACGATGCCGTTCCTATTCTTTGTCTTATTTGGTATTAATCTCCCAAATTGTTTTGTTATTGCTTTACAATGTTATGTTCCTTCTAAAAATTGTCAAATCTCATTTTTTGTAATACACATAATAATATTTTACTATTCAAGTTTTATATTATTTAACGAAATATCTATAATTATAATTAAGAAAAATATGTTGGAGGCATCAACTAAAGCGAATGTTTCAGGATTTGTGGAATACAGATACAAAGTATGTGTGTAGCTATAGTTAACGAGTTGCCGTGTTACAAATAGGATGGAGCATGCTTCAGTCGACCTTCCTTCTCCGCACGAACCCTTTTGAGTCCTGTTTCCAGAGTCGAGTCGGGAATTTCGTAGAATGGGTTCAGGGCTGCCCAAATATTTCAGGAATACAGTCGAAAACAATTATCCACGTCATACGATTATTAAACTTGTTGTATCAATTTAAGATTTCGACTGAAGGTGCTTGGTGGAATTTCAATATTAAATTTGAATCATTCAAATTATGTACACTCCCACAGATTTTGTCACTAACGACCCGGGTTTCGCCTTTCGGCATCTTCAGGCGTTCAAGCGCACGGATGAACTTGAACTGACAGTTCAAGTTCATCCGTGCGCTTGAACGCCTGAAGATGCCGAAAGGCGAAACCCGGGTCGTTAGTGACAAAATCTGTGGGAGTGTACATAATTTGAATGATTCATATTTGTTGTATCAATTTTAACCTACCTAATGATAACTTGTAACGTACCCATTTTTGTATTTACAGTACCAATGAATTAATTATTAGCGTTATCATTTCTTGTAAGCTTTTCCTTATCCCTGCTCCCACAAACATTGATTGACATTTTAGTGTGCTAAATTATTTTTATGGTGTGATATTTTGAGAATCATATAGGATATTGTTACCAATTAAAAAATGTAGGATAAGTAAGATTAATTTTCGGTTTCCATTTTTCAAGATAACTGAGGAAGTTTTGAAAAGTTTGATTGATTGAATAATTGATACTTAGTGGAGGATTTGTGTCAAGGAAATCATTTTTTATAAACACCATTAGAAAATAATTTAAGCCCCGACTGACAGACAGAATGTCGGCTTCTGTTGTCTTGTTTATTCTGATCATTTTTTGAATTACAAAGGTATTAAAATGATTATGTTAAGTTAATCATTCATTAGAAAACTGGAATCACACGAATAAACAAAAAAAACACAATTCATCGCTCATGTATGATGATTAAACAATAGAATCATTATATTAAAAGTCGATAATGTTGGTTTTATTTAATTGTTAATTTGATATGTCGCTTTCCGGCTTGGTTCGAGTCCGGCAATACATTTTTTATTTGTGTGGTGTGACCACCCAAAATATACTTTTTATGTAAATCTTATAAGAGTTAGGTTAAAGTCATTTTCATGTTCAGTATTGTTAATTTTTCTTTCTTACAATTTATAATAATAGGAGGATTTTTAATAAATGATATTATTTATAAAACTAAATTTTATTTTTTTATTTACCATTCCCATCATATTATATTCCTAAAAACATCTGCCATTTGAAGAATTATTGAGTTTATCACTTGTTGTTTATTCGATAAGCAAGTATGTACTTGATTGTTCATGCCAGTAAATTGCTTAATGTTATATATGAATATTATTTAGTTTATATCAAGGTTAAAAAATACTAAAATACAAATTTTGTATTTTAGTTCCTGATTAGTTATTTTTGAAATTCTAAATGTATTCCTTTTGACCTTCGTGGCCGCTGGGACTATTTTATTTTAATATATGTCCCGAGATCTATTTATTCTTCTACGAAATATATTTGTTAGCAAACTTAAAAATTTCAAATATTCTAAAAAATATATTATTTACAATTTAAATAGTGCAGGGGTGTCGATATATGTCCCGAGATCTATTTCTTCTTCTACGAAATATATTTGTTAGCAAACTTAAACATTTAAAATATTCTAAACATTATGTTATTTACAATTTAAATAGTGCAGCGGTGTCGATATATGTCCCGCGATCTATTTCTTCTTCTACGAAATATATTTGTTAGCAAACTTAAACATTTCAATTATTCTAAAAATTATATTATTAACAATTTAAATACCATTTATTTTTCACGCCAGTAAATTTTCTGACTACTTAAAAATGCAACAAAAATCCCCCCCGTTGAGGTCAACGGGCTTGCAGCTAGTTTTATTTTAATTTAAATTCCAGTAGAAATAAAAACAAATGAATGGTATTTATTGAATGACTGATTCATTTCCCAGGAAATCATAAATCCATCGCTTACATACATACATACATGATATAAACAAAAAACAAACAAACTAACAAAACACCAAAGTCCGGACGAAATACGCTCGGAGTCGATAACACTACTGACGCGACGATAACCCAACTCGATAGTTTCAGGAATACAGAAAATATGAAGAGGTATAAATTATAATGCTAGCCATATGAACACGTATCACCAACCAACGTTCCCGCTATAATACAATACTTTACGAGAACCATTTTCGATCCGGATGTACCACTTGAGTCAAAGGTGTTCAAAACAGGAATGAGCTGGAGTTGGCTCACGCGAGCCTCTTGCTAAATTTTACTTAGGCCAGCGAGCCCCTTGTTAATTAAAGATAAAAAAATATTCTCTAATCAAATTAGTATATAACTGCAATTTCTGACTTATATATTATCTACGACAGCTTCAGTATACACAGTAGTACATCTAAGCCACTTAGATTGATAAGTTTACGGTCAATTGCATATTGTTACATATTATAAGTGTATTAATAGAAAAATCGATTGCTTATTTAAGTATTGCATATAATAGAAATAGGAGTGATAAAAAATTCACTCCTTCCCCTGAACACCGAAAATTGTTTTTAGATTTACCGAGCTCTTTGTTAACAGATTGGCAGCCCACCACTGGTTATTAAGCGATGATTAACTCAAAATAAATCTCACGTCCTCTCTGTAGCAGTGGAGGAAAGAATACGTAGAATGATTAGGCTCTACGAACATATCATTCGCCAAAAGCTTTTCTTCCTTCTAAAAGTGGTGAGGGGTAATATCCAGTGGTGTAGTGGGGCCAAGTCGGCCCAGGTCGGCGACCTGGCACCTGAAAATGATTTTACCTTTACTGCGGCCTTATTTTAAATCAGATAAATGAATGTGACCTTCAGAAATGAAAAGGTTCCCCATCCCGGGATATTCTGGATATTTTAGGATATTCTGGCAAATATTAATACAAATGTAGTAAATGTACTATCATATCTAAATCACTTTTGTACAGAAGTGAAAAAATATTTGCGAGACAATAATTTTTAAGCAACAAGGCTTTGCTATTTTTGGATAACGCACCAGGGCATCGTACTAATTTATCCGAACTATCTGAAGATGTCACCATTGAGTAACTTCCGAAAAATACAACAACTCTGATCCAACCAATGGATCAAGGTGCGATAGCCACTTTTAAGCCATATTACCTACGCCGAACATTCCAACAATTATAAGGTAAACCGATGGTGAATCTTCAATTAAAACATTTTGGAAAAACTATAATGTTAACTATATAATGTATTTTTGATTTAAATGAAATAAAAAGATAAAATGCATTTTGAATGATAAACCATGTTACATATTTAAAAAAAAAATGCAACCGATCCCATTGAATTTGTATGAATTTGTATTAGAATAATTGATTCCTTACACGGCATTTTGCTTTGCGGCCAAGTTTCGTGGAACGTATCTAGGCCGTAAAGCGAGGTATGGGTGTATTGTATTGTTCAAAGAAATAGAATGTGGCCATTCGCTGCCGTTGAATTAATAGTACCAATAATTTCGTATCACAAAGAAAATAGTGCGCAATATTGACTGATTCATTTTCACAGGACATCATAAAACATACCAAGCAACATGGAGAATTCGACTCGAATTGTACGGACTGACTTGCTTGCCGTTACTTAACTCATTTTTTTTAGGAGAACAGAAAATATGAGGAGATAGAAATTATTAACACAAAATAAATAATAATATAATGGGTTAATAATTTAAATTTGAATCTTCTTCACGAACTATTTATTTATTAGTTTTATTATTTATATAAAATCCGTTGGTTTGTACTTCCGTACTACCTGCCAAATTAATATAATTATGATTAAACAAATAGTTCTACGATTTTCAATCTAATATATAAAAAATAATGTTTGTCTGTTCGTATTGTATGCGTTGCCACATCGCTCATCCGATTGCAATAAAACTTTGACAAACTTTTTGCTTGCACTTCCGGGAAGGTTACAGGCATAGTAAAATTAGCTTAAATATCAATGTTCGTATGTCTGCCATACAGTTCATGCTGAAAACGTATGCTTGCACTTGCGCGAAAGTTATAGTACAATTAACTTAAAGTAGGTGGCGCGTGTGTCGTACCATATACAATCGGCAGCAAACGTTAAACTTTAAACAGACAGAAAAAGAAAACATGCACTTCAATAAACACAATTAAAACACCAACACTTTCTTTCTTTGAGTGACATTGCAACGCTTTCCTTAATTATTTGAATAAATAATATAAAAACAATTTGATTATGAGATAAAAAGGCATTATTAATTGAAATATATTTTAGCGAAGTCTCCAACCCAAATCTTTTTTAGTTATTATTATCATGTCATTATGACATTACGAAATGGTATCAGGAAAACAGAAAGTAAATTAATAATTATAGTAGTAATCGCTAAGCAAGACATACGACATGCATGTGGGCCAAAAGTAGGCTCTGTGTACCGCCTATTAGGATGCAAGCACTGTTAAGGGGTTTAAAATCATAATCATCATAACCAAATTTTTCAACACTTTTGTTATGTTTTGTCTGTTTATTAATTAAATTATTGTGTGTTTGGTTATAATAGCGTGATGGCCCGCGTAGAAGTTGCATCATAATAATTACCAGTAGTTCATAAAGTAAAGAGGGTAAATGTTTGAATAAAAAAAATAATGTCGTCTGCTCGGCCGGCTGGCGGGCTATCAAACCGCGATCAAATGTATTCGATAATAATGAAGCTACGAGAATCTGTATCAGATGCAATTTGATAATAATATTTTAGAATAACTTAACATTTTACATTTGTATATACCGTAATAACTTACATATGTTGACAAGGAAAATATATCCCAATTTTAAACATTATTCTTTGATCGATATCAATTTGTTTAAAATAAAGTCTTCAAGACAGGAAGAGTTCAAAGGTACCTACTAATTCGGAGACACACAATTTTTTCCAATGATACATGAAAATTTTAATTTGTAATTGATGCCATGAATAAAAAAACTCCAATAATTAGATGTGTGGTCAACGTCGTTGGCTTCGGTTACGGAGGTCACGGGTTCGAATCCCAGTACGGACAGTTTTAAAAATTGATTTTTCAATCGATTTATGAATTTCTGTTCGAAGGCATGGATATATGTGATATCTTGAATTCCCCTCTCCCACCCATTCTATCCTATGAACGGGGCGTATAGAGAGAGATTAGATCACCACTAGTCCTGTCCTAGCCCCATCCTTCTACTTCTACTGTCTTCGGAAAAAAGAGAGGTTGAGCAACTGAGTAACAAGCAGTTCTCGTTCGTAGAAACACTTCAGTTGAGATAAAATACATTAGGAGTTCATATCCTCCACATTGGGAGCGGACATGGTAAAAATAAATTTATATTAGACATACAATGGTAAAATTATAGTTATTCATTTTTATTTTGTACAGCAGATATATTTCAATGGCAAAAATAGTATTCCGAGTGAATTTGATTATGTAGTGAAGTATGAACGAGGCAATAATTAACGTTACCGTATCACAATCGTAATATACCACCGATGCAATTTTCTGATTGCCTGATACCATAACACCGCGAAGCACACCAATGGGCACGCTTAACGACGCCAGTCGTTCGACGGCATACTTTTCTTCGTATAAAAAAAATGATTACATAAATGGATGCCTCTACATAAATACACCAAATTAATTATTACACTTACAATTCGTATTCAAACGTCATTTATTACTTTATTCCTAACAAATCCAAATTATAATTTAGTATGACGATCAATGATTATTGGAATATCTCCTAACAAGGTTTGTTATATATGTTACGCCGAATCGGTGAAATTGCCTATTTCACGCAGTCGGCAGAAATTTTGCCGAATGCTTGAATTCGGCAGGCTCGTTGCCTATTTCACGCACTCGTCAAATTTTCTGCCGACATTGTGAAGTAGGCAATTTCGCCGATTCGGCGTAACATATACAGTCAATCAATCCTCTTGTTATGCGATAGATGCGTTACACGATATATCGCCTAAAAAAAGACTTGACTTCCATATAAAAAGTGGGGATATGTTCTATGAATTTTAAAATACGCATAACTTTGAAACAGTGAGTTAAAATATACCCAGAATCGTAAAAAGTTTAGGAAAATTAGGGGAAAAACATATTAACATAAATATTTCATTGTTGGTTATTGTTTTAAAATTTTAAGTAAAACTATTGTCACTGTATGACAATGCGTTTTGCATGTGGTTCGAAATCACTCTCTTCGGAAGATGCGATAGTATGCGGATAGTATGCGCAGCAAATTCAAAAGACGGTGGTTCTTTACGCGTGGAATTAGTGTCAATCACACTATCGTTCTGTGTTGGTTTTTGTGTAGCAATGAAATTAGTGATCAAAGTTTGTTCGGATTTTTTTTGAATTGTTGATGCAGTTCGATATACCCAAAAATTCAATTTTTAGGTTCTCGTTGAAACTTAAACGCACGTTCAGAATTTGAATCATTTAATGAATTTCGTGTGCTAACGTAATAATTTCAGCTGATATCACCGATGTTTCAATGGTTTCGGCGAATGTAACGCACCTCCAGGCCACACTGCTTTTAATTCAGCCATGGCAGATGCAACATTATTTAAATCCAAAATCGTATTATTTTCTTAATGTCGGTTAGTGTTAATGATTCATCTCTATTATATTCAAAATACAACGATATGTGCTCTTGGTGTATTATTTTGTACGTTAATATAGTAAAAAAAAAACTATTTCTAAGAAACTGCATAACTTCAAAATCGCATAAAAGAGGATTAACTGTATAATTAATTTTGTGAGGAAATGAGTTTTACAGTCCTTGAAGAAAACATTTTGATATTTTTAACCGTATAATAATAGATTTTTCCCAAGTGATTTCCAATCCAATTCATGAATAGGTCACTTTTATCTATTTCTAAGAGTTTGAATTGAGAGAGAGTGATCTGAATCTGTGAGAGTCTGTAATTATTTTATCATAAAATTTTAAATAAAATGCGAAAATGTTATATTTTTGTCATTCATTGTAGTCTTGTCTTCAGTAAACGTTTTATAACAAAAGTAACAAGCTTAGATCTGTTTGAACACACTAAAAAAAATTAATCGTTAAGTTGTATAACAATATTGTGACTTCGGAGAAATGAATTTACATCACTAATTCGAGGATCTCGATTTCTTTTGTAAATTCTTAGAAGTGATTGATTCCAATAAATGTATACATCACAAAGTGAACGAAGTCTGACTACTAATAGTGACACCACCCAACGACGTATTACCATCATTGGTTTGGCTTTTGAATGAGATTAATGTCAGCCAGATAAAGCTGTAAACGTCACATACGTTTTTGATTAATTCAAAATATGTTAATTAATCTTTATTGCGATTTGTATAGATTTAACAGTAGACATATTTATAATTAAAAAAAAAATATTTCAAACAATTTCTTGATTATTGTGATGATGCATTTTGACAATTACTAAAAGTGATAATAAAGTGTTTGACGAGGTTGGAACAGGGGTGGGCTGGAGGGGACTCGAGAGGGCTCGCGCGAGCCCCTTGTTAAATTTCAGCGCGGCCGGCGAGCCCCTTGTTAAGATAAGAAAATCATTCGTCTTAGATCAAATCAGCACCTAACTGCAATTTCTGTAGATGGTTAAATTTTATTATGAAACAAGACTTAGTAGCCCCTTCATTTTTTCATTCAGCGTTGTGGGCTTCCGTGCCGGACCTCATGGGTTCTAGATAATCACTAGTCCTGTCTTAGTCTTATCATTCTATCCCTTCTACTTTTTTTGGAAAAGAGAGGTTGAGCGACTAAGTAACAAACAGTTCTCGTAGAAAAAAAACTTTTTTTGAGATACTTTCATTGGGAGCGAAAATGGATACAAATAAATGGATAAGATTTACCGAGCCCCTTGTTAAGATATTGGCAGCCCACCGCTGGGTTGGAACAGGTCTTAGATGTTCAATTCAATTGAAATATATAAATATATATATATATATATATAAGACAATATGAAACCATTGCTATTAGCATTTCATAGTAAAAATAAAGTACAAATTTCAAAAGAAGCAAGAGATTTTTTCAAATCATACGAAACCAAGATTTGGTTTCGAAAAGTTGAAAAATGTATCATATCCACCTTAAGAATAAAAAGCCAAAATTCGTATCCAGTGGATAGAAAGGAACGCAGGAAAAATAAGCATCATTTATCCACAGTGCGGGAAAACTCGCAAGAAATTCGCCCGCCCATGGCGTCGATATTACCACGACATGGCTTGAGAGGAAATGTGCTAGCGTTATAAAAAAAAAGCCCCACGGGGCGTCGAGCACGCTTGGTTAGACTTAGGGGGCCGGTGAAATTGGGGAGGCCGGGAGTGTCTGAGGGTTTCGGGCGAAGCGGTGGCTGGGGTGGGAACGGAAAACGGAACGGCAGTGTCAGGGCGGTCTCGGCGAGTAATTTCTAAGGCCCGTATCGACGACGGTATTTACTTTGTACGAGGGTAAATGTGTTTGCCTGTTACGAGAGATCTTAATTAAAAAATATATTAGCAGGTTTATTGTACGAATTTTAAGCTCTTCGAAAAAAGACTTAAGCTCTGTTCTTCTGCGTACTTCTGACGGTTTGCTGACGGTTTGCAAACTGTTTTCAAACTAGAATCTAAAAGCTTTCAGTTCGATTCTAATTCAAAAACAGTTTGAAAACCGTCAGAAGTATGCAGAAGAACAGAGCTTTAATAACAGAACCATTGCGAAAAGGTACGTGTATAAATATCAGTATATAAAAATTGAAGAACAATAATAAAACTAACAAGATGAATTGTGTTTCAATTGTGTAGAACAGGGGTGGGGAACCTATTTTCCTAAATACCACATTCATTTATCTGATTCAACATAAGGCCGCAGTAAAGATTGACACTAGGGAATCTTTGGCCGGCTATTTTGAAACGATTTCATGCCAATTTCTAGAGCTCATAAATTTGCAGATTTCCCAAAATTACCAGCGTGGGATCTTTTTTTTTTTAGATCTTCTGAAATCCAAAAATCCCAAGAATTTACGGGTTTACAAAAATAACAGAATTGGCCGATCAAGTCAAAAGGCCGCACCAGAGTAGCCAAAGGGCCGCAGTTCCCCACGACTGGTCTAGAACTTCTGCATTTACAACAATTGAATACACTTTACAAAATTCGTAAATTCCTGAGATTTTGAATTCGAAAATTTTTGGAAGAGATAAAAAAGCTGGTAATTTAGGCAAATCCGTAAATTTCTGGGCTTTACAAATTGGTATGAAATTATTTCCGACCAAAGATTCTCTAGGCAATGTTTACTGCGGCCTTATGTTGGATCAGATAAATTAATGTGACCTTTAGAAGTGAAAAGGTTCCCCACCCCTGATCTATACACTCTATTTGTCTATGCCAGACAGAAAACGTTTTCCTGAAGTTACGCGTCCACAACGCAGTCGATTATGATCCATAGCAGCCACTATATCGTCTGTAGAAAGGAAAAAGGACGTAAACCAAACATTAAAGCGTTTTTTGATGATTTTGGGCCAAAGTCAAATTATGAAATATACACAACCTTGAAGTGCATGGAGACTTATAAGCTGGTGTTCAATTGACATAATTTAATATTAATTAAATAAATTGTCAAGGAAAAACCTTTTTTTTCTTGGTTTCAATGTTAACAAGCTCATCTTTATTCAAACTTAAAAGCTAAATTTAGATACTAATTCGGCATTTGCAGCTTACATCCTTTTGATAGAACGCGTATCAAGTTTGATACATTGTGATTATTGAAAAAACTGTGGTTAACGTCCTTTTTTTCCTTTCCACAGTCGAATTATAATAGAAATATGTGAGATAAAATGTTTAGAGCCACACTGCGATGCGATGTACGCAATATATTATTTATTTCATGACCCTATGCCACAAAAAGATACATCCCTGGCAGAAATATGGTAGGATTTCCAAGTGGGCGGCGAACTGTAGGCTTCGGGCGCAGATATTGCCGTTTGATTTCTCGTGGCGGGCGGAAATTTTGCTCGGCATTCAATGTGATTATCTGCGGCGGTATATCAGAGATGGGAGGCTATCCAAGGTACAGTCTTTCTATATGTATCCACAACTACTCACTAGTGAAATCGTAAGTATTTCATTCGTCTACTTATCAATTGATATTGCACCACAACTTACTATTAACAATGTCACCATTGGACGAAGTAGATAACAGCGGTGGACTGTCAATACGTTAACAAGAGGCTCGCTTAATTTCAAAGCAATTCTCGGTGTTCTGGGGAAGGAGTGAATTTTTTTATCACTCCTATGCAATATTTAAATAAGAAATAGAATTTTAAATAATACATTTATGATATGTAACAATATGGATTTTTTTTTAAATCCATGTCCGCTTCCAATGTGCAGCATATGGCCTCCTAATGGAGTTAACTCAACAGAAGTTTTTCCAACGAGAACTGTTTGTTACTCAGTCGCTTAACCTCACTTTTTCCAAAGAGAGTAGGGATAGAAGGATAGGGCTAGGACAGGACTAGTGGTAAGCTAATCGCTCTCGATACGCCCGTTCAAAGGATAGGATGGCTGTGAGGGGGGAATTCAAGACATCACATACATCCATGCCTTCGAACAGAAATTCATAAATCGATTAAAAAATCAATTTATAAAACTGTCCGTACCGGGATTTGAACCCGTGCCCTCCTTAACCGAAGCCAACGACGTTGACCAAAATATTACAATTTTGAATTAGTGATTCAATTAAAAACCTGTTGCCTTTTATTTTCAAACCAATTTTCTCTTTGGTTGTGTGACATATTTTATTATACATAAGAGTACGCATTGCGATAATATGTAGACACAGTAACGCAGAAGAATCAGACATTATTTTACAATGTGATGATAGTTGCTGACGAGATGGACTGTAATAGGTAAAAAAAATATAATTATTTATTTAAAATCATTTTGCTTACAATTTGGCTGCCAAAGAAAGACCACAACAGATTTATTTGATCGAAAAAATGCTGTTCGTACTGGGACTCGAACCCGTGGTCTGTCACGCAAGCCCACAACGCTAACCGCTGCGCCATATGACCTGACTGTTCTGCTCTTGATTAATTAATTTATCAATTAATTAATAGCAAATTTTTTGACAAAGTTATCGAACGAAAAATACAAATGAAAGTATTGGGGTATCAGAAACACGTCAAAATATTTTTTAATAAAAAAAATAAGCAATTCACTAACGACATATCGGTACACCCGTCGATGTTATGAAATCCTAATAACAGCGCTGGTTTTGTGAATTGATTTTATTGTAAGTACCAAGAAAACACAATAAATTTGAGAACAAATTGAATAAATGGTCAGAATTTAAATCATTTTTTGGTCAGAATAAAAATAATAAGCGGTCCTAATATTTTATAACCATTTTTGTAAGTTTAGGTTAGGTTTTTTTTCATTTAAATTATGATTATTTATTTACACTGGCCGATATATTATGACCATTTAATATAAATTCTGATCGGAAAAATACGAGCCAATAAATTTAGTATAGAAAATAGTATTTTAATGGCAAATAAATACAATTCATGAAAGAAATACCTAATTTTCTTTTAGATGTACAAACAGTAATAAAATCATTTGAAAAACTTACAAATAAAAAGCTTGCGAGATGCTTAATTCGGGGTTTCATAATTTATGGCTATTTTTTCATAAAATTTCGGGGTCAAAGGCGGACATTCTCGGGTCCCGTGGAAGCTATAGGCACCCGTAAACCTACCACCCCGGGGCAAGTAACATAATACGGCGGTGACCGAGGGAACATTCTGCATTATAAATGACTGGTCCCGGAGCGTTGCTGGTGTCAGACCAATAGAACGACGACTGTAATATTATAATATTTATATCTCGTGCCATCATAGGATTGAAAGTACGTTTAAAAAAAAACAATTTGGATCATATTTGGAAGTGCAAAATGTATTCCCTTGGACACGTTTCTCTTTCGTCGGAATTTTCCATCAACTGTACATTGAGTAAATTTTCAAAAACCGACGGTAAAACGTATTTGGAAATTTCATTGAAATATGAATTGTTAGTAAAAATAAACAGAACATAATATGACTGTTATTATAACTATAGTCGGTGAATTAATTATTTTGTATCAGTATACAAATTCTGTTACACTTACAGGCAGCGGTGTGCTGCTAATACGTTAACAAGGGACTCGCTTAATCTCTAAGCAATTTTTATTTTTCTGAAGAAGGAATGAATTTTCTTATAGCTCCTATCTAATTACTTGCAATACTTAAATAAGCAATCGATTGTTACTTAATACATGTTAAATATACAACAAGATGCAATTTACCGTAAGCTTATCAATTTAAATAGCTAAAATATACTAATGTGTATTCTGACGTTGTCGTAGATAATATTTAAATTTAAAAATGCAGTTATATAGTAATTTGATCTGAGAATATTGTTTTCTCATAAGTTAACAAGGAGCTCGCCGCTCTTAGTAAAATTCAACAATGGGTTCGCGCGAGCCCCCTCCAGCCCAGCCCTGCTCACAGGCAATTTTAAAACCTACCTCAAAGACGAATACAAAATCGTGAATATATTATAGATCGACAATTTATAAATAACTTTGTTTTTTTAATGCATATTGCTTATTTCCACAACAGGTCATTTCATGGAAATATTCAAACATCTAAAATGCAAATATTATAACGTTTCCAAAGAATAAAATTGCAGAGATATCTTCGCAAATCACTGGACCGAAGATTTTGAAGAGAGACTTGGAATAATTTTATTGAATAGTGAATCAACCAAGGAATTCAGAGAAGTTGATAAAATTACAATATAAATTTGAATATGATACATCTTTATCACCCAGTAACAATATTAAAATCTATAAATCTATGTAATTATGTAAAGTTTTATTAATTTCGATTTTAAAGAAACTAAATATCAATGAAAATTTCATCGGACTTATCATTTAAAAAATGCGCAGTTTATTTTTATGTGTATTGAAACTCAGTGGCGGTAGGTGACCTAAAATCTTGGGTGGAAATTGTGCATGTTTCAACTTTACATTAATCTACAAGCAAATTAACAAATACTACGACACTACTGCAAAACATAAATTATTAAATAATAAAATCAAAGCTAATGTAAGTATGTAAAAATATAATTGCTGTTCATTTTTATTCAGCCATCATAAGTTTTTTTTTGTACACATTTTGGGTGACAAATCCAGGTCGGGCTAAGCCCACCTAGTACTTAGAACCGCCACTGTTGAAACTTATATTTTCATTGCAAATCGGTATAACAATTCTTGTTCACTTAATTAAGTGATATTTTTTTACTAAGAATATGATATGATATAATTGTTAATTTTGAGGTGTACATATAAAGCTTTTATATATGAGAGCCAACGTTTTTGTTATGTAACTATGACCGCTTCTAGTGTGAAAAAATAGAGTATGTATATCAAAAGATTTTTTTACGTGAGCTAATTTGTTTGTTTTAAAGATATTAAGATTAGTAGGGTGAAGATATGACCTCACCGCGGTATAATTAGCTATTCTCTTTGGCGGTGCTCTAGGTTTAGGATTGGATAGGTGAGAGTGAATGTAGACATAACAACACCCATGCATTTGAATACAGACCGATAAACCGATTGAAAAATCAATTTATGAAACCGTCCGCACTGGGGATTCGAACCTGCGGATACCGCAAACGAAGAGGACGAAGTTGATCACTCGTCTTGCCCCAACCCTCACAAATGAACCAATTTAAAAATTGTTGTTTTATTTCGGTAATACCGGTATAAAGTTCTTGTGATAAGAATTTCAATAACACAAGACAGCAATATCAAACAAATGACTGCATTAAATCCTAACACATTAGACGTCCTAATACATTTCTAGCGATGAAAGCGATGTATGTCCAGTCCCTCATAAAAGTCACCATATACAATCAAGGAGCGATGAATAATAGTATTATTTAAAATACGTACCTAAGTATAATACTTTGTGTACTGTGGCACTGCTAAATTTATTTCCAATTGTTTAACTCTTCCTTATTGATGCTACTCATTAATTAATCATTTAGTAATGTCATTTGTAGTATCATTATTGTTTGTTTGTTTTTCTATCATCCCCTCCTTGCCTTCGTTTTTATTTTTATAATATATCAGAATAGTAAAATTAAAATCATTCGCACTTAAACAAGCGTTTGTGTGAAGTAAGATTGTCTGAGGATGCATCTGAAAGAGGCGAAACACGTGGCAAAGTTTATAGCACAATGCGTGGAGTAATAAATTATTTTATATTTTATATGCTTTGTGTAATTTACTTATTGGATCTTTCTTCATTATAACCTTTTCTACTCGATTTTGTTGTCTCACAATGCTGTTCTTTTTTTTAAATTACACGATTTTAAATACATATTTTTATGGTACACGGTACATATACCGTGTAAAAAAAGAGTTGAGTGTACAGTTAAAGTACTCCATTGGGAATCAGTCCCGCATGGTCATCGACTCAGTGGCGGATTACCCTATAAGCGCAAGAGGCGCGCGCTTGGGGCCTCCAAATCTATGGGGCCTCAAAGATATCATATATTATATAAACCCTTACATTTTAATTTCAGTTTTCAATATTCATTATTATTCTACGAAGAGGTATGCAGCAATTTTATGTTATTCGAAAAGCAGGGCCCTGGTCATCGTTAGTTAAAATGGACAGTGATATTTGAAAGAAGTGTATATGTTATGAGATAGATACATAATATGATGAATACGTAAGTAATCGTCGTATACAATAATATTATTTTGCGCTTTCCGTAGCTGTCGGTCCGTCCGATAGGAAATCTCCAGTTTTGTAAAGCATACACGAATTGTTCCGATGCGGTGCTGGTATCAGGCAAGTATACGCCCGCAAGGATATATCTATGTGCCTATAATACAGAAGCAGTGGAACGGAGCGCGTAGCCTACTCAGCGCTTAACTACTGTGTCAGAGAGGACGCCGCATTACCAGGCAGAGATGAATTCAAGTACAATTTATATAATAAAATAATATATTTAAATCCACTCACTTTCTGATCGCCGTGGAGACAGTCGATAGTATTGCGCAAGGTCGTGTTTTCTACGATCTTAGTGATGTGATGAAACTTAAATTGCAAATATTATTTGTATTTAATTCCTATTTGATTGTCGCATATGAAAGTGGTTTTGATTATTAGAAAATTATTGATAGTTTCAGATCGGATTGGAAACATTTGATTTTTTAAAGGAAACTAATTAAATAGTCAGAATTTAAATCAATTTTTGGTCAGACTAAAAATATATCCGGTCAGAATATTTTATAACAATTTTAGTTAGATTAGGTTAGGTTAGGTTTTTTTTAAATTTTATTTAAATTACGACTATTTATTCTGACCAATATAGTATCTATATATTAATACTCGATAATGTCCGTCCGTCTGAATGATTGTCCGCGATTTTCCCTCCCCCTCCTCCGCCCCAGCCCCGCTGTCGCCATTTTTTTATTCATACCAAATACATACTTTTTTCGTTTGTATATGGTCGCGATTTCACCTTTTCGATGACGTCAAGAAAGACGGTCCCCCTCCCCCCCATCCTGCCCCGCTGTCGTCATTAATTCATTTCTTCATTTTTCTCTGACGTCATGAGTGAATTTTTGAAATCATGACATTTTTATTTTATTATGTGTAAAAACAATTAATTTTCAAAAAATATTCTCTCAAGCTGTGGGATTCGATACCATGCCCCAATTTTCATGCGCGACGTTCGGACACCCAACACACTGCTCCACCAGTCAGTTGATGGTTACGAAAAAAAAACTCTATTTAAAGTTTTAGTTAACTAATAATGACATCTGTGGGTGAAATCTTGCACTAAACGAATTTGACCGTTCTGCAGCGTTTTGAGAGGCTATATAAGGCTGCTCAATTATATATAATAATTTAATATATAATAATTTAATTAACTATTTATTTATATATATACGAAAATGGTTGTTAGCAAGCTTAAACATTATTCCAAATATTAAATAATTTACGAGGTCTATTTCTGCTAATACGAAAAATAGTTGTTAGCAAACTTAAACATTATTCCAAAAATTAAGTAATTAACAAGGACTATTTTTGCTACTATGAAAAATGGTTGTTAGCAAACTTAAACATTATTCCAAAAATTCAATAATTTACGAGGTCTATTTCTGCTAATACGAAAAATAATTGTTAGCAAACTTAAACATTATTCCAAAAATTAAGTAATTTACAAGGACTATTTTTGCTACTATGAAAAATGGTTGTTAGCAAACTTAAACATTATTCCAAAAATTCAATAATTTACGAGGTCTATTTCTGCTAATACGAAAAATAATTGTTAGCAAACTTAAACATTATTCCAAAAATTAAGTAATTAACAAGGACTATTTTTGCTACTATGAAAAATGGTTGTTAGCAAACTTAAACATTATTCCAAAAATTAAATAATTTACGAGGTATATTTCTGCTAATAGGAAAAATAATTGTTAGCAAACTTTAACATTATTCCAAAAATTAAGTAATTTACAAGGACTATTTTTGCTACTATGAAAAATGGTTGTTAGCAAACTTAAACATTATTCCAAAAATTAAATAATTTACGAGGTCTATTTCTGCTAATAGGAAAAATAATTGTTAGCAAACTTAAACATTATTCCAAAAATTAAGTAATTTACAAGGACTATTTTTGCTACTATGAAAAATGGTTGTTAGCAAACTTAAACATTATTCCAAAAATTAAATAATTTACGAGGTCTATTTCTGCTAATAGGAAAAATAATTGTTAGCAAACTTAAACATTATTCCAAAAATTAAGTAATTTACAAGGACTATTTTTGCTACTATGAAAAATGGTTGTTAGCAAACTTAAACATTATTCCAAAAATTAAATAATTTACGATGTCTATTTCTGCTAATAGGAAATTAATTGTTAGCAAACTTAAACATTATTCCAAAAATTAAGTAATTTACAAGGACTATTTTTGCTACTATGAAAAATAATTGTTAGCAAACTTAAAAATTATACCAAAAATAAAATAATTTACGAAATTTCTACTTCTAAGAAAAATGGTTGTAAGCAAACTTAAACATTATTCCAAAAATTAAATAATTTACGAGGTCTATTTCTGCTAATAGGAAAAATAATTGTTAGCAAACTTAAACATTATTCCAAAAATTAAGTAATTTACAAGGACTATTTTTGCTACTATGAAAAATGGTTGTTAGCAAACTTAAACATTATTCCAAAAATTAAATAATTTACGAGGTCTATTTCTGCTAATAGGAAATTAATTGTTAGCAAACTTAAACATTATTCCAAAAATTAAGTAATTTACAAGGACTATTTTTGCTACTATGAAAAATAATTGTTAGCAAACTTAAAAATTATACCAAAAATAAAATAATTTACGAAATTTCTACTTCTAAGAAAAATGGTTGTTAGCAAACTTAAACATTGTTCCAAAAATTAAGTAATTAACAAGGACTATTTTTGCTACTATGAAAAATGGTTGTTAGCAAACTTAAACATTATTCCAAAAATTAAATAATTTACGAGGTCTATTTCTGCTAATAGGAAAAATAATTGTTAGCAAACTTAAACATTATTCCAAAAATTGAGTAATTTACAAGGACTATTTTTGCTACTATGAAAAATGGTTGTTAGCAAACTTAAACATTATTTCAAAAATTCAATAATTTACGAGGTCTATTTCTGCTAATAGGAAAAATAATTGTTAGCAAACTTAAACATTATTCCAAAAATTAAGTAATTTACAAGGACTATTTTTGCTACTATGAAAAATGGTTGTTAGCAAACTTAAACATTATTCCAAAAATAAAATAATTTACGAAATTTCTGCTAATAGGAAAAATAATTGTTAGCAAACTTAAACATTATTCCAAAAATTAAGTAATTTACAAGGACTATTTTTGCTACTATGAAAAATGGTTGTTAGCAAACTTAAACATTATTCCAAAAATTAAGTAATTTACAAGGACTATTTTTGCTACTATGAAAAATAATTGTTAGCAAACTTAAAAATTATACCAAAAATAAAATAATTTACGAAATTTCTGCTTCTAAGAAAAATGGTTGTTAGCAAACTCAAACATTGTTCCAAAAATTAAGTAATTTACAAGGACTATTTTTGCTACTATGAAAAATGGTTGTTAGCAAACTTAAACATTATTCCAAAAATTCAATAATTTACGAGGTCTATTTCTGCTAATACGAAAAATAATTGTTAGCAAACTTAAACATTATTCCAAAAATTAAGTAATTTACAAGGACTATTTTTGCTACTATGAAAAATGGTTGTTAGCAAACTTAAACATTATTCCAAAAATTCAATAATTTACGAGGTCTATTTCTGCTAATACGAAAAATAATTGTTAGCAAACTTAAACATTATTCCAAAAATTAAGTAATTTACAAGGACTATTTTTGCTACTATGAAAAATGGTTGTTAGCAAACTTAAACATTATTCCAAAAATTAAATAATTTACGAGGTCTATTTCTGCTTCTACGAAAAATGGTTGTTAGCAAACTTAAATATTATTTCAAAAATTAAGTAATTTACAAGGACTATTTTTGCTACTATGAAAAATGGTTGTTAGCAAACTTAAACATTTTTCCAAAAATTCAATAATTTACGAGGTCTATTTCTGCTAATAGGAAAAATAATTGTTAGCAAACTTAAACTTTATTCCAAAAATTAAGTATTTTATAAGGACTATTTTTGCTACTATGAAAAATAATTGTTAGCAAACTTAAAAATTATACCAAAAATAAAATAATTTACGAAATTTCTGCTTCTAAGAAAAATGGTTGTTAGCAAACTTAAACATTATTCCAAAAATTAAGTAATTTACAAGGACTATTTTTGCTACTATGAAAAATAATTGTTAGCAAACTTAAAAATTATACCAAAAATAAAATAATTTACGAAATTTCTACTTCTAAGAAAAATGGTTGTTAGCAAACTTAAACATTGTTCCAAAAATTAAGTAATTTACAAGGACTATTTTTGCTACTATGAAAAATGGTTGTTAGCAAACTTAAACATTATTCCAAAAATTAAATAATTTACGAGGTCTATTTCTGCTAATAGGAAAAATAATTGTTAGCAAACTTAAACATTATTCCAAAAATTAAATAATTTACGAGGTCTATTTCTGCTAATAGGAAAAATAATTGTTAGCAAACTTAAACATTATTCCAAAAATTAAGTAATTTACAAGGACTATTTTTGCTACTATGAAAAATGGTTGTTAGCAAACTTAAACATTATTCCAAAAATTAAGTAATTTACAAGGACTATTTTTGCTACTATGAAAAATAATTGTTAGCAAACTTAAAAATTATACCAAAAATAAAATAATTTACGAAATTTCTGCTTCTAAGAAAAATGGTTGTTAGCAAACTCAAACATTGTTCCAAAAATTAAGTAATTTACAAGGACTATTTTTGCTACTATGAAAAATGGTTGTTAGCAAACTTAAACATTATTCCAAAAATTCAATAATTTACGAGGTCTATTTCTGCTAATACGAAAAATAATTGTTAGCAAACTTAAACATTATTCCAAAAATTAAGTAATTTACAAGGACTATTTTTGCTACTATGAAAAATGGTTGTTAGCAAACTTAAACATTATTCCAAAAATTCAATAATTTACGAGGTCTATTTCTGCTAATACGAAAAATAATTGTTAGCAAACTTAAACATTATTCCAAAAATTAAGTAATTTACAAGGACTATTTTTGCTACTATGAAAAATGGTTGTTAGCAAACTTAAACATTATTCCAAAAATTAAATAATTTACGAGGTCTATTTCTGCTTCTACGAAAAATGGTTGTTAGCAAACTTAAATATTATTTCAAAAATTAAGTAATTTACAAGGACTTTTTTTGTTACTACGAAAAATAGTTAACAAACTTAAACATTATTCCAAAAATTCAATAACTTACGAAATTTCTGCTTTTACGAAAAATAGTTGTTGGCAAACTAGAACATGATTCCAAAAATAAATAATTTACAATTTAAATACTGCAGGGCAGGGCTGTCGATATACGCCCCCAGATATATTTCTTTTACTATCAGAATTTCTGGATTATTCAATAAATAGGTTAGTAATTTATTTTTGACGCCTGTAAATTTTCTGACTACTTGAAAATGCAACAAAAATCCCCCCGTTGAGGTCAACGGGCTTACAGCTAGTCTATATATTAATACTCGATAATGTCCGAATGATTGCATGATTGTCCGCGATTTTCCCTCCCCCTGCCCCTTCCCCCACCCTCCTCACCAGCTCCGCTGACGCAATATTTTTATTCATACTAAAGACATATTTTCCCAATACACTGGTTTATTATTTGACGAAACAAATCAAATCAGTGAAATTTCTCATACAAAAAAAACGCCGCGATCGTGGATCGAACTCAGATCTCTGGATTACCAGTCGAGCTCTCTATCAACTGAGCTAACGTCATAAATATCAGAAGCGATAAAATACATTATATAAATCAAGCATTTGAAAATGGAACGATATTTGTGATTCACAAACTGACTTCGATTGTTTGTATTCAAGATTCAAAAATGGAATATTGTGACTTCTGTCAACTAATGAACGTGGCATATTTTACATAATATATTTTCGACAGTTAAATGCAAATATTCCATGTGTGTCATATGCTGACGGCTATTAAATATTTTACTTTTTAACAGAGGGTATTTAGAATTTATCCCGATAATTTAAAAGTTTTGTATCTTTTGTTTTAAATAACGAGTAAACGAGTCTATGCTTTGGACAAGGTAAATTTATGCTCAAATACAAATATAAATAAAGTAAGCGAAATAGTTTGATAGAGCGCCCGGCTGGTAGCCTGTAGGAAGCCGGTTCGAATCTAGCCTAGAGCGCTTTTTTTTGGGTTTATAACAATTTTTTTTTTTGAAAACTTTCTTTTTAAATCACAGTACATCTTGATCGTATGAAAATAAATGCTACCAAAATAACAAAATCCGATTGACTAGCGAAATATGTTTTTCAAAAAATAAATATAAGACGCAATTATTTCAAGATTTGTTTTTAATCTAGGTACATATGTGGTATAGTTAGTTGTTGGCGAAAGCATAATGTGTAATAAAATAACTTCAGTAAAAATCATTATATATATTTTAAAAAAACAATTTCTGTTTGGAGAATCAGTCAACATTTTGATAATTTTGTTTTGATAAAATGTGCAATTAATTTATACCATTTTGCATGTGAAAAAATGATTATTAGCAAACTTAAACATTATTTCAAAAATTAAGTAATTTACAATTTAAAACTGCAGGGCTGTCGATATATGTGCCGAGGTCGATTTATGCTACTATGAAAAATGATTGTTAGCAAACGTGAACATTATTCCAAAGATTTAATATTTTACGAAATTTCTGTCACTACGAAAAATAGTTGTTAGCAAACTTAAACATTATTCCAAAAATTAGGTAATTTACGAGGTATATTTCTGCTAATAGGAAAAATAATTGTTAGCAAACTCAACATTATTCCAAAAATTATATAATTTACAATTTAAATACTACAGGGCATGCTGTCGATATATGCCCCGAGATATATTTATTTTATTTTTAGAATTTCTGGCTTATTCAATAAATAGGTTTGTAATTTTCTGACTTCTTAAAAATGCAACAAAAATCCCCCCGTTGAGGTCAACGGGCTTACAGCTAGTGACCATTTATTACATGACGTTACTTAAAAGATGGCAACGATTGTATTTTTAAAACGAAAGATGTCAAAAACGCTGACAATATTCAAAAACATGTTGCAAAGTGTAATAAAGCGTAAAACACCATTTTTAAAAATCATTCATAAGATTCTAAAAACATTTAAAGTAGGTTGAAGTCTCAATATGTGTAAGGTTTAGAAGTGCAAAGTGAACACCATTATAATTATGGTATGTTATAATATTTTTATGGTAGGTTAATAGTTAATATAATGACAGCTCTGTGTTTTATTTTTAAGATAATATTACCTACTATAAATAAATAAATGATGTTGGAAACACTTATTAATTACATTATTCGTGGTTGGGAGATGAGATTGACATTCCTCATGGCAAGCAGCTGATCTAAAACAATTGAATACTTTCAGTTGACAATAATGTCATCTTTACATAACATAGTTATGGTATGCTATCACGGGATCCTGTCCAATTTTGTGATCCCGAAATTTCGGGATCGTACCAATCCTGGGATTCGGGATTGAGAAAATGAAACACGGAGTACATATATTGATTTTTGGCAAATCTGTAAATTCTTGGGATCTTGGATTCGGAAATTCTTGGAAGAGCAAAAAAAAAAACGTCCCACGCTGATTATTTGGGAAAATCGGTATATTCCTGGGATTTTGGATCTGAAAATTCTTGGACGAGCTAAAAAAACGTCTCACACCATTTGGGCAAATCCGCAAATTTTTGGGATTTTGAAATTTACATAAAATTGTTTGAAAAATCCCATGATTTCAAAATCGCCGGCCAAAAATTTTCTCAATCCGAAATTCCAAATTATACTCGATTTTAATGTCTAGTGTTCAATCCCGGGATTGAAAAATTGTCAATCCCGAAATCCCGGGATTGTATATCCTAAACATATTGTCATCTGCTGTTTTTTTTTTTTGTTTGCATTTTGTCCATCACCTAGCCACACCATGGAGACCACTACTTTTGAATATTGATTGTCATATTTCCTGTCAATAATTTTAAATCCTCTCCAGTTCGGGCTTGTGCAGTGTTAGGCCACTGGCGGGCCGCGGGTGGCTAGGGGGTGCGCTGGTGAGGGGGCGCCGGTGGGAATTACTGATAGCGCACCGGCTGCCAGCTTGATGCCACCGGCGGGCTTCCTGTAGCTGCCTTGACTCTCCTCCCCGCCTGCCATCCCGCCCGTTGAGTCTGCAAACAGCCCGACGCCGCCGCCGACGACTAGCTAGGTCTCTCGTCGTACGGACGGGCGGGCGGGCATAACACGTAGCGTATATCTGTAGCTACGCCAAAGTATATTATGGCTGTGTATACCGACCCGTGCACGTTATAGTCCCCATAGTGTAAAACGTACGAGGGTTGTGGGTTTTTCTTTAAAATAAATATTTTCTTGGTAAAATTGCAACTCACCATGCGGATAGCAGAAAGGCAAAAGAGCTTTTAATAAAGTCAAATATCTATTTCTAAAACTGTTGAGAAAAAAGTCTACATTTAATTTTATTTTGAATCATGTTAATTAGTCAGCAGACCAATTTGATTCTACTACACTTTAAGAGTTAGAGAAGTTACTCAGAAATCATTACTATTTATGACTGTAATTATTATTTTAGAATCTATGTAATGATAAGAAATAGTCTTTTTCCTACCTTTACTTTCATACTGAAAAACTACATGTAGATAACTAACTATTTACCTGACTTAAGTTCTTAGAATTTGAATTGTCTGAATGCTGTACTCCTCCATTAATCTTGTCGTTAACGACACGGGTTTCACGTTTCGACATCTTCATGTTTTATCAAAGTTTTTAGTATGTTCTTGGTAAGGAACAAATCAAATTTGAAAAATCATTTAATTTGGCATTGTTTTATGACAAGTACCGACCAATAGGATACGACAGTAGTCCAATTCGGAATACCCGAGACAACAAACAAATAAACTAACGAGATGTAGGTATATGAAGAATTAAGGATGTGTACTTTTTTGGAGCAATTAATTAATGTTAGAACAATTCATTTACATTATCGACACTCGATGTATATATACAATATTTTTCAAGTGCTAAGAAGGATTACTGAAACTATTATTGTCTATGTGCTTTGCGATAATTATTATATTATTGACAGAAATTCATAACTAAATAAATGTTGCTTCAATTTTTTTTAGCGCCTCGGCGTCGGCGCGCAATCAACAACTAAAATGCTTCCCTTTGCCCCGGCAAAGTATTAGGATCGCAGAACATTGCATAGGCGGATCATGTAAGCGTAAAAAATGCGCGTTTTAATAATTTTATTCCGCAACTGTGCGCCCTGCCAGTATCGCTTCTCCCCCCTCCTTTACTCTTCTGCTTCCCGTCACCGCACAACACAGCACAGCGGGTCCGACACACGGCCCGCCGCTTCATACTGAGTGCACGAATACACAACAAAGCAGGTCGACCTGTATATACATAATTTACCTCTTCGTATGTGTGAGACCCTGTTACAGCGCGGACGTCGGATCGTGAAAAATGTTTTTCGTTCGTCAATGGGGAAAATTCACCACGAAAGAAATTTTAAATTCTTCCTTTCTTTTTGAACCCCAAACCCGAATTTTAAATTAACCTCATATCTGCCTGTGTTTCCGATCAAATATTTTCCTTTTTGCTAACTTTATTTGAGGCAAATAATAATAAGGACTAAACTACAAAATATGTGAGTCACACTAAATTAATTAATTGTACATACACTTATCACGTAGAACCTAGACAAAAGGCAACAACGGTTTTTAGATAATTTCATAAATAATAATTCATTAGGACATATTTATATTGTAAGAACTAAAATAAAAAAATGATTGACGTACATTTAAATAAATACACCGGATACGGGATTTGATAAGGTTCAAGCAAGCAACAGGTGGTTTGTTAGCTGGTTCAGAGAAATTATTACTCAATGGAATGAAGGTAGCGTAAAAAACAAATTTATTATATTTTATTATGATATTTCGCGTGAAATTTGAAAATTGTTCGTGTCTAATTGTTTACAAAAGTGCTGTCCAATTGGTTGCAATTTTCCACGCCTTCTTTCATAGTTTGTAAAGCGATCGAATGGTGAACCAACCTGCCTCGTCAGATATCAGTAATGGACACAAACAAAATTGAGGCTATTCAGTGAGATTATCGAGTAATTGCTCTCTGAGTGAGAATCAATTTTTAGAAAAAGAAGAAGGCGGCAATATATTTTTTTATATCACTAGCGGAGCGGTATCGCGATTCCCGTAGACAAGACATGTCGCGGACACAGACTTAAGTCACTCAAAGTATCAGGCAAACAGAATATATATGCGGTAAGTAATAAACAATATCTCAACTATGTATGTACGTCATCACAATACTACATTCAAAATAACCAGACCGTTCCGTCTCCACCGCTGTTTCTAAGAAAATATGAGAAATTGAACCTACAAACCTACAAATTAATACTGAAGTAATTCGATTCAGCCTGGTACAAACCATATTATTGTAATAATGCTGGACACGAAACCTATGAAAATAAGTATACATACAATTTAAACAACTCGAGATAGAACTTGTCCGTTTTCAAAATATCTGTATGTGTGCAAAATATCCTCCGGGTCTTACGGTTAGCGTTAGTAACAAAATAATGTGTCATCAGTTATATACCGCAATGCTTTTGTTGCACAAAATTCTATATCGGAAAAATAGAAAGAATCGTAAAAACTAAAATTTCGGAGCACATTTAGACCGCCTTTAGATTAAAAAAAGACACTTCGACTTTTGCCAACCATTTGATATCGGAGAACCACTCGTTCAACGCGGATGAAGGGGCTTAAATTCTACACCCAAACACGGGTGGACATAAATTATTTTTCCAGGAAATTTTAGAAATTAATACGGAACAGTTAAATAGTTTACCAGTTTTAAATCTGCAGGTAAATCTGCCAAATTTCCCATTTTTTTTATCCAATATGTAAGTAAATATATTTTTTAATTTTCCAGCAAAAAATATATATAATTCTTGAAATCACTCACCATTCAAATTTGCAGGCATTCCCATGGGTTAATCCATTTCGCCAGCAATGACTTTAAGCTTAATGATACATTTATTTACTAAACGTCAGTTCAAGTTCATTCGCGCTCTTGAATGTCAGAAGAACGCATGAAAGGGTGAAACCTAGGTCGTTAGTGACAAAATTTGTGTGAATTTACGTATTTTGAACGATTTAAATCTAGTATTTATAATTGACTAGTCGATTCCCGGCAAGCGTTGCAATACCACTCAAAGAAAGTGTGTGAAAGAGTGTCTGTTGGACGTATGACGCTTGCTGCCAATTGTCTATGGTACGACACACGCGCCACTTCTGTAATTTAATTGTACTACGCCTATAACCTTCGCGCAAGTTGCATGAACGGTATGGCAGACATACAAACATTGATTTTGTTTTATATATAAGACCTACTGTCAGTTAATTTTAATATGCCTATAAACTTAGCGCAAGTGCAAGCAAAAAGTTTGTCAAAGTTTTATTTCAATCGGGTGAGCGGTGTGGCAACGCATAAAATACGAAAAAACAATCACACCTGATGCACAGAACACATTTTAACGGAATGTCAAAATGTAGACTACACGATTTGACAGGTTTTAAATATTCCATTTTTTAATTTTTAATACAAACAATCGAACGACAATTTTGAATTGTCTGAATGCTTTTTAATCGTCAGTCGATGGTTGACAGTTAAATTGCATGAACGGTAGATATATAAACATTGATTTTTATATATAAGACCTACTACTGTTAGTTCATTTTAATATGCCTATAAACTTCGTGCAAGTGCTAGCAAAAAGTTTGTCAAAGTTTTGTTGCAATCGGATCATCGGTTTGGTAGCACATAGAGTACGAACAAACGCACATTATTTTTTATATATTAGATTATCTTTTTTTCATTGAAACCTTGCTCCACAGCAAATGAAAATAATAAAACAGTTATGAGGAGAGCAGAAAAACGAAAGCATCATTCATAATATTCTTTGATAACGAATTAGGTACTTGCTTACTCTGTTCGAACGCAATGCTTACATCGTGATATTATCTCTATTGCTACACCGACACAGTCGCAGAGATGTGTGGTGTCGCTGTCGACACGGGAACCCATCAAATATAGCGTTCGTGGGGGTGATTACAGGGGTGGGCACAGTGTCGGATTCACCCTTAGGCATGTAAACACAGTGTGGGATTTCCTATTTCATACACTAGCTATTGGGGTGACTTGAGCGCCGCATATTTTTCGCGTGAGAGTATCACTTCTATCCGGGTGATAGAAATGTCACCATAATATGAAGTGTTGTCAATACGTTAATTAATACGTTGTCAATACGTAAATTAGTGGCATCAGATTATTAAAGCAAGACCAATGGACAAATCAGTTATTTGGAATTGAAAGTTTAATCAAATCCACTAAGGAAATAATGCAATGGGTTTAAAACGTGTAATGTATAGTTATTACAGTTTCTTCAGACCTTAAACCGTAGCACCAGAAAAGATTCAATCATTCCTGGATATACTCAGCAGAAATTAACTATACACCCAACGGTAGACACGTTCAACAAAAAAAACCTATAAATAAGTGATGTATTTTGTTTATCTATATATATAAAACAAAGTGGGGTTATTTACACTACGCATATCTCGAGAATGGCTGCACGGATTTTTATGATCTTTGATTTATTAAATTCGTCTCCGCCTAGAATAGCAGAATAAGCATTAAAACATCGGAAAAATATCACGAGAAAGAAATTATAAATAAAATTAATATTCTCATACAGTTTTCAAATGACGAAAAGCCGAAATCAGCCATACTCAACCTACGACCCGCGGGCCGCATGCAGCCCAGTAAGCTCTTACCAAATCGTGGATTTCAAATTCATCGGTGAGATAAAAAAAAAAGGAGTATACCATAAATATGTTGCGGCCCACGTCGAGAAACAAATATCGGAATGCAGCCCGGAGGAAAAAAAGGTTGAGTATGGCTGGTCTAAATGATGAAATGTTGTTTTATGCTGGTTTCAGGTAGATGCCAATAGATGGCGCTGTTTTCTACATTCATTTGTTTCTGCTTCTTTTGCATACGATTGACTTTTAAATAATTTTAAATTTAGAGTATGGATTGGTTATTTATAACAGTCATGTGTTGTTGATTTTCTTGTTGTTAGAATAATCCGCTTGTGTTTTTTGTGTCTGGGAACCCTGCTAAAACAAATAACTAGTATTTCTTTTTTAGAGGTTCTTGTTATTTCCAATTCGTCTTTAAATAGGTTTTGAATGTTTATATTTGAACGAGGTCATAAATTGTGCAAGGTCAACGTCGAGCGGGATATGCTGAGAAACTGACAATAAGTTGTTTTAAATAGAATTTCATACTAGTATAAAATCGTGTAAAAAATCAACGTAGAAACGGCATCGTTCAAATGGGAACACCGTTCAACTAAAAAACCTTTAAATACAACACGGCAATGGTCAAAATAATCCTTAAAATCTTGACTACTGCACATCATCATAGTTCACATATCTCAAGAAGACATAGATTCGAATAAGATTGTCTAACATTCAATAATTTGATCCCAAAAATATTTGAATAGACTGCTTGCTTCGTAATATTTCTCTAACAAGATCCATAACTCACCGCTATATGGGCATCGTTTCAAAGCGGGTGACTGGTGGGGTTCTAGGAGGCGACAAAGGGGTGGTCGATTTGGTGCCGCCGAGGCAATCAAGTGACGCGTCGACAGTCGAGTGTACTAAGCGTGGGGTAAATGTTGGCATCGCAAAGGGGACGGTGGGGATTATTCAGAATCTCAAACTCGGGTGAAATCGTATTCACTTATCAAATGTAACCATAATGTTGGCCATCCATCTGGGAACAAATGTTCCTGAACATCTACGTAATGTCCCAGAACATTTTCTTGAACACGCCAGGGTCATCCGTTGAGGTTATGTTGTCAGTGTCGCGTCCGAACGAAAGTTTTTTGGTTTTACTGGATGCAAACAATGCGCATAAAATTAATTACTAATGCTTATAAGCTGCCAACAATGAAAATACAATTTTATGGTGTTCAATGTCAATATGCACTTGGTAGAAAGGCATTATATTAAGGAAAACACAATATTCCTTTATAATTGTTTCTAATTTAATTGATCAAGATTAGAACCGGTTTCGCTCATGGCGAGTATTGTCAACCAATAAGAGATATAATTTAACAGTGCTATTTATACAAAAATAAATTGAAATGAAAAGGTGTAATAAGTAATTGGCATTGAAAATAATTTACAAATTGGCAATTTCTCCACGATTTCATGGTGAATGTTCCCGGGATCGAAAAATTGTGAATCCCGAAATCCCGGGATTACAAAGGGTCCGGGATTGGATGTCCTAGTTCAGTGCTGGCGAACCTGCATGTCAGACACTAGCCCACGAAGGCTTCCTTTTCTCCCACTTTCCAACCGATGACTTAGTGACCCACGGGCTGATATTAAAAAAAATAATCAGCAAAATTTGACTCGCTCCTCAAAAAGGTTCGCCATTACTGCCCTAGTTGGTAGCGCCCCGGTAGCCTCTACAGTCCGCGCAAAGTGTACGTAGTAGGTAGACTCCAGATACAGAACAAAGCAATACTGTTTATATACCCAACATGGTTGAGCACTTTCGTGATGCACTGATGCTTTACTACACCCAACCATTGGGAACTCTTGGTAAAATAAAATATAAAAAATAGTCAGTATATTCCGTCCATTTTGAAATATTATGTCGATCGATAATTAATCATTAATTTCAATTCAAATTAGACAACTGACAACGTCGATCTAAAATAGATAAACATTACTTTCCATAGATAACAATTACATTCCCCTTTACCTTCTTAGATGTCATTATTTTCCTAAATCGGGCATTTTAACTAATAAAAACACAATATTCCTTTGTACTTTATTCCACTTCATTTAAAAGGTCAGGACCGTTTTCGCTCATTGCGAGCATTGTCAACTGATAAGAAAAATATATAAACAGTGCTATTTATGCTAAAATAAATTGAAATAAAAAGGTGTAAACAACAATTGACATCGAAAAGAATTCACAAATTACAATATAAGTGACTCTATAATTACACAAAATTAAAATGTTTAACACTTCTAACATATAATTAAAAAAACATTAATAAATTACAAGTGGTGACTGATGGTAATTTATTTTTTTTACCATGTCCGCTCCCAATATGGAGCATATGGACTCCTAATGGAGTTTATCTCAACAGAAATGTTTTTACGAGAACTGCTTGTTACTCAGTTGCTCAACCTCTCTTTTTCCAAAGAGAGTAGGAATAGAAGGAAAGGGCTAGGACAGGACTAGTGGTTAGCTAATCGCTCTCGATACGCCCCGTTTATAGGATAGGATGGGTGGGAGGGGGGAATTCAAGACATCACATACATCCATGCCTTTGAACAGAAATTCATAAATCGATTGAAAAATCAATTTATAAAACTGCCAGTACTGGGATTCGAACCCGTGCCCTCCGTAGCGGTAGCTAACGATGTTGACCACTCGACCACATAGGCGGCATGGCGGATGGTAATTACAAACATAATAAAAAATTTGGAAATTGTTAACGAAGTGATATAAAATGCTACATTACTAAAGTAAATAAGTTAATGATAATTTTCTGTTTTAGTACACATGTTTAGAGTACACAAACTTATAACTTGGAAGCGGGTTGGAATTAATATAATGCCTTTCCACCAAGTATTGACAGTGAACACCCTAAAAGTGATCATTCGAACTAACCCAATGGCTGGCAAACTCGTCAGTCGCCTGAGCCAAATATCAACTAAAGAACGATTGAAATTTCTTTTCAGAGCCAAATTTTTTAAACTTTATCTTTATAGTAAGGTACATTGTTATCAACTTGATAAGGGTACTCCTATGCTGGCGTTTGTTTGTTCGCCCGCTTTGGTCTAGTTGGTAAGAGCTTGCTCTACCGATCAGGTAGGTCCGGGTTCGATTCCCGGTAAGGTCAATGTCGAAATTGGATTTTTTCAATTTTAATTTGAGATCTAAGACATGGGTGTTAGTGAAGTCAATTCTCCTTGAGTTAATCTCATGTGACTTTCAAAAATTCTCATCGAGTATATCTCGTATGATCTTTCAACTTTAAAAATATTTGACGCATTGGCGTAAGCTGTAATGTCAAATATTTTTTTTAAATTAAAATTTAAAAAAAAAAAAGGTCCTCAATTTGATTGAGGTTAGTTCGCTGAAATCGCTCCTACCAACTCCAAGACCGAAAACCAACCTCTGCTCGTGGGACACGAAGTTTCAATCGCACTGTATGTGGTATTTTGTAGAAGAGCCACACCCAAGGGGCCAGAGTTGCAGTTTGCTGACCACTGGCCTAACCGATCGGGTAAAATATGCACTTCACTTAACAGTAACACTGATCGACCACTTTTGGGTTATGAATGGAACAACAATCAGGGATGGGCTGGAGGGGGCTCGCGCGAGCCCCTTGTTAAATTTTGGCGTGGCCGGTGAGCCCCTTGTTAAGATAATAAAATCATTCGCCTTATATCAAATCATCACATAACTGCAATTTCTGTAGATGGATAAATTTGAAAATTGCGTTGTGGGCGTCCGTGAGTCCCAGTACGAAAAAACATTTTTTCGACCGATTTATCTATTTTCTGTTCGAAGGAATGGGTGTTTGTGATGTCTTGAAAATTGCCTCCCACTCTTTCGATTCTTCAATTCAACTGGGCGCTACTATTAGTTAATCACTAGTCCTGTCTTATGCTTATCATTTTATCCCTATTACTCTCTTCGGAAAAGAGAAGTAGAGCGACTAAGTAACAAGCAGTTTTCGTAGAAAAATAACTTTCGTTGAGATATCTTCATTAGGAGGCCATATACTCGACATAGGGAGCGGACATGGATAGAAAAATATATAACATTTACCGAGCCCCTTGTTAAGATTTTGGCAGCCCACCGCTGACAATATTTCAGAAATCATATCCAAAAGAAAATTTGATACGATTGACACCTGGTTAAGAACATTGGTAGTGGTCCTTGTATGCTTAGAGGAAGCAAATAATTGGAAATGGAAATATGAAAAGAATTTACTCGAAAGATAAAAAAATATGAATAGATGGCACTTTATTGGCTATAATTAAAATGTTTATTGCGTCTTTATATGCAATAGCCGCCTGTGTGGTCGAGTGGTCAACATCGTTGGCTACCGCTACGGAGGGCACGGGTTCGAATCCCGGTACGGGCAGTTTTATAAATTGATTTTTCAATCGATCTATGAATTTCTGTTCAAAGGCATGGATGTATGTGATGTCTTGAATTCCCCCCTCCCACCCATCCTATCCTATGAACAGGGCGTATGGAGAGCGATTAGCTAACCACTAGTCCTGTCCTTGCCCTTTCCTTCTATTCCTACTCTCTTTGGAAAAAGAGAGGTTGAGCAACTGAGTAACAAGCAGTTCTCGTAGAAACATTTCTGTTGAGATAAACTCCATTAGGAGTCCATATGCTCCATATTGGGAGCGGACATGGAAAAAAAATAAAAATATGCAATCGCATCAAAGAACAATTAATTTTGAATTTTCTCCACAACATGACGATAATAAAAATCAATATATTTTTGTGAAACTCTTTCCTTTCTGTTGCAGAAGCGAAATATCGTGCGCCTAGTTGCGGCGGAATATTTCTCAAAAATAATATGTTCTCGTGTCCCTACATTTATGACACTTAGGAAGCGTTGGGAATAGGCGGAGAAAGAAGCCAGGACATGGGCGGGCTGGAGAGGCAGCAACCAGCCTGGGGCCAGATAGGGGAGCGTAAATAATAATTTGGTAGCGCATTGGCGTGCAAACGGATAACACTCAAAATAACATTACGTTTTTAATTCGTATTTAAAATTTAGGATATAAATATAGTATTTTGTTTATGGCTAAAAGTTGGCTGTTTCACGGCCGCCTCCCATAACGCAATGCGATCAAGAAAAGAATGTATTCCTCATATTATTGGTCCGATACAGAGCTGCACGGGACCTATCTTTTAACCATGCACTGTTGTGCTTAAAAGAAAAAAAAAGAATGTGATTTGCTCAGTCAACTAGTTTAAGTGATATTGAGTATCCAGTGTATCCGTATACTGAGAATCCGCCGTGGTGGAAGAGTTTAATCTACTCCGCGTTGAATTTAAAGAGGAATCAAGAATATCTCGTTCCCCATATGATGTTGCAAATTTATTGAATGTCTCAATATTGGCCTTGGTTGAGATCAGGTCAGCGTGGCCTGTTGAGCCCTATAAATATGGTATATAACAATGTACCTGATACAACTTCGAAGAGCGCGAATAGCTTTTAGATTAAGCGAGCTCCTTGTTAACGTATTGGCAGCCCACCGCTGTTTAGCACAGCCTACCAGTGACGTTCTTTTGCCATTCTAGTTGATTTAAGTTTAATAAGCTGTAACTCATTTGAATGGTGAATTGTCAACTCTCGAAGGAAATACATTTTAAGCTTATTCATCATTCAATACGAATTTTGGTTTATTAATTAAAAACAGAATGCTGTATTTGTAATTGGGCCTTTTTGATTATATTGAATTGAAAATTTACACACCCAGTATTTTTACATAATTCTATTATTTTTTCTATACTATTATATTTAAAATTCACTTAACAAATGCAAAAATGTGTATAACAAATTTTAAACATATTTGACAAATTTTAATTGCAACATGAGACGAGACTTCAATCATTTTATTAAAAGATTAACTATTTATATACAAATTAAATATGTTGCTTGTTTTTATTCTGAAAAATATTTGGCACAATTGACATAAAATATTACACATTAAAATAAAAAAATAAAAATTTTATTTATAATATTTAAATGTACTTTAATGGGGAATTTCGATATTAAATTTAAATCGTTCAACTTAGTGATACATTTATTTATTATATAAACACGATACATTCATTTACTAAGCGTCAGTTTAGGTTCATCCGTGCACTTGAACGCCTGAAGATGTCGAGATAATTTAAAAAATACTTTTTAACAAAATTAAAACAGCAGCTTGTTGGGGCGCCACTGAAAGGGAGTTAAAAAGTGGAAGGCTCGGAGGCCTCCACGGCAGGCGCTGTGACACCAATTAACGCTCTCTCGCTGCCCCAGGGTAGCTCTCTCTCGGTTGCGCCCGCAATTCCACTCATTTTTACCGAGGCCATTCCGCGAATGCCGCCTTTCATTTGGACAGGCCGCCCATTCAGTATCCAGAATGATGGGACAATCTTTTTCGCCTGTGTCCCGCTCAGAACCGCAAAGAAAGTACATATCTATAACATTGTCGATGATTCCATTTGTAACGATCGAATCGACTATTCGTTGCATAACGCATAAAATAACAAATATGTATTCTATTGGTATACAGATCAAAATTATACAAGGAGCCCCAAAGACATGTGAGTTTTTGACGCCTCCAGATATAAAAAAACAATCTGAATTATCAGACAGAAAATATTACCCAAAAAAAACTTCATATACAAATGAAAACATTTTTTATAAATATCAGAAATCGTTTAACAAATAAAAGTTTATAAGGCCCATGATATGTGCCCTACACCGCCAACCTTAAGGGATGATACATATCCATACATTTCCATTGAAAAGTGAAAAGTTCAACAAAAAATTATTACTGCATGCCAGATAGGGCTTGTCGGTTTTTAAAAACCGTTTTTTTTACTAAATTTGTGACATTCGAAAACCGGTTTTTCAACATCGTAACCGGTTGTGCCAAATTTTCCATAAAAGAGACTATAAACATAAGGACAGAAAATTTGGATCTTTTATTTGATGGCTTAAAGACCATATGCCCCACATTAGAGTTATTTGACTAATTAACTGGGCCATCGACACACCCAGCGAAAGGGTATTTTCGATATCGGGAAATTTTGTTACAAAACGATCAGTGGACGCTTTGTGTTTTCTTAAATCATATTTTCTAGTAAGAGTAGCACAAAATAATTTCTTGTTGTGCATTATTATGTATATAAATAAACATAAAAAAAATGAACCTTTTCTCGATATTTTAATTAAATTATCCATATTTCGTAAAACTTCGAAAACCAGATAAAACCGGTTTTCGAACAATATTGACATTCGAAAACAGGTTTTTTCAAAAGTCGGTTTTTGTACAAGCCCTAGTGCGTACATACTTCGGCTGCAAATTCGACTGGAACAACATTTCAAATGGGACATTTAATTTCTTGACCTGTCAATTTGAATTAAAACAACTTAATATTGTTTTGTGAACGACTTACTATGCTATTTTAATTTATGAATATACGTATATATTATAAAAAAAAAGAAATAATAATTAATAGGTACAAAGAAGCAAACATCTGCATTATTTTTCTTATCCATTACTAAAATGCAAGTTTATATATAAAAAAAAGTCGTAGCAAAATAACCGACCGTTCGTTGGTTCATTTATCCATCTGATTAATTTTCTGATACCCTGGTAACTATCAATCGGTTTAGAGTTCGCGGACAGCGGCAGCTTATTTGGAAACCATGAAATAATATTATTTATTTTGTCTGGTGGGTTTATTTATTGTTGGTTCTTTCATTTTTGTATTTTATTGTAAATAAATAATAAGTATTAAATAATTAGAATAAGTTATTATATTAAAAAAAGCAATTAATATTCTAAGTAAATTAAAAAATATGTGTAACTAAATGAATAATAATTAACTAATTATATTTAAAGGAAGGAAGAAGGAAAGAAATGAGGATCGGATCGCAAGAACCTGTCGATATAGGAAAATGTGAAGAGTAACGGAGTTTTCGCTCGACAACAAAATCTATCAGGGTATCAGAAAGAATAGTAGTAAAAATAATGCATGCAAAATCAAAGTTATGAACGAAGAGAATCCTACTACATACATACATACATATTCGACTTGGCATTACAGAGTAATTCACAACAAATGAGTAGTGACCAATATTTTATACCAAATTAATTCTGCAATTTTAACGACCAGTCGTTTCATAAAATATACAATAACATTTTTTTTTTATATATATATTTTCATATGTAAATTTATTATTATGTGCTTGATATGCAAAATAATATTTATTTTAATACGATCGTTATCGCTCTTCCATTGCGTTGTTGGTTTTACATAAAATTTCGTTATCTTTCTTCAAGTATGTTAGCCTGGTAGCTCGCAGTCGCTTCGGGCATAACACAGAGTTCGCAACAGCGAGCAGCAAGCAGTAGCAATCGCCAAAGAAACAAGCGAGCGTAGCGGATGGAGTTCTGAATAAGTGTGGCGATTTGCGAAAACAAGTGTGCCACGAATACAAAAAAAAAAGTTGATAATGAATGGGATCTTGTATCGTTTCTCTCTAGCGCACAATCTTTGTATGAGTTTAAAGTAAAAATACATACACCCGTTATGTTGCAATAAACTAACTAAATGGAAAAATATTTTACATGAAAAAAACTTATTATATTGCAATGTATACAATGAATAAAAAAAACCATTAATTTATAATGAAATAATCTAATACATAAAAATGAATGTTTGTTGGTTCGTACTCTATGGGCTGCCAAACCGCTGATTGCAATAAAACTTTGACAAACTTTTTGGTTACACTTCCGGGAAGGTTATAGGCATATTAACTTACAGTGGGTTTGAGAATTCAACTCTCAACCGTCGACTGATTTTTAACAACTTTGTGTTATTTTAGAATCAATTTTAATGTAATTGGTAATTTCTTTTCAATCCCAATTGTTGTTTATAACTGTTCATTTTTGTATAAATAGCATTGTTAAATTATATTCCTTATCAGTTGACTCGATGCTCGTAATGAGCGAAACCGGTCCTGACATATTAAATAAAGTGGAATGAAGTACAAAGGAATATTGTGTTTTTACTAATATAATGCCTTTCCACCAAGTATTGACAGTGAAGACCCTAAAAGTGACATATGTATGTGTTTAACGGGTGGGAAAATAAATTCTAACTGTGTATTTTTGTTTGTGACCGCTCCAGACACTTCATGCGATGGGTATGTTAGCATATAAATGTAATAATGTATGCTTGAACTAAAGACGACTGTTATATACGTTGGCGAGATTTAACTCTTTAACTGACTGTAACATATACAAATTAATTTGATTATTACACATGCATTCCAGATATCAATCGAACTCGGCGATCTGTGTGTCCCTAGCAGGCAAATAAGTGCCCCACAGCGATGTCAGTGGCGTAGGTGTGGACGGTTCCACCCACCCTACACCAAATGACAGCTTTCGAGCAACCTCAGTGACGTAGAAAACACTTGTGTCAAGAAAAACTACGAAATAATGAATATTGAAGAATACATTGCCATAGCATACTTTGTGATGTTGGTATCCATTTTTATTTTCACGTAAAAATTGTATGCATTTGGTACATTTAGAATTATTACTACCGCCATTACAATAGGTTGAGAAGTGAAGGAAAAATCACCTTCGCCATTTTTAACCATTTTCAAATTTGACCGGACTTTCATTTTCTGTTGTATTCAGGTTCTACTATATTGGTAAATGACAGGGCTGTGGACTCAACACCCTGGTAAATATGTAGATACAAGTTGGTTTCCCACCACCAACCGTTGTGTATATGCAGCCAACGTTTAATGTCTGTTTTCCACAACGCTTTCAACAGAAAAAAAGGAGTCTACCCTTCACATTCATGGCCCGAGCAGAACTCCACGGGCAGTGACGTTCCTAGACTATGTGCCGCCCCTAGACAGAGCTTAATAAAGCGCTCTTACTATTTTTTCTAAATATTTTTTGAAATTATCTTATCTGCCGCCTACAGTGCTGAGATCGGTAAATGTCACATTTAAAGTAGATTTTTTCGATAAATTTAACTACTGTTTACCTATCGGTCATAATATTATTACCATTGAAAATGTTTTTGTCGGCATTTTTTTTATCAAGGAAATTGAGGCATCATTTTTATTCTAAGCTAAATTCGTGTATCAAAAATATGCAGTCGTTAAAAAAACTGATCATTTGCCGCTCCCTTGAACTTGCCGCCCCTAGGCAACTGCCTACTCGCCTATGCCCTCGGAACGTCCCTGTCCACGGGGCTGATTTTTAGCCTTGCACTATAATGTGCTTAACAAAGAATTTTCACTGTTATGTAGTCATATATATTTGAAGTGTTATTTATGATTTGCCAACATGTCGGGCCGCCCTGGAAATGAGTTTCCGCTGTTCCGCCGTTCCGTAGCCAGGCATGACTGGGGTGACATTTGCGGGTCTCGATTTCTATCCCACAACTCCGCGCTGTGGGCGGCGGGTGTATTCTGACTAGTGGGCGGGCTATAGCAGCAGCTCAGGACATGGCAGACGCTGGGAGCTGAGCTGGGCGAGTCAACCGGCAATCGCATTTTATTACATATCCCAACGAGCTAGCTACCCACAAAAAGTGGTCACTTGCATATAACGAGGTTTTACACCAGAACCTGAATTTGAAAAACATGGGATTGATATGGATAGTAAAGCTATATAAAGGAGATTGTGATAGTTTTCCTATAAAAATAGCCAACAGATTGGAGGATTGTCCATAGCTAGTTTGTAAACCATATCGACTGTGGAAAGGAAAAAAGGACGTTACCCACAGTTTTTTCAATAATCACAATGTATCAAACTTGATACTTGTTCTATCAAAAGGATGCAAGCTGCAAATGCCGAATTAGTATCTAAATTTAGCTTTTAAGTTTGAAAAAGATGACCTTGTAAAAAATTAAAACCAAGAAAAAAGACTGAAATAAAGGTATTCCCTAGACAAATTCTTGAATTAATATTCGATTATGTCAATTAAACACCAGCTTAGAAGCCTCCGTGCACTTGAAGGTTGTGTATAATTCATAATTTGCATATGTCACAAAATCATCAAAACACGTTTTTAGAGCATCGAAATCGCATCGGGATCGAAATATTGTTAATTTTCGAAATCCCCGGATCACAAAAAGGGTCCGGTATTGGATGCCCTAGTACGCAGGCTACCGAGCCCCTCGAGGCGGGCCTGTTTCGCAAAATGGGACCGCCATAATAAAATTGGAAAGCACAGATTCCAGCTTCGTTCGTATTTTACGTTGTTATGTTGGTTGGTTCGGTCTGTAGCGGACAGGGCGGGACATCGGTGGTATTTCCTGTGTGATCAAAAGAGAAGCAAAAAGATAGTCGGTTTGTCAACCGGACACCAAAGGTTCAGTCTGCAAAGTGAGCACGGCAGCACGAAAGTCAAACGGATGAACGAACAGAGATTCGCTATTACTTGCATCTTAACATTGAAATTAAACCATCGTGGCTTACACCATATGACGTATAAGTAAAGCATATTTCCGTAAATATCAATATTTAAACAATGTTTTTTGAATTGACTGAATCCTACTTTTGATGGATTCGACGGTAACTTTGTGGAGGTTCATTTTAATAAATTATAAAATAACTTAAATTATTCCACGTATTGTGCTAAAAACTGTGACACGTGTTTCGCCTATTTCAGAGGCATCCTCAGACAACTACTTTCACAAATGCTTGTTTAAGTAAGAATGATTTTAATTTTATTATTCTGTTATGAAAATAAACTTGTAAGTTGCATTTCGTAAAACGAACTAATTGTGATTTCCATTCATAGATTTTAATATGGACTATCAGAACTGATAACGGAATTTTTCAAAATTTGTGACAAATCGGGTTTTTTTATGTTTGCTCCTCATTAATACTCCTCGGTCAAACTGCTGGCAAAACATAAAATAAACATAAAACAAGAGCTTTTGAATTTCTTATCGATGGAAATTTACATACTCAATGATAATCAATGAAATTTGGGATTTATTCCGTTTTTCATCTGCATTAAAGTGAAAATATTCACAATCAAACGAAAGACTACAAGAGTAAATTGTCTGTAAATTGGTCGTGGGTAGTGTTCCCTCTAAGCTGTGCGCATGTGCGCTCGCACACAACTCGCCGAGCGCGCGCACATGCATTAGAACATAACGCACAAAAGTTACACCAGCTATACCACCACAAAAATAAATGAATTGTCATTATATGTATAGTGTTGTTACCTATTGTCATTATAAAAAAATAACATTTCGTTAAGAAGGTCTAAATACCGTTATGTGGCGCACACAATTTTTAATTTCCTTTCAAAGTTGCACACCTTATGTATTTATTTTGCGCACATAACCTTCGGAAAGTTAGAGGGAACATTGGTCGGGAGCAGATTCGTTTTGATTCGAGTGGTTTTATTCGGTATTGCACCATCGTATTCAAATGTTATCATTATATGACAGACATATTCGACCAAGTAATATAGTGTTTACATGTTTCATAAACCTACTTCTAAAATTACAACACTTGATTGATCAATTCCACTCGGAATCTGGAGTGACACCTTGTTATGTACTGAATACATTACCCCAAGCACAGCATAACCCCATTCTGTTCTTGCTTTATGTACAGCCACATACTATGTGAATACGCCAAGTAGAGTAGGCGGCTAGGTACGTATATCGATACCAACGAGGCAGCGAAATCACTTAGCTGTGAGAATCCACAATCCAGGAAGCGGCGGTGTCGGTTCCGCCCGATCGACGCGAGAGAGGAGCCGCCTACCTATCACAGGCGCGCTTTCATTGGGCCTCCGTGCCATTAACGGTATAACATTTGACTTTCCATTCTCATATAAGTCCTATAACTCCAACGTCCAAGTACACTTCTGGGGGTTATCGTCAGGCATTATTACCGTGTTTTAATATGTCTGGTGCTTTCTACCATGAACTAAACGATCGTGAAAAATACACATAAAAGCGATTAGTTAACTACTTATATCGAATGTGGAAAGGAAAAAAGACGTAACTCAGAGTTTTTTTAAAAACAGCTTTTTTTCGATAACCATAATGTATAAAACTTCATACACTTCTATCAAAAGGATGTAAGGTGAAAATGCCAAATAAGTATCTAAATTTAGCTTTTAAGTTTGAAAAAAGATGAACTTTTAAAGATTGAAACCAAGAAAAAAGACTGAAAAATAGGTTTTTCCCAGATAATTTTAATTAATATTAGATTGTGTCAGTAAACACCAGTTTAGAAGTCTCCGTGCATTTCAAGGTTGTGTATAGATATTTTATTTATATAAGATATTTTATTTATAATGAATATTGATAACGAAAAAGATTGGCAACTCGTGCACCCCACTTGGGCCTCCCTGCCATGATCCCTCCTTAGATGTGCCACCGCGAGTCGTCGCTAACGACAGGACGGATTTCTGCGCTCCTGGTGATGTTGGCCCGCTAAGTGGCGGAGGAGGAATACGACGTCGTTGGGAGTTGGGACTTGGAACTGGGAGCCGCATGATAAAACGAAAAAATATATATTTTATGAACAAATTTAAATGGTTTATTTATTCGACGGGAAAATTGTATAAAAATACTATATTATATAACCATTATTAGTTGTGTTATAAGGGGAACAACTTCATATTCTGGTTTTTTTTTTAAATTTACTGAATATCGCTTATTGTAGACATACATTAATTGTCCTTTAGACATACATTAATTATGTTTTGATAATTCCTTAAAGGAATACTACCCCACAAAATTTCTTTTAGTAATGTTATCATTTCACTCTCTTGAAATTCAAAGATAATTTTCGAGTTTAAAGCATTTTTCGGGGCCGGGTTAATAATCCAGAAATTCTCATGACTATTAACTTACATTCTACCAATTTATTATTACGTGGGCGAAACTATGACCAAAAACTTTTGTTTCTAAAAACTTGTTCCTCGCGTAGGACGTATGAGTCGCCAGTTCCAAAGGCCGTTCGACTGATCAACTAATTTCCAAGAGAAGTGAACATTTTTAGTGACAGTTGCAGGGATGACCTGGAGGGGGCTCGGGGGGGCTCACGCGAGCCTCTTATTAAATTTCGGCGAAGCCGGCGAGCCCCTTGTTAAGATAAGAAAATCATTCGTATTATATCAAATCATTACATAACTGCAATTTCTGTAGATGGTTAAATTTGAAAATAATTTGTCCCTTCATTTTTTCATTCAGCGTTGTAGGCTTCCGTGTTGGACCTCACGGGTTCGAGTCCCAGTACGAAACAGCATTTTTTTAAATATATTTATCTATTTTCTGTTCGAAGGCATGAGTGTTTGTGATGTCTTAAAATTGTCTACCACTCTTACGATCTTTCAATTTAACTGGGTGCTACTATAAGTTAATCACTATTCCTGTCTTATCCTTATCATTCTATCCCTACTACTCTCTTTGAAAAAGAAAGGTTTAGCGACTAAGTAACAAGCAGTTCTCGTAAAAAAATAACTTTTGGTGAAATACCTTCATTAGGAGGCTATATGCTTGACATTGGGAGCGGACAAAAAATAGATAACATTTATCGAGCTCCTTGTTAAGATATTGGCAGCCCACCGCTGGACAGATGTACGCAGTAAAAACCTATTGCTCCGTTTATTTGTTGACTAAAGGAAACCAGATAGATTTACTTCATCTATCTTTCAATGTGCAAAATATGTTTTCTATTATAAGAACACATTTTAATTTTGTTATCAAAACTGCTTTCGTTAAATAATGTCAGTTTATAAAATGCATGTGTTCTTTTGACACTAAATATATGTACGGCAGTTAACGTTAGATAGACAATACGACTAACAATTTGAATTTTTCTAATTACTTACTACAACTTACGAAAAATTGTGCCATTGGAATCGTGGATTTCGGTGCTTACCTGTAAATAAAAAAAACAAAAGTTAATAAAATAAAAAATAAATAAATAAGACCGGTTTCACTTCAATTCATAATGCTTGTCATTAGCGAAACCAGTCCTGATCATATAAAATAAAATTGGAACTAGTAAAAATGATTATTTTGTTTAATAATATATGCAGTGATGTAGTGGTCAAATATATAGGTACCAGGTCGGTCATTGATTTCTTCCCTATTTATTTTGTTTAATATCCGTCCGAGGTTATAAATACGTTTTACATATAAGTTTTCACAATTAAATCAATAAAAAGAATATGTATTATATTTTAATATGTGTATGTAACTGAAAATTAAATAACAAGTCAAAAAGGTGGCAGGTCGGCGTCCTGGCTCATTTTCAGGTCGCCGACCTGGTCTGAGCTGGCCCCACTACACCACTGAATATATGTAATGCCTTTCCACCAAGTATTGACACCGAACACCTTAAAATTGATGTGTGCCACACCCTAGAATAATTGGAATTTGTTCAGTATGAATAGCACTTCTTATTACTGGAGAATTCTCGTAATGAGCGAATTCGGCCTTGATCATATTAAATACAAGTTAAATTAGAACAAAAAATCTTTTAAATTTGAATCATTCAAATTATGTACATTCACACAGATTTTGTCACTAACGACCCGGGTTTCGCCTTTCGGCATCTTCAGGCGTTCAAGTGCACGGATGAACTTGAACATACGCTTAGCAAATGAATGTTTCGTGTTTATATAAGAAATAAATGCATCACTGAGCTTAAAGCTATTGCTGGCGAAAAGGATAAGCCCATGGACATTGCCTACAGATTTGAGTGGTGAGTAGTTTTAAAAATCATATTTATTTTGTTTGTTGGAAAAGCCTTTATGATTATATTTATATAGGGTATAAAAGCGGCGATCCAGGCATATTTAATATTTCATTTTAAATCGGAAGACTGTTCAATTGCGCTCTGTTTATTTCAAGAATTTTCTGGAAAAATTGTTTTATTTTTTAGTATAATGCCATTCCACGAAGTATAGACAGTGAACATTTAATACAGTGGCTCTTAACCTTTTCGAAGTCACGGTGCACGTTTGATCATGGGAAAAAGTGGCGGTGCACCAGAATTAAGAGGTCGATAAAAATATATGGATACTTTTTTTTTTTGACTTTTTCGGTTTTCACAATTTTGCGGATTTTTTCGCGGTGCACCGGTTAAGAACCACTGATTTAATATGTGATAATTCATAGAAGCTTAGAGCGACAAGAAAAACTCTAAGCGCAACCATTGACGTCGAATGCACCCCTCTAGCTAGACCGCTTAGTTGATGATAATCACCAGGCGAGCATAAACAAGAACAACTCAATCGTAATAACAGACCCAGAAATGTAATTAACGAAACAACAATAAAGAATTTAACAGCTAGTGCTTTACGTTGTCCGTACATTTGGTACCAAGTCGCAACACGAATTGAGATGAGGAATATTTTATAACAGCATTGGAGAGAAATTGAAACATCGGTTGGGAAACCGGTTCCTACAGGTCTTTTACGCAATTACGAGTTTCAGTTTACCGTTAGCCGAACGCAAAAAGGGGGAAATTCACATTTGGGGTTGTGCCCAGAGGCGAATTCGACCACTAACGTATATAAATCGCCACAGATTCTTTTGGATACAATTTAAAAGTTAGTTTATTATTTATTTATGGATGCACTCACAAAAATATGCATATTAAATAATCGCAACTGTTCATCCATCTGTTTGGTGGTCCGCGGATGTAAAAAGGTTAAGAAACATTATGATAGTCTATGTTTATTAAAATAATTAAACACTTCCACGTTATTATTTATCAGAACCGGTTTCGCCAATCGTATTATTGATAGTTATTATAAATAATATTCACTTTTAAGATGTTCACTGTCAATACTTGGTGGAATGGCATTATAATAAAAATAATAAAAGATTTTTAGTACTTTTTCCACATAAAAATTATTTGATCAGGACCGGTTTCGCTCATCGCGAGCATTATCAACTGATAAGAAAAATATATAAACAGTGCTACTTATACAAGTAAAATTGAAATAAAGAGTGTAAGCAACTACTAACAATGAAAATGATTTACAAATTACATTATAATATTGTTTAAATTTCCCATTTGCTATGTTTGATAATACTAATTTAAGAGCTACCTTTGAACTGATCATATGTATCTTTCTTGCATAATTGATTTTTATACTAGTCTTATTTTTTATTGAAAATTTATAGTAAATTCGAAAGAGGTCCAAATCAATTATTTTTAATAATTTAATGTTTCGTTTACATTTTTTTTGTCACACTCTGTTATTAATCTTATTTAATTTCGCATAAATAACATTGCATCAATTGATAAAAGCTCGCGATGAGTTAGCATATTCATTTTTAGCACGGCCACTCCCAATGTGAATCATATGGACTCCTAATGCAGTTTATCTCAACTAGGGCATCCAATCCCGGGGTTCGGGATCCCGTTCAATTTTCTGATCCCGAAATCCAGGGATTGACATGGTCGTGATCCCGGGATTTCGGGATTGAGAAATTTTGAGTAAATCTCGAAAAGTAAGACGAAATTGGCAAATTAGCGATTCCAATTTGCCCGGTAAGCTAAAAAAAAAATTTAAATTTATCTCAATCCCGAGATTTAATCGAAAATTTATCAATCTCAAAATCCCGGGATTGGAAAAAGGCTCCGGGATTGGATACCCTAATCTCAACTGAAGTGTTGTTTTTTCCTCCATTTTTTTCCTAAAGAGAGTATGAATAGAAAGACAAGTCTAAGACAGGACTAGTGGTTAGCCAATCTTTCACGCTACGCTCCGTTTTATAGCTAGGATGGATTGGTGGAAGGAGGGAATTCAAGATTTCACAAACATCCATGTATTCAAACAGAAATCGTAATAAATCTGTCCGTACTGTAATTCAAATTGGCGACCTCCGTAACCGAAGCCAACGACGTTGACCACTCGACCACGCAGTCGGCAAATTAACTTAATAAATAATGTGTTTTTTTTTAAACCATGTCCGCTCCCAATTTGGAGCATATGGACTCCTAATAGAGTTTATCTCAACAGATGTGTTTCTACGAGAACTGCTTGTTACTCAGTTGCTCAACCTCTCTTTTACTAAAGAGAGTAGGGATAAAAGGATAGGGCTAGGACAGGACTAGCGGTTAGCTAATCGCTCACGTTACGCCCCGTTCATAAGATAGGATGGGTGGAAAGGGGGAATTCAAGACATCACATACATTCATGCCTTCGAACAGATATTCATAAATCGAACTATAAAACTGTCCGTACCGGTATTCGAACCCAGGACCTCCGTAACCGAAGCCAACGACGTTGACCACTCGACCACACAGGCGGCTATCAAAGATGTGAAATAAGTACGAAAATCGTAATTAACTTCAAAGTAGATAATTTTTGTGAATACATATTCTGGACCTCCAATTTAAATACGTTAAAAATTGGATTGGCAAAAAAAAAAATTCTTTTGATTGTATTATAATAATGGATATTGTGGTTTTCGATACGTTAAAACAACTTATTCCAAGATCTTGAAAAAACCATGCGCCTTGATTGGTTGTGGTTGCTTAATAGTTATTCATCCGTTGTTTTCCGAGTACCCAGTTTCCTTTGTTATCTTTACGAGTTTTCGTCGCTAGCAGTCCAATTTCTCGCCATATATTAGTTTCATCCGCATGTATTTGTAGTTTTCTCGTGGAAATGTGTTGCTATCTGCTAGTTTTGTATTTTGGCAACGCCACTGTAACAGCGACAAGGGTGAGATGAAAGAATATAGATATCGACTGTGGAAAAGAAAAAGGACGTAACCCACACATATCAAATTTTACAGGAGGCGCAAAAAACGTGTTTTGATGATTTTGGGCCATATGCAAATTATGAATTAAACACAACCTTGAAGTGCACGGAGACTTCTAAGCTGGTGTTAAATTGACATAATCTAATATTAATTAACGAAATTGTCTAGGAAAAACCTATATTTCAGTAATTTTTCTTGGTTTTAACTTTTTACATGGTCATCTTTTTCAAACTTAAAAGCTAAATTTAAATACTAATTTGGCATTTGCAGCTTATATCCTTTTGATAGAACGTGTATTATTTAATCCATTGTGATTTTTGAAAATTACCTGTTTTGAAAAAACTGTGGGTTACGTCTTTTTTCCTTTCAACAGTCGATATGGTGAAGAAAAAATCGCATTCAATGAAAAACGGGGTAATGTTTTACCGTTCACAGCATATTAATCGCACGACAAACAGACACGCCATCTTGGAAATGAATTTATAGCTATAAACCAGTGGAGGGCACCTGCGGCCTTTTGGCTTCTCTGATGCGGCCTTTTGACTTGATCAAAATATTCACTTTGATCAAAAAATTATACAAAAGCGTTTGGAAAAAGAACGTTATCAACCCATTTTATGTTCGACAGTCGTAAAAAAGATGAGGGGTGTCAACGTTTTCTTTACTGCGGCCTTATGTTGAATCAGATAAATGAATTTTGCCTTTATAAATGAAAAGGTTCCCCACCCCTGCTTTAAACTAACACAATCTTTCCCTGTTTTGTGCGGAACCTTTTTAACGCGGGTTTACTTTAACGCGGTCAAGAAAAATGAAACATAGCGTAAAGTATTCCAAAGAGATATGCGAAATATTTGTGCACAGTATGAAGAAGTATACAATGAATTTATGAAAAATAAAAACAATCAACGATTTTTTTTGTTAAAACAAAACTCATGATTATACGCATATTTCCAATAATTGTGAAATTTAACTGACCAATTAATTATTGTAATGATGACAGAGATTTCCGAAAGAAAGCAACGAATATTGAATACATACATTGTAATTTTAAAATACGACCACCTCTCATAGAGGTCTGCACGGGTCCGGGCCGGGTTCGGGCGGGTCAGCGCAATTGAGATTCAGGCTCGGGTCGGGCCCGGGTAAGGAATTTATTTCTTCAGAAAAATACTTTAGTGCTTCCCAACCTGGAGTCTGCAGGTTTTTGGCGGTGGAAATTTTCATTCTTTCATCATTATTTGTGATAAAATATGAACATGTAAAATATAAGAAAATCGGGGGTCCGCAGATTATTGTCTTCAGATTTAGGGGTCCGTGGCATTAAAAAGGTTGAGAATCACTGTACAACACCACGAATATTATGTACGAAAATACTAGTCAGAAATTGACAAAACTCTTCTAAAACTGTATGTAATTTTTAAAAATATATACAATTTTTCCTAATACTAAGCTGTCATCATTTTGAAATATGGATTATCATATTGTTCTACTGTTGTTTTGGTGTATTTTTTTTTAAAATTGTTTTTATTAGAAAAAAGACACATGCTTAGAATAACAAAATCGATAAAAAAAAAATGTCACTTGTCGAAAATAGCTCGATAACCGATCTGCATGATGTCATTTCCTGCGCCCTAATTCGGTTCTGAGTACCTCATCAGGACGTTCTGGAGGGAACCCCTTTTTTACGGATGGACAATTTTGATACCACCCTTAGTCTCTCGGTTAGACGTAGGTCCAGGATGATGACGAGAATTTTATTTCTATTTCACCCGAAGAACAAAGAGAAAATTAAGTCTGGACCTAAAATGATCTAAGTCGACAGATACTACAAGTTTGACTTTCGATTAATTTAAAATTGGCTAATATTTAAATTTTGGGTCAGTGGTCGAGTGGTCAACGTCGTTGGTTGCGGTCACCGTATTCACGGGCTCGAATCTCAGATTGGGCTATTTACATTTTTCAATCGTTAAATGGATTTCTCACTTTTAAGGTGTTTACTGTCAATACTTGGTGGAATGGCATTATAATAAAACATTTTTAGTACTTTTTCCACGTAAAATTTATTAGATCAGGACCGGTTTCGCTCATTGTGAGCATTGTCAACTGATAAGAAATACAATGAAACAGTGATATTTATACAAAAGGGAAGTAAGAAAAACAAGGTATGACAAACAATTGGTATTATAACTAAGCAAATAAATTGTGGCAAAATACAAGAAAAATAAACTATAAATAAAAAGTTGAAGACCTGGTTGGAAGAAGTTGAGATGGATTTCTTTTTGAAGGCATTGATGTCGTGTGTGATTTTCCTATCTATAGGTGGGCTCGGAGGGGCTCGCGCGAGCCCCTTGTTAAAATTTACTAAGACCGGCGAGCCTGTTTATTTAAGAGAAAACAATATTCTCAGATCAAATTAGTACATAACTGCAATTTCTGACATATACACACCAAATTCTCTTTTTGCACGTATCTTTAATTTCTCTATGAACACTTCATATTTTTACAAGGTTTTTTCTGCACAATCGTTTGCTTATTTAATGATAAATTGCTTTGAGATTAGGCGAACCCCTTGTTAACGTATTGGCAGCCCACCGCTGATCCTATCCTAAATGAAAACTGCCCAGAACGAGAGAGAATATCTAAACACGAGTTCAGTCATAGGCGCTATCCTTCTATCATTACTCCTTGATACAGAGAGAGGTTGAATACTTGAGTAAAAAGCAGTTACAGTAGAGAAAAAAAAATGAGGTTTTTTCTATTGGAAGTCTATATCGTCATCTTGTGGTATTGAATTTCTTGTTATTGGAAAATCTGTTTCTGTGGTTTTTATGTATGGGAAAGTGGTAGAACAAATAATTCAAGCGAAAAACAAATATTTTTTCTTTTGGACTGTGTTATTTCAAAATCGGGTAAAAAAGAGTTGATTGATATATAAAAAGATTGACCATTAAAAACTCATAATTCATTTTTTGTTTGTCAGTCTCTTAGTTAGATAAGATATTTTTTTTTAACTAAACAGATACTGTTCGATTTGAATCTTTCAAATTATGTACAATCACACAAGTTTTGTCACTATCGAATCGGGTTTCGCCTTTTGGAATCTTCAGGCGTTCAAGTGCACGGATGAACTTGTAATGACAGTTCATTTCAAATTTAATATTGAAATTCCGTCAAGCACCTTCAGTCGAAATCCTAAATTATAATAATAAATAATTGAATTAGATACCGACCAAACGAATACAGGCCTTCTTTGCTCGTTTTATTTTCGTGAGTTTCGCTATATTTGAATATTTCGTTTTTGTGGTCACCCTGTAGGCATGTTAACCGACACCCTACTCGCCGAGTGGATGGTACATCGATCACCGCGGAACATTTCGGATACCGCGGCAAACGAAGCGCGGTTAAAATCGATCGCAGATAATGTCGATTGACGTTCCGGCCCTTTCGCTGGGGTGTAAAAGCTATTAAGGTAGTGTGACCATACAGCCATCTTGTTGAACATATTTATCGTATCTGCGTTTTTAGACATGTGAGAAAAAAACGTTGTTTGGTCGCCAACACACCCTCTCAATTTATTCTTATTTCAATGGATCATTAAACTTGTTTTCGGTATCACCAAAGAAATAAATTCACGTGTTAAGTATTGTAACTGGGTTTTCTAATTTTTTTGTTGTTGTCGTAAACGTTTTTTGATACACTGATAGAAAAACAAGATTCTTGTCAATATACCATCTACTCAATACCGGCTATCCACTATCAACTAGGGTAGGGGGGGGCAAACTTTTCGGATGAAGAGCCAAATTTGGGAATTCAAAATGCGCGGCGGGCCGCAAGTAAAATACCATTATATATGTACACCATTTATTATCATTAAAAAACAATCTAATGAGCGGAATGGAACTGTTTTACATCTTTTAATTTTTTTTTTTTAATTCAGGTGTTAATTTTGTAGTTGAGATTCTTAAAACTGCTTGTAAATGTTCATCGGTGATGTTTGATCGTAAAGAGGTTCATGATTAAAAATGTTTGTTCGCATATATGAATTGATCCAAAAATAACGATTATTATATTTATTTCTTTTAAATATAATAAAAGATAAAAACGTGAATCTTTTTAAAAAATATAATATTGCTCGCGATTTGCCCGTGCATTAACTAAGGCCTCCAATCCTGGGATACCTTCCGATTTTATGATCCCAAAATCCTGAATTTATACACTACTTTATGGTGAATGTTCAATCCCAAGATACAGATACATTACGAAGATGCATACAGATTTCAATACCGGTTTTATCGAAACTAGTAACCTACGGTGCTATTCCTGCGTACATACATTTATTCCGATTACTCTGTCGCTGAAATACTCAACACGTGATTATGTCGGACGGTCTGTAAACTCAAAACGTATTGAGTATTACAGACCGTTGAAAATATGTGCTATGCACACGGCAATAGGACTACTTTTAATTTAACTGAATTAAAGTTACCAAAATACCGATTCTGACACTGAAATATCACAGTATTCGGGCTTAGAATATTTGTATATAATTATAAAACAAAGGAAAAGTCTTTTTTCTGGAATTGATTATATTTTCTCTAAGGTCCTATCAAGATTAACCGATTGCATTTCATTTTTCTGAAAGGGATTTATTTTTTAATACTAATTTATAATATGAAATATAGAAATATTCGAGACTATTTATTTATTTTTATAATTATCATTTATTTTTGTAAAAAATGTAATAAACGTTTAACTGTGGAATGTAAAAAGAACGTAACCCACACATAGAAAATTTTACAGGAGGCACAAAAACGTATTTTAATGATTTTCAGCCATTTGCAATATATAAAATAAGCACAACTTTGAATTGCACAGAGATTTATTTATAAACTGATGTTTAATTGACATAATCTAATATTAATTTAAGAAATTATCTAGGAAAAACCTTTTCTTTAGTCTTTTTTCATGATTTCAATTTTCACAAACCCATCTTTTTTTAAACTTAAAATCTAAATTTATATACTAATTCGGCATTTGCGGCTAAAATCCTTTTGATAGAACGTGTGTCAAGTTGGATACATTGTGATTATCGAATAAAGCTGTGGTTTGCGTCTTTTTTCCTTTCCACGGTCGATATATATATCCAGGACAGAAATACATATTACAAAGAATTCATGTGGTTAAATAATGACTAACTTGATCAATGTATTATTCAATCTGTTTTATTTAATCAGAGCGAAATATTTTCATGATAAACGACTCGCTTGAGATAAGATATTTGATCGATAAAAAGTAACTCCTTATATGTCCTGAGCTATTACAAAGGATATTCCAATCCACGTAGCATTTTAGGCCATCACAAAAATGATAATGGGAATTTTATGGACGCTCTAATACGTGCGTGCTTCATAAGCTACAGGCATGTAGGTCTACGAGCGGTAAACAAAGAACCTATGCGGCGCCCTCTACAGTGGGTCTACGACTCGACGTCTATCTAGAGAGAACGCTGTGTGAAAACCAAGCACTCCCCCGTTTAGGTAGGTAAAGGGCAACATTTTTTTACGCATTAATTCATTTTTTTAAATATTATTGAAACACATCAATATCCCACTACGTTTACAATATAATACAACTATATAAACGTAAGGTAATAAATACATCAGAATATGAATTCTTTGAAAGACTACACTAACACTACTTTTAAATTTATTTAAAAAATATCAACGTACAGAAGTCGGGACAGTATAATTCGGGGTAGTGTAATTGTGGGAGTGAATCTCATAAAAAATTAGGGATTTGGTTTTTTCCGCAAAAAATGCAAAACTAAGATTCTTTTGTTTTGCAAAAATAAAAATATGGATGAAATATTGAGTTACTAAGTGATAAAATGCAAAGCGCGCCAAAATCCAGCACATAGACAGACACCCGGCTATACGTGTATAGCCTGACACGTGTTGAATACACAGACGCTAGCCAACATTTGACTGTATGCGCCGCATAGACGACCGTCTCGAAGCAACGACGATGGAATGCGACAGAGCAATTGGGGTGCATTGAATACTTCAAGTCAGCGGGTAATTCGGGGTAGTGTAATTGGGAGTTCCACTGTATTTAGTTCTTCATTTTTACATAAAATATGTTGATAGCTATTTCGGTGTGCGCCATCGTCAGAACTATGAATTAACTTACATATACTCAGGCTATATATACTATCTTAGAGAGATACACAATATGTTTATATTACAATATCTCTAGCATCCTAATTTATAATAGGGTAAAATATCAAGTTAAAGGTTGATAGCTATTTCGGCTTTCGCCATCGTCAGAACTATGCTTTAAACGTAAATTTACTCAGCTATATATACTGGCTAAGAAGAGATACAGAGAATATCCTAATTTATATTACAATTATTAAACATGATTTAATTGTTTCTAAGAACAATAACTAATATAGGGTTATTCAAGGCAAATTAGTTTATATTAAGCTGGTATATGTTATTAGTTATATTAGAGGTTTTAGTAACGGTGATGGATTAACGACTGTTTGTTCATTTAAGACAGTGATTCCCAAACTTATTATGCTCACGGACCCCTTTATGGAGAAAAATTTGACCACGGACCCCCAAGTGAAATAACTCCCAAGAGAAATAACACTCCCAAATTAATTTTGACCGGCCACTGACCCCCTGAGCGGTCTCAGGGACCCCCTGGGTGTCTGTAGGAACCACTTTGGGAACCACTGATTTAAGATGTCGATGGTTTTATATTTACTGCAATGATGTAAACAAATCGTCGTTTAATTCAAATGTATGTCATGAAATTCTGTAATAAAATGGTTTGCAAATTGTGAAAAAACAAAAAAAATAGTTAGTTACAACTTTCGTGTATCGGAATTATAATAGTGTCACGCATTTTCAGACAAGGTTCTGCGGCCCTGCGTTCGGAATGGCGCCGCGTGGCGTGGCGTGGCCCAGCGTGACATGGCATGCCACGGGGTGACAAAGGGGGCTGACTTAGGCACGGTATAGCGCACTAGATTGCTCGCTCGTTTGACAGGCCCGGCGAACGCAATCGGGGGTAGGTTTTGGTGAGACCACCGACGGCCGAATGACCTATATATTTGATGCAATTACCAGCCGTTACTACCTTACATTGTCGACGCGAGCCGAATAATGGAATAATACAACTCAACAGATCAATTACGTGTCCGGAACCCTGGTCGACGTTGAAATGGCAGGATTGTATTATTTGAATATAAATTTATGTCCAAATTTATAAACAATCATCGAAAAAAATATTAAAATACAACCAATAGAAACCAATACAATCAATGAAGTGTCGGTAATTCTAAAAATCAGGGCTGTGGAATCGGAGTTGGAGTCGGAGTCGCGGTATTTGACCGGAGTCGGAATCGTGAAAAATGAGCGACTCGATTTTTATGAAAAATATTTTTAATGAAGTGTATTCAAACAAAATAGTACAAAGTGTTGAAATTTTATGCATGGCTGACTACAGACGATCTAATGGTATACTTATATATAAGTTAAAATGAAATTTTTGAAAAATTTCCTCTGAGTCGGAGTCGTTAATTATTGGTACAAGTGGTATTTTAGAAGAAAAAAAATTTAGATCCGTTGTAATATTATACACGTCTTTTAAAGTATCTTAAAAGTGAAGTAACCTCAGTTAATGTGTTATTTCCGTAAAATAAAAATATGCAAATTCACCTAAACACCGTGAGTGAAGACGTGATTATACTTAAAAGTCCAAGAAAAAGTTTTACCATTTTACTAGTTGGCTCACTTCACCTCTAGAGGACTCATATTATAGACACATTGAGTAGCAGGAAAGGGGCTGATCGTTAAAAAATGTAATCCATTCGGTTGTGATCGATACATTAAAAAAACATTGTGAATTTTTTCCTAAGCGTATTTCACCGTGTTTAAATTCTGTAAAATGATTGACAAAATAATGAGTTAAATATTTTCATTTACTTTTAAATTAATTATTTGAATAGTTAAGTATTAATTTGTCTGAAACAAAAATATTTTTTAGAATTTAATAATAATTGTATAGAATAATATAGTCATGATTTCAATAGGATAATTAAATAATGAAACACTTTGACGCATAACTGATAATGTTTTGCAAATGAATAAAATAAGTCTTGAATTTTTAGAAATCAAAAGTAACGTCAAAGGTAAGCCCTCCGCCTTAAATATTCTAAATGAAAAATATCAATTCCGCTCTTCTTGTTGTGTTTCCATTGAATTAACCCCCACCCTATGTTAAGCATAGAAGATTTAATGTATTTTTTTATTAGTTGAATAAATGGAATGTTCTGGCAGAAGTTGGTAAGTAACAGATTGATAGTTCTGAGTAAACAGCAAATGAAAAATATCAGCTTTTAAGATAAAGCATCCATATTTTATGTTTCATAGATAATTTGTATCATTAAAATTAATAAAAACACAATATTCCTTTGTACTTCATTCCACTTTATTAATTAGGTCAGGACCGGTTTCGCTCATTGCTCAGAGCATTGTCAACTGATGTTCAGTTGATCAGTTGACAAGATCAATAGACAATGCTCGCAATGAGCGAAACCGGCCCTGACCTAATTAATAAAGTGGAATGAAGTACAAAGGAATATTGTGTTTTTATTAATATAATGCCTTTCCACCAAGTATTGACAGTGAACACCCTAAAAGTGAGCACTGTTTATATATTTTTCTTATCAGTTGATAATGCTCGCGATGAGCGAAACCGGTCCTGATCAAATAAATTTTATGTGGAAAAAGTAATAAAAATCTTTTGTTATTTTTATGTACATTTACTTAGGTTTGTTTAGATTAATTTCAATGCTGCTTTTTCGATTAAAAAATAGTTTAGACCACTTTTTCTCAGGGCGTAACAGCGTATAACATGGTAATAATAATGACCCGTTAATTGTTCATTGGTTCTGTTTTAGCCCTGACGATATGCTCATTTTATTTGCTCATACAGACTGTTGATAAAGTTTTGATAAAAGACTCTGCCATATAGATAATTTACTTATTAAGTGACGATTTCGGCGGAGGCCAAGGCTTTCACTCCGCCTAAGTGTTCCGCCGCATCCGTAGGTACTCGGTACTCCCTTCAGCCCACCGTGCCCAATTAAAAACGCCCGGAAACGCTTTCACAGATGCAGAAATAATAAATAAGTGAACGTGTACCAACGCACGCGCCTAAAAAAGCGCGGCCCGCTGTTCCGTGACGTTTGGCGCGCTCTGGAAAATGCGGCGGCAAAAAGGGCGGGAAAAAGGCGCCGAAACAAAATGGAGGACTGGAGTGGGAGGGTGAGAGGACCCGCTTTATTCATTAGCGACCGGCGAGGCTCGGCGTTGGGGCGAACCGGGAGGGGGGAATGGCCGAAACCAGTCGACGAAATACTAATGTGCCACCATTTGAATAAAAAAAAAAACTAGTGTTTTTACCAGGGCTGTGAAGTCGGAGTCGTGGAGTCGCGGTGTTTTTCCCGGAATCTGGAGTCGTGAAAAACGAGCGACTCAGACACATTTAATAAATATATATTTAATGATGTGTATTCAAATCATAATAGTCCATAGAAGTGGCGGCCGGTCAATGTGGCATTGGATCAATGCACCCCTTGTATATGCAGGGGCGGTTATATTTCATGAAATAATATTAAGACATAACATTTAGACGATTCACTAATTTTAAATTCTTCATTTATTTATTGTCTAAAATAAAATAAAATGTTATAAAATATTTATTATTTAAAATAAGTGAATGACCTAATGTTATGTTTTAATATTATTTCATGAAATATAACCGCCCCTGCATATACAAGGGGTGCATTGATCCAATGCCACATTGACCGGCCGCCACTGGTCCACAGTGTTGACATTGCATGCTTGGCTGATTAAAGATGAAATCTGATGGAATACATATTATATATAAGGTAAAATGAAATTATTGAAAAATTTCATCGGAGTCAGAGTCGTCTTTCTTTTACACGACTCCACAGAGTTTTACAGAACTATCTTTTTCAGTGGTTTTTTTTACCACAAATTGAAAATCGAGGAAGGTAGCATACACCGTTTTTTAATCACGTCTGCTCCCGATGTGCAACAAGACTAATAATGGAGGTTATTCATTTTTTTTCTACAATAAGTCTTGTTGCTGTATTGCTTATTTTTTGCTCCATTTTTATCATCAGATAGGTGGGAGGGAGTTCCAGACATCACAGATCGCATTTAAACACAAGTCCATAAATTGTTAAAAAAATCAGTCCATAAAACCGAGATTCGAACAAGCGAGTTCCGTAACCGAAGTCAATGACGTTGATCACTGAACCTTGGATCCCGACAAGTCTTGTCCGAAATAATTCGATCGTATATTAAATGCTGTAGAATTACGCTTGTCTTCTATTCCTTCCAAAAGGACTGACAACTTTTAATTCTTGAATGTTTGAATTATGTAATTCACTATTACACGTATAATTATTTATACTTTTTTATGCATGTAAATAAATTACTACAGTAGAATCTCGATTATCCGGACTAATTGGGGATGAAGGTAGTCCGGATAAGGAAAAATACGGATAATCGAGGTTATATTGTATTGCTAAAAAAATAACGGCAATCACTGTTGTGAAAATAAATAAATATTTTCATTCATAACATTTTCCATAATTTAAATCATTTTATTTATGTCAAGTATATTATTAAAATAAATCGCAGGGGGGCTGACGAACCTTACGATATCAGGATAACATAAACAATGTGAGATATATTATAGCTTCCAGTAACGGAGAACGAAATTCGATCGTCATAGTACTTTATCATTAAAATGATAAGACATTACACACTTCTTTCTGATAGCACCAGCTGCTGTCATTCATGTAGGTACATATCTCACAATATAAACATTGTGACTCGGTTACTCGATTAAATTTATCCAAATGCGTTCATAGCCTCCTGATACATGGTTAGCGCAATTATTATAATTAATTTATTTAATAATATAAATAAATATTAGTAATAAATAATTTATAATAATATATTTATTTCACGCACACTTGAATGACGCAGACAGCAAAATAATATATTATTTATATTTCAATGAGTATTATCTTTATAAAGCCTTTGATGGTATGCTGGTTAGTTCTGACTCCTGATATCCATTATGGTATCTACTTTATTGAGACTTCAACTATTGGTGTATACATTATCATCTTGTAACCCAAGTAACATCAAGTTGTCATTAGTTTGTTCTTGGAATATACATCTTTATATAATATTAAAATTCAAATTGTATTGAACTTATTGCTTTAGTGAAATATTACTTTGCTAGGATCGTCGACGAGCGACTATTGTTGACCTGTTCGGTTACGGTATTAACGGTTTCGTATCCCTGTACATACAACATCTTCATAATTTTATTTTTCAATCGAATTGTAAATTTTGTTAAGTTTCGTGGCTAAACAGTTTTCGTGGAGCTTTTTCTGTTATGACGCTCTATTAGGAATCTATATGTTCCACATAAGCAAATAACTTTTATTATCATCCATTATTTCGGTCCACCGTTGAATGAAAACGTCTACATATTCTCCAACGACAATGTGAGTCTTATGCTTTTTACTACCACACAGTTTTTATTCATTTCTCTCTATCCATCGCCTGTCTTTCTGTTTCTTCCCAGGTCATCGTCACGTCCCGTAGTTCCGCCGAGTACATCCAATGGATGATCATCAGTGGTCTTCCACGACGAGGGGATCAATCCGGTTGGTAGAAGAAACAGTCAGGGTTCAAATATTAACATTACTTATATCATATATAATTGAGTTAATTAATTATTTTAGGATCTCCAGATGACTGAATTTATTATTCTTATATTTAGTTTACATAACTGATTAAAAAATATGTATATCCAAATGATCAGCAATCCATGGTCTAAATTTTTAAGTTGTAAGTAACAACAAGATGGTTGTAAAGTTGGGCAGGCTGAAGATTTTTAGGGGCCAAACTTCTACTTTGGTGTTAAATATATAGCCCCGCTGGGTAAAAGGGTTGTAAAAAAATAACTACACTAAAGAAAGCTTCGTCGAAATATATCGACAGGCCGAGTGACATTCCTTTGTTTCAAAAAATAATGTGTCACAATAAAGTAAATTTTAGTCATGTTTATTAGAAAATTAATACTTTTATTGTTTATAATGTTTTAGTAGTTTAAACTTAGATTCTTAGAAATGAATTAGCGTTATGATCCATAATGCTAATTCATCCATTCCATTCAGGGGTGGGCTGGAGGGGGCTCGGGGGGCTCGCGCGAGCCCCTTGTTAAGATTTGGCCCGGCCGGCGAGCCCCTTGTTAAGTTGAGAAAATAGGTATTTAACTACTTTTTCAGTATACGGTTAAATTGCATTATAAAATATAAGACTTCGTTGGCCCTTTAACTTTTTCGTAAAATGAATTTGTTTCGGCTGCATAATAAAAAAGGCCCTTGCCGGGTTTTTGTCTATTGTCAAACAATGCTGATTTTTGATAATTTATAGCTCCGATATCCGGCGTCACAGTTTTATTATCCTTACTTACTAACTTACTTAACACATGTACACCTTTTTCATTTCACGACCTTCGGTCTTAATTAATTATTCTGGAATTTTTGTTAGGAACAAGGTTCCAATATTTATTTTTAGGTTTAATTTAAAATTTCGACTGAAGGTGCTTGGTGGAATTTCAATATTAAATTTGAATCGTTCAAATTATGTACATTCTCACAGATTTTGTCACTAACGATGTCCTTTTCGCCAGCAATGGCTTTAAACTCAATGATACATTTATTTATTATATAAACACGAGACATTCATTTTCTAAGCGTCCATTCAAGTTCATCCGTGCACTTGAACGCCTGAAGATGCCGAAAAGCAAAACCCGGGTCGTTAGTGACAAAATCTGTGAGAATGTACAGAATTTGAACGATTCAAATTTTATTTTTAGATTGTTTTGTGGTCTTCTTCTTGGAAGTACACAAATATATTAAACACCATACGTAGAAGCTGCAAACAATGAAATGTATTTATATTATTAAGCCTATTGGAATCTTTTGTAGATTTATAGAATTTTCTTTTTTCATATTTTGAATAGAATCTACGTTTGTCTGAGCCCCAAACAATCTCTTGGGTTGAAAAAAATATTGTTATTTCTGTATCAGTGTAACGCAGAAGCTTAACAAGGTTTAACCAGTGGCGGTTCTAGGTACTGGGCTAGGTGAGCTTAGACCGACCTGCATTTTTCACCCAAAATGTGTAGGAAAAAACTTTAGATGACTGAATAAAAATGAACAGCAATTCGGCCGCTGAACAAAATAAATATATTTTTAAGCGTAACTAACCTTTCCCAAATTTATACAATATACTTGTTTTGGTTTTCCTCTGTCAATATAAGACAATGCTATGTCTACCTACACAATAATACTCTCGATTGTGTTTTGTATTACGATTTTAAGCCGAGCCGGCATCAAAAAAGCAATGGCCCTATACATACTTCATACAGAACAGGCAACGTGATGTCAGTCTCTCAATACCTACGTATTAATAACAATAATAGAGGCTCGGACTGTTTTTAAATTAGACCGAGCTAAAACCAATGGTTTTTTGCAACACTCTGTTTACACTGGAGCGTAATCAAGCACGATTAAAAAACGTATGTATTTCATAACGGAAACGTCATCTAATCGTACACGATTGCGCCTCGGTATACAGCCTGCAGTCATTACGTCACAGGGGCTAATTAAATCTAGTCCATACATACAAAACACTCGTACCAACCTCTGTTCGTTAAAAAATAAACGTCAGAGTTCGTTATATTCAGGGACAAGTTGTATAAGTATGAAACAAAACACGTTAGTTCACTTTGAACGTGACGGATTTGAGGTCCAGTTTTTACTATTCTATTATTTCATACTTACATTAGCTTTGATTTCATTATATAATAATTTATGCTTTGCAGTAGTGTCGTAGTATTTGTTGATTTGCTTGCAGATTAATGTATAATGTGAAGTGGAAACATGCACAATTTCGTAAATAGTATACAATGCTAAACTTTTATCTAGCCCACCCAAGGTTTTAGGTCACGAACCGCCACTGGGTTTAAAGTATGTGAATAACAAACTTTTAATCAACCATGTGTCATGTGTCACGTTTGATAATGATTAAAATCAACTTTAAGATTTTCACTGTCAATCCTTGGTGTAAAGCAGGCATGCACAAACGTTTTCATCTATTCGGCTGCAAAAAAACAAATTATGATTTCGGGTCGCAAGTAAAAATGAATTTTAAGGTATGCTCAATCCTCGTTTTACACGCGGATACGTTTCATGTAATCCAAATAATTTAATTAAAAAGTTGACGAACGACCTTTGCTTTTGTAAAATCTTAAATAATTCTTTAGAATCTGTGGTATTAAGCTGCAAAATCAGTTAGCTTATTTCTATGAACCGCTTTATTCCGCATCGTCAACGAAAAATCTCGCTCACTTATGTATTAAATTAAATAATTTACTTATTATTTTAATTTAAAAAAAAAACATTTGAGGGCCACAAAAAAACAAGTGGGTCGCATGCCACGGGGTACGCCTTATTCCTGATGTAAAGGCATTATGGACGAGATTAAGCGAGCCCCTTGTTAGAATATTGGCAGCCCACCCCTGATTCCATTCCTGCGAATCCAGAGAATTGAAAAATGCTTAAATTAATAGGGCAACACTCGAACATTGATATACTAATGCAATAGTGCTCACCATTTTTAGCCACTTTTCACTTTTCCGATTTTAAATTTGTAAAGAGCCACTTAATAGAAAAGTAAATTTTCTTCAAAAATCTCACATATTTTCTCGCCATATTGTATAAAAAATTCAGCAGCATATGTTAAATCAAATCACGGTTATTATTTCATATAATAAAAAAATACTTAACTAGAAATAATGAAAATATATTATATAATAAACATATACATACAATTTTAATATTATTTTACATATCTTCATCACATCATATATTTTTTAATTATTTGATTTTCTTCAATTCTTAAAAAGCTCTGAGTGCCAAAAATGACACTTAAAGTACAAAAACTAAGACGTAAGCGGCAGTGGCGGATTAAGCACTTTGGAAGCCCCAGGCGCAATAAATTTTGGAGGCCCTGTTTTTCGAATGACATAAAAGTGCTGCAAAACTCTTCGTGAACAATAATGAATTGAAATTAATATATAAGAGTGATGCTATCTTTGAGGCCCCCGATAATTGGATTCACCAAGCGAGCGCCTCTTGCGCTTATGGGGTAATCCGCCACTGATAAGCAGGGCTGTGGATTCGTGTAAAAAAAAAGACGACTCCGACTCCGATTCCGAGGATTTTTTTCAAAAAATTCATTTTTACTTATACATATGTATTCCATCAGATGATCTTTAGTCAGCCAAGCATGAAATGTTTTGAAACACTTTGGCCTATCTTGTTTGAATACACATCATTAAAATTATTTTATTATTATTTTTCAAAAAATTTCGAGCCGTTCATTTTTCACGATTCCGACTTCCGATTCCGGCTTAAATACCGCGACTCCTACTCCGACTCCAACTCCGACTCCACAGCCCTGGAAGTAAGTCATGCGGTATTTACAACAAGAACAATTTATTTGATTCTTTATTTTTGCGGTGTAGAAAACAAGTATTGTACCTTCTGCATTTTAAAATATATTTTCTTCAGGTGGGCAAGCAATTGAAGAATGTTTGGCAGTTATCTTTGTACGGTTTGGGCACACCTTTATTTCAAGACTGAATTTGTTCGCCATTTTAAACTTTACTAAGTTAAATCTCTGTTCTTGTTTGGATGTAGAACTGGGAGTCATGACTCATGAGGCATAAAAGGTACAACGGATATAACACTGTTTGTTCCACCGGTGCACAGAGGGGTGGGCCATATCCGGTCAAGCGGGCCGGCCCGCTGACAAAATTGCCATATAGGCCTGCCGGATATTGAGTGCGGTGAAATGTTTGCTTTTACTGAGAAAATAAGCAGGCCCGCTAAGCGAACGGTACCATTATTTTGATAAATCATTTAGAAATTTATCTGTAGTCATTGTATATAATATAATGATAATTGCTGGATGTAGCCACTCCAAGTTTTGAGAGTTGGCAGATTTCCATGTAATATTTCGGCCATATTGTGTTCGAGTTGTCTCAAGCGTAGTTTATATGTGAATTATCAATTATGTACAGCAATGTTGTCGTCAGACGAAGTACACTTAACAGCCATGTTTTTAACTTACCTTGGTTCAGGGGTGGGCTGGAGGGGGGGGGGGGGTCAGAAACCCTGCGCGAGCCCCTTGTTAATTTAAGAGAAAACAATATTTTCAGATCAAATGAGTACGTTACTGCAATATCTGACTTATATATTATATACGACAGCTTCAGTGTACACAGTAGTACATTTTAGACATTTTGATTGATAAGTTTACGATAAATTGCATATTGTTATATATAATGAGTGTATTAAATAAAAATCGATTGCTTTATTAAGTATGTATTGCATATAGTAATTGCATAGGAGTGATGAAAAATTCACTGCTTCCCCAGAATATCGAATATTGCTTTGAGATTAAGTGAGCCCTTGTTAACGAAATGGCAGCTCACCTTGGTGTTAAATAAATTTAAATATATTTTCTCCTCAGTGTTCGAATTTATAAACTAATTTAAAATTCGCCAGATATTTTTATGACATAACATCTAATATGGACTAATATCTTTGTCAAAGAAATATATACACCAACGTTTATAAGGAACCGATAATGTTGATAAAAGGCTTCGAAGGAATGTAAGTAGTCACGTGGGCATACGCATATATTGAGGTAATCAGCCATTTAATTATATTTGTAAATGCAATAGAATGAAAAGAAAAATGTGTTTTTATTTATACTATGCGACTTGTTAACACATGCATTATGATAGTGCTGCTTTACCATTGCGAGTCATGGCACCTTACAAAATCACAGAGTAACCGTATACTTTGCCTTGAAAACATATGCCTGCGCCGAATACAGGGAGTGCGGTGGTTTGACTTTTTCAGAAACACGGAGATAAGGGAACAGACTAAACAGCCGTTAATTAAGTCCAAAGTGAAGAAGCGACGATGGACTTAGCTTGGACATGTGCTGCGGATGCCTCAAGAAAGCCTGAATTCTGTTTGTCTCTTCTACCAACCGGATGGATTCCGCTGTCGTGGAAGGATGACCATTTATAGGATGTACTCGACGGAGCTACAGGACGCTGGAATGGCACGGGAGGAAGCAAGAAGACTGGCGGGGGACATAATCTTGGAGGAATCATGTGGGGACCATATGCTCAGTCTAGGGAGCTGGTATGGAAAAAAAACTTTTTAATTCTTAGAAAATATGAAGAAGGTATAAGTCGTAAAATTGTATTTTTTCGGAAGAGGTTGAAATGGCCATTTTATGTAATCTTCTAAAAAAAATAGGTTTTCGTTCCAAAACTTCTACAACTACACAGCACAATATTTTCCATTGCTTGTTTCGTTAAAATGTCATAACTACCTAATAATTATTGGGAACAAATTAAATGGTCAGAATTTAAATCAATTTTTGTTCAGAATAAAAATATTATATGGTCAGAATATTTTATAACCATTTTGGTTAGATTAGGTTAGGTTAGGTTCTTTTTGATTTCATTTAAATTATGACTATTTCTTCCGACCGATATATTATGACCACTTAACAAAAATTCTGACCAGAAAAATACGATGCCATAATTATTTAACACAAACTACTAATTTTGTAAATTTATTGTTTATTTTAATTAAATGTCATCAAACAAAAATCTCGCTTTTACGATCTCAATTTGTGACACGCGCTTACCTTTCTAGTCCGACGATAATTAACGAGAAAGATGAAAATGATTTTCAATAAATAGAATAATAAATTAAGTATACATACGAAAAATAATATGTACCGATTTGTTGACAAATGATACGAACATTCATAGCACGTTCGCAATCATATTTTTTATATGTTCAATGGTGGTGCGCAAACTAGTCTAGCAAGCGAGAACAGAATCCGGCGCGACGGGCCGCCTAATTAAAAACAAATTCGTCTGAATACGTACGTATTCGTCTCTCAATATTTAATACCCGAGCAGTTTTCTGCTCGCCTAATACATTGTGCCAATGTGCGCAATCGACAATCGCTTCAATGAACTAAGTTAGCCAAAAATGCACTTTGAATAATAAAAAATACTAACTAAAAAAAATGTGTGGAAGTAAATTTGAAGAGAAACAAAAAAAAAAAAATTTAACGTCCGCAAATAAACAGATAATTTACAATTTTAATCCGTGACTCAAACCCAAAATTAAATATTTCATACTACATAATTATTTGCTATCTATCGTCGGTATTTATGAAGTCTTTTCAAATCAGGGCTGTGGAGTCGTGTAAAAAAAGACGACTCCGACTCCAGCTTTAAAATAATAAACGACTCCGATTACGAGGACTTTTATCAATAATTTTATTTTAACATATAAATATGCATACCATCAGATCATCTTTAGTCAGCCAAGCATGAAATTAGTAAAAACACAATATTCATATAATGCCTTTCCACCAAGTATTGACAGTGAACACCCTAAAAGTGATCAAGCATGAAATGTCAACACTTTGGACTATTTTGTTTGATACACATCATTAAATATATTTTCAAAAAAAAATTCGGCCGTTTATTTTTCACCACTCCCAATCCGACTCCGGCCAAAATACCACGACTCCGCAACTACGACTCCGACTCCACAGCCCTGGTCCAAATAATAAATTAAGCTTGATCAGTTTCGCGATTTTCGTGTGCATTAATTATTTAAGTGAAGCAACAATTAACATACAAACATTATTCGATAACAAAATCGTTATAAAGATGGTGTTTGTCTTCATGATTTCATCTCCTTTCATCGATATTTTTGTAAAATAGATCGTTTAGTTATCATAACAAAACAGTATTTGTCGACGCTTTTATGAGCGAGCGGATGGGCTAAATCAGGCGTGGGGAACCTGTAGCTTAATGCCGCATGCGGCCTTTTTGCTACCCTGTTGCGGCCTTCTGGCCAATTCTGTAATTCTGTATTTTTTGGTAAATTCCTGAGATTTCGATGTCAAACTCCCTGGAAGACCTAAAAAAAAAAGGTCCCACGCTGATAATTGGGAAATCCGCAAATTTCTGGGCTTTAGAAACTGGCATGAATTTTTTTCCGGCCAAAGATTCCCTAGTCAATGTTTACTGCGACCTTATGTCGAATCAAACAAATGAATGTGGCCCTTAGAGAAGAAAAGGTTCCCCACACCTGGGCTAAGCTATTGAATCAGTTGTCATTTTGTTCAAATTATTTGGAAGCAATTTGGATTCAGTGGTACTGATTGAGTATTTGTTTTAACGATAACTGTTTTTGATGGACAATACTTAAGTCGTTTCTTTGAAGATTGAATACAAACACTTTGATAGAATGTATGGAAATGTCCATTTGTAGATTACGATAATAAAGTCGAATACAGAAAAGGTTATGTTTAAACTGTTCCAGATTAGATTGGGGACCACTAGTAAGCGGGTGAAAAGAAGTTCATTAATTACAAGGCATAATTGAGAGGCAAGAAAGTATTGAAAGATTTCGAGAGATAAAACAATCGTCATCTATTTTCGATATCAGATAATATCTCATATTCCCGAAACATTTAATATCCCGTAATTCGCTTCTGTCGGCTTTCACGGCTCACAAGTATCGAGGCGGCAGTCTGTAGGCGGAAAGGGTGGAGTGGGGTGGGCGGAAGCGCCGATCGCACAGCCTGAGGCCCGGATGAATGGAAAGGGGAGAGTAGGGGTCCCTCTGCTTTGCGAACAAATCCCGATACGGCGACTGACTCGACACGGGTACGACCCTGCGCCGATGATAATATCAAACGTGTTAAATTATTCACTTTTAAACGTAACTCCAGAACCAGATCGTGTACTCCAAAATTGAAGCATTGTAGACAGGGTAGTGGAGTCGTTAATAAATAAGACGACTCCGACTTAACATTAAAACACGACTTAGGCTTAGTAGCATGCAGTGGCGACACTTTTGGATCTAGCGATTTGAATACACAAGTACTCGAAGTTATTAGTTTTTTTCGAGTACGAATCAACGACTCCGGCTCTACAGCCCTGATTTCAGAGTGAAAAGATACGACTTCAGTAAGCATCCTTGAATTTCATCCAGAATCGGAGGACAATATCAGCATACTACTATGAAAGAATATTTAAAGATTTTAAAAGTGATATAAAAAGTAAATATAGATATGTACTTGTAAAAATATACAAATAAATATAATCATAAAACCTTTTCCGACAAACAAATAAATGTAATTCTTAAAACTACTCACTACTCAAATCTGTGGGCATTCCCATGAGCTTTTCGCCAGCAATAGCTTTAACCCGTTAACAGCTAGAAAAAAATAACACTTTTTGTCCTGTAAGCTAGCAATTTTCTAAAAACTAATAAAGGAAAACTTAATATTCATTTTGTGAGTCCTTAAGAGATGTCGGACCCTTTTTCAATGATGAAAACTCTAAAAAATATTTATTGACGTCGTAATAATGACAACACACCGGTGGTTAGCGTGTGTGGTTAGTAGGTATGCGACACACCGGTGGGTCGTTAGCTTTAAAGTGGTTAAGCTCAATGATACATTTATTTCTTATATAAACACGAAACATTCATTTACTAAGCGTCAGTTCAAGTTCATCCGTGCACTTGAACACCCGAAGATGCCGAAAGGCGAAACCCGGGTCGTTAGTGACAAAATCTTTGAGTATGTACATAATTTGAACGATTCAAATTTAATCATGCATGTATTGACAATTTTTTCCTCCAGATCAAAAAGTATTTGGTTCTTAATATTACTTTATAACAATGGAGTTATACCACATCAATTATTCATATGATAAGAATGAAATAGTATTCTTAAATAATTGTGTGTTTAGTAACAGTGTTTTATTTTTTGAATACTTTTGAAATGGTGACGCAGTTGCCCCTGTTTCTGAGACTCGGGTGTATTTGTTGAGCCGCATCACGGCGCCCGACGAGAGTCCTCAACTGTGGGTAGTAAAAGAACAGTTGAACCAAGAACGCGATGAACTTTACCGACTTATTTCACATAAAAACTTAGCAGATACACACCCTGGTTATACCCATGATTTAGACTCAATTATTTGATAAGGTTTGCAAGAACTGATACTCGTCAGAGAGTAAGCCGCTAAGAATTTCACTACTTCAGTTATGTATTAGACATTTTAAGACTATGTATTTTAAGACATACGTCATCCGCAGCGGTGGGCTGCCGATATCTTAACAAGGGTGTCGGTAAATCTTATCCATTTATTTGTATCCATTTTCGCTCCCAATGTGGAGCATATGGCTTCCTAATGAAAGTATCTAAAAAAATGTTTTTTTTTTACGGGAACTGTTTGTTACTTAGTCGCTCAATCTCTCTTTTCCAAAAAAAAGTAATAGGGATAGAATGATAAGTCTAAGACAGGACTAGTGATTATATCGAATCCATGAGGTCCGGCACGGAAGCCCACAACGCTAAATGAAAAAATGAAGGGGCTACTAAGTTTTGTTTCATAATAAAATTTAACCATCTACAGAAATTGCAGTTAAGTGCTGATTTGATCTAAGACGAATGATTTTCTTATCTTAACAAGGGGCTCGCCAGCCGCGCTGAAATTTAACAAGGGGCTCGCGCGAGCCCCCTCCGAGCCCCCTCCAGCCCACCCCTGGTCATCCGCATATTTGTCAGTTTATCTATCGGCGACAATATACAGCACTAATACATCGTTTGATCGCGACATTTCGACTTAATATGGCGGACTAGGCGAGAAGCATTCGTCTTTCAATCCAGTAACTTTCTTTCCATTTTCTGTGACTTATGTTGATGGAAAATACAAGCCAACAAGTAATCTGAAACTGTTTGAAGATAAACCATTCGAAAAAAGTTCAAAAGTCTGTATTTCCCTCGTCATATGACCCAGCTAAAATCGTTGCCTCAATATTGTTTGCATTGAAATCTTTAACGTCAGCTGGATGCTTTGTATAACTGTGATGGATTTTCTTCCAACGACAGCTCGCCATAAGATAATTCATTCAAGTCAGAACAGTAGAGTCGGGGTCGGGAGTCAGTTATTTTTTCCGGAGGCGGAGTCGTAGTCGGATTCGGAAATACCGGAGAAAAATAATTAAAAGCTATTAAAAAAATATTAGTCCATTTGTCATATTGATTGGTGACATCTAATAGAATTATTCTAGAATGGTCTGACTGTATACATATATTTTAGTCAAACGGAAATATTTGAAAAAATCAATTCGTAGTCAGAGTCGTCTCTTTTTTACCCGACTCCACAGTCCTGGATCTAAGGACTTTCGAATAAGAATAATGTGAGCTCCTGTTTAGACAATCCGCGACGCGAGTTCTACAAGGTTATATGTGAAATTTGTTGACGTAACATAAGTAACAATGCGATAGTATAGTCTTCCAAGTAGGTACCATTATTGATATACAAACATTCTTATTTTTGTTTCGTCAAAAATTTTCACATAGAACCTTGTAGTACTCGGGTCGCGAATCGGCTAAATATCTCCTAACATATTTTACAAAATATATGATCGTATAATATAATTGAAGCAGCGACAATTAATCTTTCTTGTTATTCCTGTACAGCAAACGACAAAAGCCGCACCCGACCCTGTACAGAGATAGACGGATGGATCGGTGGGCGGTCTCGGTGTGGGGTTAGGTTGGGTTAGGTAGGCGGCTGAGGTGGCACGCGGGGGCATGCGGCCTGCCTGTCAAGTAACTATGTACCTATCTATCTACCATGGGCGGCGGCGGGACTATCGGCTTCTGCAAAGCGGCCCGCGACGGCTCGCTTCGAAAACGCGGGAGAACATTATCTCCGCGCAGGGCTGGCTGCCGACAGGAGGAATTATTTAAAAATATTATTTTAATATATTTTGCGCTGTGTCATCACGAAGACTAGATGGCGACAGTAAATATTTAAGAATCTAATTAATAGAATATATATTCAACGAAAATCAACGCAGCGTATTTAGTTTCATTTTATCATATTATCATTTTTTTTAGAATACCCTTAACTCTTTTTTTGCACGGTAGATAAGTCATAGAATTCATATGAAATTTGAAGATTGGTTTCCTTAACCTTTATCCGCTCGCGCGCTGTGCGCAAAAGGAGTAGCACACTGCCCGAGCATTTTTTCGCGAAATATTCGCGACAAACGCATTCATTAAAAAAATTATATCTCTAAAACTAGTCATCCTGGTTGAGTAAAAAAAAAGTATTATCAAAATAAAAGATTGTTTATTATTTACAAAAGCTTTATTTGTGTCCGAACTGATTTGTTACGGTCTGCCTAAAATTACAAAACGGACATATTATTTCTTAATAGTCGGACCTTGTAACGCAGATGTTTATATTACTCCTATGACAAAAATATTTATCGAAACTGAAAATAAAATTATGGATCAGTATCTCAAAGACATTATTTATGTAACCTAATATTTATATCTTGAATAATATTATCATAAATCAGTGTAATCCGATAGCGAAATGAACCATAATCAACGGTCCCGTACGGGACCGCTGGGCGTATAAAGGTTAATATAAACTACCGTGTTATTTTAAAAAAAGAACAACATTGTGTAAAGTATGTAATAATGAAGGCCCATTAAGTGAATTACATACAATATTATTATGTAGATATATTTTATTTGAGAAAAAATAATAATGTTCATCGCTACTTGATTAAATACGGGGAATTTCATGAGGTACTAGACATAAAGCGTTTCCATCACTAGAAATGACTTACACGACTAATGCGATCATCTAATGAAGCCTTTTTTTCGTATTGTCGAACGTTCGTATTGTGTTGTGATCTGCGTTACAGCCAAAGATAGACAAACATTATTATACTGTATCGAAATTGACGCCATCATGATTATATATAATAATAAGACAAATATTCCTTATTGATCTAAATATTTCGCTTTCTTTCGTCTAATAATATATGGGCCCATTAGAGGTTAAGTGAGCCAAGCGTTAAAGTATCGTAAAAGTGAAGTAAACTCAATTAAAACACATTGCAATAGTGTTATCTCTATAAAATAAAAATATGCAATCCACCAAAACACCAAGTAAAGACATGATTGTTTTAAAATGTTTTACCATTTTACTAGCTGGCTCACTTCACCACGAGGGCTCATATAATACAGTTCTTCTAATCAAACAGCATTTTATGCATCAACTAATTATAATATCACTTTCAGGGTGTTCACTGTCAATACTTGGTGGAATAGCATTATATTAATAAAAACACAATATTTCTTTGTACTTTATTTATTTAAAGGGTCAGGAGCAATTTCGCTAATTGCGAGTATTGTCAACTGATGACAATGACAGTTGCGTCAGTTGACAATGCTCCCAATGAGCGAAACCGGCTTTTTCAATAAAGTGGAATAAAGTACAGAAGAATATTGTGTTTTTATTGAAATAATTATAATTTCTAAGAATAAACGTCTTTTATTTTTTTATAAATTATTGTGGTAAAATGACTTGAAAATCATTTATTCATCTTGCATGTTGTTTGGTCCAATTAGTGTAAAAAAGTACATTTAAAAACCGTGTACAAATCGGATTCAATTATCTCGATTATTGCAGATATGCTAAACTTCAAAATTGCGATTACTTCATGACACGTTTCGGTTGCCAGCACTTTAAGCAGTACACCGACGATGTTTCTTTTATTTGTCATGCCACTCCATCGCCGAGTAAACAAATCATGAATTTTCGACCACCCGTGTGCCACACATAGATAGATGGACGGTCGGGGTGCGCCCCTGCTCGCGACACATACACACCGAGCGTTTATGACGCGCCACGCACACAGCGACGCCGCGACGACACACACAGCCTTCGTGCACAAGAAGAGTGGTCGCCGCACAGTTTTAACCGCAACGACGCGCTAATTTGACCCCACGACAGCGCCGCGCCGCATTTACTACCAGGGGCACATACACACGCGAAGCCGACGACGGTTTTAGCCTAGCCAATCTCGCCTGTCGCGATCGCGTCGAATTGATATTGCCGCGATTTTGCGATGCTCCGACTTGCACTTAGGTACTTACTTCCACCTCATTTATCTCCGTGAATTTAGCAACAGTTCTTTACATTACTCATAACGAGTATAATTCGTTCCAGAATCTTAGCCCCTCTGAGCCCCCTAAAGCCCACCTCTGGTCGTTATGGATGTGAAGCTAGGTAGATATTATTATTTTTTCTTAGCAAATATTGACAGTAAAGTCTAATAATAAGGTGAACTGATTCTTTCGTACTTTATGCGCTGCCACACCGCTCATCCGATTGCAATAAAACTTTGACAAACTTTTTGCTCGCACTTGCGCGAAGGTTATAGGCATATTAAAATTAACTAAAAGTATGTCTTATACGTATATAAAAATCAATGTTTGTATGTCTGCCATACCGTCCGTGCAACTTGTGCGAAGGTTATAGGCGTAGTACAATTAAATTACAGTAGGTGGCGCGTATGTCGTAACATAGACAATCGGCAGCAAACGTCAAACGTCAAACAGACAGAAACAGAAAACATGCACTTCAATAAACACAATCACTTTCTTTCTTTGAGTGGCATTGTAACGTTTGCCGGGAATCGACTAGTTTTAAATATAAAAATAAATGTTTTTTTTTATAATTTGCAATGTCAATTGTGCTAACATGCCATTCTTTTTCTTTCCGAATATTAACTAAAACCCTCAAAAAACAATGCAATATTGGGAAGCTTAATGGCGGATACAAAAATATAAAAAAAAACCTTTTGAATAATGGATATTTAACATTTTATGTTAACTTTTTCATGCTAATATGTATAAGTAAAATGTAAACGTTGTTGGCTTCGGCTACGGAGGACCCGGGTTCAAATCCCGGTACGGACAGTTTTATAAATTGATTTTTCAATCGATTTATGAATTTATGTTCAAATGCATGGATGCATGTGATGTCTTGAATTCCCCCCTCTCACCCATCATATTAGCTTACCACTAATCTTGCCCTATCCTTCTATCCCTACTCTCTTTGGAAAAAGAGAGGTTGAGCAACTGAATAACAAAGCAGTTCTCGTAGATACACATCTGTTGAGATAAACTCCATTAGGAGACCATATGCTCCATATTGGGAGCGGACATGGTAAAAAATGTATAAGCTTCATATTTCGCGTAAACTATCGGTTTTCCAGATTCCCATGTATGATAATTTAGCATTTTCTTATTCGTAATTAATTTTTCTACGGTGCTGCATTTTTATGAGCGGCACTAAATCCATTTTCAGATGGAAAAAGAGTAGCATGTTGAAAAGCAAATTTACTTAAACAAATAATTGTTTAAGTTGTATGAGAATTAATAAATAATATTTAAGACATATTAAAACCAAAACGGAAAAAAAATCATGACATAAACTGCCTCTGTGTGGTCGAGTGGTCAACGTCGTTGGCTTCGGTTACGGGTATCCCGGTACGAACAGTTTTATAAATTGATTTTTCAATCGATTTATGAATTTTTGTTCGAAGGCATGGATATATGTGATGTCTTGAATTCCCCCCTCGCACCCATCCTATCCTATAAACGGAGCGTATCGAGAGTGATTAGCTAACCACTAATCCTGTCCCAGCCGTGTCCTTCTATTCCTACTCTCTTTGGAAAAAGAGAGGTTGAGCAACTGAGTAACAAAGCAGTTCTCGTAGATACACATCTGTTGAGATAAACTCCATTAGGAGACCATATGCTCCACATTGGGAGCGGACATGGTAAAAAAAGCTTGACACCAACGTCATTATAAATTATGTCACAAATCATGGAAGGAACATCATCAAGATTGATTTCCCGCCATCATTTCATTCAGTATTCTTATCCCAGTTCAATCTTGTAAGAGGCTGTCTATTCAACGCGTCACCAATTAATTCACCGTAAACAACAGTACTTAGTGCGAAAAAAGTAACGCCTTATAAAAACATAATTCAATTTATGTAGCAATGGGCAATGGGTAACAAAAACCTTAGGGAAAACGATATTTAAGTTCACAAAATGAAAATTGCCGCATATAAGAACCCATCTTTGATTTGTATCTATGATCCTGGGTAGTTTTCATGGCAGTGGAGTCAGGTAAAAAAAACGCCTTCGGCTCCGGATTTAAACTACAAGCCGACGCAGACTTCGAATTGATTCTTTCAATCATATCCGTTTAACTTACATATGAATAATTCTAGAACGTAGTCATCATTTCACCAATCAATATGATGAATAGACTAATATATTTTTTAATGGGTCCAAGTCGTAAGATTCTTACGACTCCTTAAAAAAAGAACCTGCGACTCTACAGCCCTGATAGTTTTTTTTTTTTTACATTTTTTTTTACCATGTCCGCTCCCAATATGGAGCATATGGACTCCTAATGGAGTTTATCTCAACAGAAATGTTTCTACGAGAACTGCTTGTTACTCAACCTCTCTTTTTCCAAAGAGAGTAGGAATAGAAGGAAAGGGCTAGGACAGGACTAGTGGTTAGCTAATCGCTCTCGATACGCCCCGTTCATAGGATAGGATGGGTGGGAGGGGGGAATTCAAGACATCACATACATGCATGCCTTTGAACAGAAATTCATAAATCAATTGAAAAATCAATTTATAAAACTGCCCGTACTAGGATTCGAGCCCGTGCCCTCCGTAGCGGTAGCCAACGATGTTGACCACTCGATTTTTTTAACATATAACTCATTAAAAAGAAATTATCATCAGTTGCGGATTTTTCAATGCGTTCTTTAGTCATTCATAATTGCTAGCAGTTCTGCCTCAAGGGATATAGCCGCCTATGCGCGGGTAAAAGTCCCGCCCGACACTAGAAATATTCACTCCCTTGTCTCATGAAATCCTTACTGAGCAGATTTTTAGTTACATATTATATTTATAGGATATTGAATCACTCATTTTTACCGACGAATCAAAATGAAGAGAGAGAAAAACAAAAGATACGCTACCAAGATCCGACCGCCCGTGTGAGTCGAATACATAAAGGAACACACCGTATATGCGGCATCTAATTTTTCTCAATTTCTTGTTTTTAATGTAAGTTCAAACGAAGTACCATAGCAATAACAGAATAAAATATATATTGGGCTTAAGAAGTGCATTATATTTTAGATAATAAATATAGGATATGTTTTATGTTTCAACGGATACAATCGTATTAAATAAATGTAACTCTTTACTGGAATACATATTATAAACAGTGTCACACGGATGAGCTGTGAAATCCAACCAAGTGAACCGTTCGAATTTCAAATAGGTACCCACCTACCTCGTTCTTTTTCGAAAACTGCGCGCGGGCTGTTCTGATGTTTCCAGTAAAACTATATTCACAAAAGATGAAGGATTTTATTTTTATTCCACTTATGGGACTATAAGCCCAACGGAAAAATATTTCATCAAGCGTATTACAAAATAAATATGTGTACTTACTTGTTTAACGCCAGGCGGTGAAATCTTTCCATATAATATGTCAGATTATATGAGATGTGATCATAATCACGTTTTTAACCCTTCCTTTAATATGCAAAAAAAAGCACAAGCTCCTGAGCTGTGTACCCGTTACACATCAGGCAAACGGGAGTGAATAATGACAAATATATGTAGTACTGCTGTAGTAGTGTTATATAATTGTCATGATTCACTCCCGTTTGCTTGATGTGTAACGGATACACAGATCGGGAGCTTGTGCTTTATGGCATAGTAAGGGAAGGGTTAAGAAGTCTATCGTGTTGTCCTCAAGCAGGACTTAAAATGGCCCATTTTTTGAAGGACGGCAACTCAATTAACGATTCGAAATCGCGATAAATCAAAAAACTACATTATAACCAAGATTCATAATTATTTGACTAGTATTCCCTTTATTCTAACTACTTTACACCGCAAAAAGTGCACTAGAACACTTGGAATCTTTCGTTCTTTTCATTGATAAATAAAAAAAATATTCGTTTTCTCGAATAGTGTGTATTCAAGAAAGCTCACTATCAAATACAAATAAGTCGATGTCCCGTTTTGAGGGAACAATGAATGGTCACTTTGCAATAATTCTCGCGCAATTAACGCCTCTAAGTCAATGTTCGAGATAGGGCTATATAAAATAGAGCTAGGGATAGGGATATATAAAAAAGGGCAATTTTTAATGTTATTTTTATATTGTGAATTCGGTTGATTAACACCCCATCTGGAAATGGAGGTGCGCCTACGACCGTAGTATTTTTTAATGCCTGGCGTTAAATAGGAAGTACCTAAATATGTGGGTAAGTTATATTCTATTCTTTTTTTACCATATTCACTCCCCTTGTGGAGCATATGGCTGCCACGCGACACCTCAATGTTTCCGTCTCCCGCCAGTTGCTTTGCTTCCTCCCATGACATATCATCATCCCTCATTTTCGCCGAGTACATGATATGCATAGTACCCGACAGTCATCCGGGACGCCAGAATCCCACCGGTCGAAAGAAGAGGCAGGCAGGATTAAGGCATCCGCAGCACGTGACTGGCGCTGGTTATATAATGGGTACTTAAAATTGTAATCAAATTATTAAGTACATAATCAGTTTTTTATTCGATGTCGCTCATCCTATGTTGAATTCATTATCTCACCACCTTATACATGTACAATGTAGGTATATGCGTGAGTGCTTTCATCGCGACGCGTCGCGTGAACCAAATGGAAGTGAGCACACATACTATAAACACACCTATGCATGCACGCAGATTGTAGATGTATTATTTGCAAGGGACGTGCGCCCACAGCAAAATCGGCGGCGCGGCGACAGTCACCCATACAGATGGGGCCGCACACTACGACATTCCATTTCAAGTCACTTTCGTCTCAACTTCAAAGGCTTAATATCAACAAAGAAAGGTTCCATAGTTTTCTCCGAAGCTAAGTGCGGCCACTGGGATTATGAGATGAGCATTAAATTTATTACCTTAGTTACAAATGATGAGTGTTTACTCATGGAAGTAAAAGGTGCCAGTCCCATGTAGAACGAAATGACCGCCGATAATATTCTCGCCGACTTTTCCGAGTCACGTTCGTGTACTAAGGAAACCAAAAACTAACTACAAGACGTGTTGATGTCAAACAATAATTATTGTTGGTTTTAAATACGTGAACTCTTATGTTTATGTAACTCTCTTGCATTTTCAAATAGTACTCTCAATTCCTTTTTTACACTTAAGGTAAATGGCGTACAGTGGCGCAATAAATTTTGGAGTCCCTGCTTTTCTAATAACATACAAGTACTGCAAACCTCTTCGTAGAATAATAATGCATATTGAAAACTGAAATTAAAATATTATAATATATGCTATCATTGAGGCCTCCAAGATTTGGATGCCCCAAGCGCGCGCCTCTTGCGCTTATGCGGTAATCCGCAACTGGGTACGAACCGTAGAAGTAACTGTAAAAAAAGTGATAGAGTTCATAGAAAAATGTAAGATTGGTTCCGTAAATTTAAAAAACCGTGTTATTTGACAAAATAACAACATTGTGGTGTAGAAAATCGTGTCAAAAGAGTTAGTTATAAAGACCCAATAAGTAAATTACACAAAATAATATGTAATTCATAATATATATTTGAACTAAGAAAAAATAATAGTATTCTTCCTTACTTGATTATATACGGCGACCTTTATGAGGGACTGGACATACATTCACCAATAGAAATTTCTGACACGTCTTATGTGCTAAAATCTAATGAAGCTTTTTGTTTGTTAAAACCGTCTTGTATTGTTGAATTTCATGTTTTTAGGAAATCCGTTATACGCTTCTGTTTTTGTGAACAGCGTTAGAACAATTAATTCGTGTAAAAATATAGAATTCGTTCTTTTCTTAGTGAGTAAAACACTTCAGAATCGCGTAAAAAAAGCGTTTAAGTTTGCAAATTTATTACTATAAATACTCATTATCTGTGGTTTTTATATTTTTACCATTTAAATTCTGAAAAGATTTAATTAGATGTAGACTTATTGTCATGTCATAATATTAAAGAGGATCGAAAATTTTAGTACTGTAAGCAGGCAGAAAAATCTGGAGTTTATAAATAAATTAATATGTCAAAAAATTTAACATTGGATTGTTTTAATGAAACCCCGGCATGGGCATACGAATACCCACAGTGATGAGGCGTGAGTTTGATCATAGCCAAGTCATCTTTTGCGTGGTGGTCCTGTCATTCAAACACAATAATAAATTCAGCCTCATAGTCATTGTCAGAGACCAACAACAGTTAGCTACGTATGAAACTAAAGACATAATAAAAAGCCCATATTTCTCATAATTAAACGTGGAAAATATGGAATCATTGATACAATACAATAAATACAATGCATAAACGCAACAACCATTCTGTAAAATGTCAATGATAATAACTAAATGGTAAAAAAATAACTTGTGAATTAAATGGTAACCATTGCAATTTTTTAAATTGGATTGCAGTTATGTATTATATTAGCTGATCATATATGTACATAAATATTACTAACGTAATTTAACAAGAGTTGCAAAAAACCAGGGAAATTTGAAATGGTGGAAAAAAAAAACGGGAATAAACCCACCCGGAATACTGGGAAAAACAGGGAAATTTGTGGAAAAAACGAAGAGTATTAGAATGTCTATGTGCATTTTGCCGAGTGTCATAAAAACAGGATATGTTTATATATTTTGTTTTGGTCTCAAGTATACTTAGATGTCATTGATTTAAGCCAGTCTTAGTCATATACTTATTTCACTTATTACATTTTTAACAGTTTATACAATTATTATTTCACCTCTTATTTGTAAATATGAAAAGTAAAAGATGTCGAGCTGTTCAAATAAGTATTAACCGATGCTTAAAATTAAAAACAATTATCAGTTTGATATTATGATGTTATTTATAAATTTTCCCAAGGAGTTTATTCCCACCCAATTTTCCAATTTTTTTCCCGCCTCGCATAACGTGTCAGACCCTACCATTTAATAAATGCCCGCTAAAATATATCCATCAAATATTTTTTTTCTAAATAATCAATCAGTAAACAATTTAACACTTTAATTTTTTGTTTTTTTGGTTCTGAATAAAAATTATTAGTCTGCCTTCGAACCATATTTCTCGTTCAAAAATAAATAAATATAATACGTATCAAATGAGTTGAAATAAATTACTTGTTACTTAATATTCTATTTATTTTTATACAATGAAACAAAAAACATAAATATTTGACAGAATAATTTAGTGTGAATATGTTGGGTAATTTAATGTAGCACGTTTGTTTGGTTCACTGATTGCCCCGCTGCGCCGTCCTACCATCCCAAAGACCAACCATATTTAATAATGCTGGTAGCGGGGCGCGGCGCGGCACCCGCGAGCGGACGCGAAGCCTCGCGAAGACGCTTTTCGAGCGGCGCAATCGGCGCGATGGTATCAGGCTAGCAGAAAAGGCGAGAAGAAATGAGACGGCGACTGCAGACTAGCGGTAGTTGCATGAGTGGCGGTGAACTTTTTCGGCAGGAATCGCATGTTTTTTGGCATGGTTTTATTAATATTATATTTTGATATATTTAATTATATTTTATTAATAATATTTTGATATACTTTTTTTTAATTGTTTATCATGTGTTGAAAATTATTATTAAAACTTTTTTGCATGACAATTTTGTTTTGTGACTTTTTAGAGTAGAAGCAAACAATATTTCAACTAAAATTAATACGCATACTTTTTGTGTTACATACTATTTAAATTAACAAAATTGCTTTTCCACTGTATTTGAATATATTAGTATTTTATTAATGTATTACATGGATTAATATTTCTTAAGTTTTTGTGTGTGGTAAGATCGTTTATATTTTTCTGAATCCGCGCATATATATTTCTAAGTACTAGGGAGCCTTTTAATGAACTAATTCTGGAGAAATACATTAATTTTTTTTGATGAACAGTTACTGATTTGAAAATCAAGTATTCATTACAATTTGCTTTAACTACAACCATTACTATTTTAAAATATAATTACACATTTTTTAGTGTCCGTTTCTTATTCTGTATAAAGCGATACGCATGCTGGCGGTTTACAATTGCTTTGACGTAATTTGGCCCGCTGACGCGAGCCGACGCAAGCAGTAGCAGTTCTATAATCCCGTGCAACCGTATATAAATTTACCTTTACGAATATAATACGATACCCGCACAGACATTCTGTTCGCCTGGTATATCGCGAACCATTTGTTGCGGGCGGTTGTGGTATTTTTGTTGCTGCTCTTCTTCCATTGTATTTTATTATTAACTAGCTGACCCGACGAACTTCGTACCGCCTCAGAATCAATAAATGTTGTGTTCATTTATTGGATGAGCTAAATTCAGTTTGAATGAATACTCAAAATGAATTAAGTTCAATAAATGTGCAAAATTAAAAATGAAAAGTATT